>WAAE01023864.1:14115-52320 GCA_013400495.1 Nicator chloris
GAGTTGTTGAGGGGTGGGAGGGAAAAGTGCTCTGTGACAATTTCAATTTTTTTTTTCTTTTTTTTTCTTATTTCTTTGAATGTGTGTGAATAAATCTATCTTTTGATTCCTAGTTGAATTGTTTTGCCTTTGTTTCTGTTTTGGTCATGATCTCAGATGAGAAAATTAGGAAAATTGTTTGGCAGTTGAGTCAAACTACCACACAGACCCACAGTAAACAATCATGGTTGTGATCAACATATTTATAATTAGCTGTAGTAAACTCTTAATTTGAGATTTTTAAATGTTTTTATAAGTATTTTGTTAGGCATTGCCTCTCTTTCCCTGGTGGTTAAACTTTTCTCAAACTGCAGAATGAGCTTGGAAATATAGATTCTGGTTTGGAAGTTTAGATATCACTGCTTTCTGGAAAGGTAAGAACCTAATTAAGTTCCTTTAGTATTTCATTATCACTGCTTCAAATGCAGTCTACAGTAATACAGGCACAAAAAAGATTTACCTGCCCTCTCAGAAACAAGTTTGAACTTCAGTATATGCTTAAATACTTGCAAAGAATTTGAGCCATTCCCTCTTATATCTGAGTCAGATTTCCTCTCTGTGCTTCTAATCTACATCTTAGGTAAACTGTTAAATAAGATGGGAAGATGTGTAAAAATCCCCTAAAATTTATGGACACAGAAGAACAGACTCGATTTTCAAACTCTTGAGAATTCCATGTAAGACTGACCATGATGGCGTTTAAAAGAAATTTAAAAGCATTTGCTGAGTAAAGAAATAAGGTACTTTCCAAAGCAGATTCAAGGATTATCTGATAGATCTTAATGAGTGAATAAGAAAATCCCATGCAAAAGCCATGTACTTACACCATTTACAACCTAGGGAAAAGAAAATATTTTCTGTAGCTTCATTTTGGGCTCTCGTATGTTAATATTCCCTTCAGAAGCCCTTCTGTGACCCTGTCTGAAGAACAGAGTGAGAGTCTCCATGGGTTTATTCATGATCCCAAAAGGACTCCTATGACTTGGAGGGATTTGCAGACATTCACTGAAATATCACAGGCTGTTTTCTGGAATCACTGGCAGGTTGAGGGGGTTAATCCATGGTTCCTTGAGAGATCCTCCCTATACTGAGTTGCAGTTCTCTTAGGATTTTTCATGACCAATATTCCAGGAAAGACTAGAAAGACTGAGGTTTGGCTATTGATTTTTATTATTTTGTTTTGTTGGCTGGTGGTTGGTTGTTGGTTTGGTTTGGGGGGGATTTTTTACTAATCTGTTTGCATGTTTTTAAAGAGATACATTCCTCTTATGCATTAGCTTTGGGTAAGAATAAATTCTATGTTGGTTTCAGTCAGCCTTCTGATCCCTCTCCTCTTTTTCCAGCTTCACCACTTCTCACTCAGGGACTTTGAGTAGATCTCATAAGGATTTTGTATTTAACAGGACAGGTGTGATAGGTGATCTGAGGACAATGAAGTACTGTCCCTCCAATTTGTGCTGGGCTGCAGAAGGACTAACTCTGACCATACTCTTCCTTCAGAAGATATATCCTTGAACCTAATGATCTTTAATTCAATCTCAATAGAAACTTAAATAACTCCTGCTGAGGCAACCTTTCTCATGGCTGAGGATAGGTATAATTTTTGTCTGAGTTCCAGCATGACTATTTTAACTAAAGTGCTTGAACAAGATATTTATAGTCAGACAAAATTTGTTTGGTTGATGGGTATGAGGACCTTCAGTCAGCTCCCAACAAGAGTGGTGCAGCACAAGGCAGAAAGGACAAGTGACTTACTGAAATCTGTCACTTTGGTGTCCCTTTTCTATCTCCCCTATAACCTCTGCCAGTAGAAGTAAGCAGAGGTGCACTGATGAAATGTGTATGTGTTATGAGCTAGTCCCTAGATTTTACCTTTTGATGACATCATCCACTATTCCAACCCATTTATGGCCTTCTGTGAAACAGCACTTTGAGATGGATTATACCCAAATTGATGACTAGATGGTGCTTGCAGTGAATAAACTCAGGCCTAAGCACGTGTTTCTGTGCACTAGTTGCCCCAGCCTAAATAGATCACAGAATATTCTGGTTTGGAAGGACCCACAAGGATCAGCAAGTCCAGATCTTAAGTGAATGGCCCATCTAGGGATCGAAACCACAACCGTGGTGTTAATAGAACCATGCTCTGACTAACTGAGCTTATCCCAGGTCGTATACCTCTTCATCCAGACTGCTTGCTCCAGGAATATTTCACTGTAATGGTTTCAGGTTTTCATCAATTTATATTTGTGCCCATTAATTATAACAAAATTTAAATTACAACAAAATGTGGGTCTCCTCTGCCTGAGAGGTGAGTTTTAAAAATAATTTTATTTTTAAGCCATTTTACTGCTGGAAATGACTGTTTTATGTGGCAGCTGCTTATCTGTGCCTCTAGATGGAGATCCTATCCATTTAACTCAGCCCTCTAGAGAAAGCTGTGGGATGCTTCAATTTTGCCTTTCATAGTCTAAAGACTATTTTTTTCTTTTTTCTCTGATTTCTGGATTACAAATTTATTTTGGTCTTAGCAAATAGACGTATTTCACAGTTTACCTGAAGAAAAAAAACCCACAAAAACATAAAAAATGCTCTTCTAGCTTTCAACAGCAAGAGCATCCCTAAATATTTACTTTGTCTGAAATGTAATGCTGAAACCCTCTGCTTTACAATTGCCATTCTGAAAATTCCCTCTACTGTGTAAGCACTTCTAACAAGCTGAGGTTCACAGGATTGCAGGAGTGACTCAGAAGGAATGATATGGACCATTGTATTCAGTCACTTTTATCATATGGATAAATCGCATGGTTCCACAAGAACAGAGAGGAAAACCTTCCATAACTTCACCAAGAGAATTGGTTATTTTCTCACTAGTTTTGGCCCAAGGTTTTTAATTATAATCCTAGCAAGAATAAGGAGGCATGTGAGTGAAAGTATCTTCTCTAGTCCAGGAGGTAAAAATCCCTTTTTGTGGATCAAAACCAGTTAGATTGAACCATGCCTACTAAGCATATTTTTCAGGTTTGCCCAATGCAGTAGGATGCAGAGTTTAGTTTGTAATGGTATCAGCTGCCCAAAGACAGAATGCAAATTCCCTCTTGATTACACAGGTCCTGCAAACAAAAGCATATCTGCAGCCAAATCTATACTGACAGAACAGTGATATTTCATGTGCCTCAGTCCCAATGGGTGACTATCATAACAACACTAATAGTAATAACAGTACCAATAGATTAGAAATACTTTGTTATCCAGACCTTTGAGGAAAAACTACTTTTTTTGTTGGTTTATTTCCTGAAACTAGAGAGATTATTGTTTGTTTGGGGTTCTTTTTTACGCTGCTGTCTATACTTCTACTGGTGTGATATTTAATACCAACAAGTTGGGCTCATGACACTATATTTACTTCTATATAGTTTTTCTATATTTCTTTCTATACAGTTTCAGACTGCAAGAGCAGCAGTGTGCAAGATGTAGTTAACAGCTTGACAAATCCTCAGACCCTAAGGTGCCCCGAGGCAGCAATTTTGGTGCCAGCATTGACATCTACACAAGTACAGTCCCCTGCTGCTTTTGGGGTAATATTTTCATTTCTGCCTCGTTTCAGTTGTTGATTGTGGCACACTATTGGTTTTCTCTTTTAATATTTTTTTTTCACTCTGATCTACTTGTTGTTTCAAGATCTGTGCAGACATTGTTAATTTTGCCCTTAGGTATCCTTCACAATAAGATGGGGAAAAGTAGATCCAAGCAGGCCCACAGGATATCTTTTTTGTAGGACATGTGTTGATTGAGATAAACAAAAATGCATGAAAATAAAAACAAGAGACCACACCAAGACAGTAACACTCAGCAAGGATGTTTCTAGTTTCAAAAAGATTGCAGAAGATAATCCATGTGGTGAAAATTTCTGTCTTCAGGTGTTTGGGTACTTTCTGAAATGTATTTTTCCTAAAAGTCCAGACTATATCTATATTCTCTCTTAAAGTCTGCAATAAATTCTGGCTATCAGACCTAGGATATTTATCACAGATGAAGGGATTTTGTTTCTCTCTTTTTGTTTTCACACTGTGAGTTTAAAATGGTACCAGGAAGAAATTTAGAATCAAACTCAATTCAGCTCAGGATAAAAATCAGTTCAGGAAAAAAAAAAATTCCATTTTTGTTACAGCGAACATCAAATCCATTTTACATAGGTTTGGGCTGAAGAGGAACTAGATCAAAAAAAGAAGGTTGAAGAGGTATATTTCCTTCTGCTTGAGACTTAGATGCTTAGATGTGCACTTAGAATGGCAATGCACATACATTCTTGGGTAATCCTGTTTAAATCACAAATATAACTTTCAGGTGCTGATCATTTGTTGCCTCTTTCATGTCTTGATCCTTATATGGTTGCAGAGAATTCAAAGAAGACATTAAATCCTTACCAAATTTAACTTGTCAATATGCACAATACAGAAGAAGAGTTTGTCTAACAAACTTTGACAGGCGTGATGTCTCAGCCATTTTTTTCAATATACCAAACATTTCTGTAGTCTGTTTTGTGACAGATGTTGGAGATATATTTTAAATTTAAAATTACAATGCTTGCTACAAGATTTGCCTGCACCAAATGGATGTGTTCGTGTCAAGGTAAGTGGAAAGCACTACTCAGCAGGGTGCAATGCTTAAGTATGCCCCAGTTCTGCCCTGAAATGTTGCCCAGTCAATAGAAGGGAATGATTTTCAGTACTGTGAGTTCTTTAGAGGGAGGAACTACTGCACTGGAATGTTTCCCAAGTACATATCAAATATCAAACAGTGAATTATTTTATATGTGGATTTCTTGGCTTTGGATATTTTCCATGCAGTGATTATGGTGTCTCCAAAAAGTCATATATATTTTGAAATATGTTTCAGAAAATTATCTTGGTTGCTTTTCGGGTCACAAGAGACATTCCTTTCCTTTTCTGGGTATTTTCTGTTTAGCAAGAATGCACTTAGTGTAGAAGGATAAATTATGGTAGCCCATGGGAGTCAGTGCCATATTGTACAACTCACACAAACACCCATGGGCTTGCAGAGGAGAGCTCTGTTTGTTCAAGAATAAGATCTGGTATTTCTCACACAGGAGGTCATATTACCTTAAAATGCCTCTGCCCCGTAGGTCTGCCTGATGAATAACATCTGCTCCCATAACAACTGCCTCTCCAGCAGGAGAGATGGGCTCTGTGGCAAGACAAAAACAAATGCAGTCCATAGGCAGTCCTGCACCGAGGCAGCAAGCGGCCACGATGAGAAACAGAACCCTCTCTGTGCACCTGATTCCAACCCTACTGGAGCCAGCAGGAAGGAGCCCAGGAGATTGCAGGAGCTCTTGGGTTAGGAAGCGTGCACACCCCTGCCTCTGCCTGTGGAATTTTAGTACTCTGAGCAGTGGCAGTACATGTCAGTGGAAATCAGATGTGTCTCTCCAGCCCTACACCCTCTCATCAACATGCACAGCAAAATATGCTTCACTTTACAAGCACTGTAAAGGGCTTTGTAAAGCACTGATGCAGGCAAAGGGAAGATTTTATTGGAGCTGGAGGCAGCAGATGTTTACATATACACAAAGCTGTAACTGCCCATGTAATTTGCAGTCCAGAGCTACCAGTCTTCTTAAGGGCTGGAAAGTTTTGTGCAAAAAGAGATCATTGGGAAAGGGACTCCTTTGCTTTGCTTCCATTCATATTAGCACAATGAAATCCTATTCCTACCAGGTAAGATTAGCTTTTAGCTTTCATCCATCTCCTTGCATCCATCTCCTTGCAACCCCATAAAAGCAGGGGAATTGCCACTGAATTATCAATATTTCCAGTGAAAGTGGGTAAAAATTTGACCTGAAAAGACTCAGGAACAAAGTTAGCTGGGACATGGTAATTTGGTTTCACAAGTTTCAAGTTTTTAAAATTAATTTTGTTCTTCAGTGGAATGAAAACAGAACTTCCGAACAGTTTTTCAAAAATTTATTGTAAAGAAACACTTGTTTCCTTATAACAAACCAAAATTTTTCATCTCTGATTCACTCTCACTCATTTCCATTTTGCTCCCCCACTGACTTTCTGTCAGCAGAGGTAGCTGCAGGGCCCTGGATCACAAACCCTCTTCAGCTGATTTTTTTTCTTTTTAATCAATACATCTCTATGCATTGTTTTGTTTCTTCATTAAAAATGCATTCTGCTAAGAATGTTCATAAACAACTCTGCTTGGGAGACATTCTTAGCTTGTCCAAAAAAATTGATGTCTTACACATCTAACTGGATAACCAGCTGCTCAGCTGTGAAGCTTTGGGAGAAAAATAGACGGGGAATTGCTGAAATGACAGTTCTGTATATTAAAGGTGTCCAGCCAATGTTTTTGCACAGAGTAGACATTCTGCTACATTCCACTCAGCCTATTCTTACTGTATGAAGCTCACACTTAACTAAATAATTTCTCTTAATTATTTTGTTATCTTGAACCCGATCCCAAGGATTTTAGTGATGTACTTCTAAATAGATAGCAAGGAAAAAAAGTCTGTCTAGCCTTATGTTCCTCTACTTATTCATGTATTCACTTCAACATGGAATTGGCAAACTATTTTTAGCTGTTTTTTACAACAAAGGCAAATACACGAGCCCCAACCTCCGCCAGTTGTATTTCTTTAAGTATAAATTGCAAGATTACAAAGTTGCCTCAGTCATAAAACCTTTTACCCTGGTTTAGCATTTTGACTTTTCCATGGAGACAGACTTGCTTATTTTTCAAAGGGGTCAGAAGGGGTTTTGCCGCTGTGCTGACATTTTGCATCATCTTCCTTCTTTTGCATTGGAAAAGAAAGAAAAAAAAAATAGCACAGTTCTGAAATGACAGTAAAAATGCATTGCTCCTCTGAAGTGACGTGGACTGCATAAGTCTGTGCATCAGCAGGTTAGTCACAGGGACCAGAGGAGAATTCTCTAATCCCTGATGTATAGATGAGCCATACATAGACAATTTTTTTGTCTTCCTTTGATTGCACCACCATGTTTAGACACTCTTTCTTAAAAAAGTGATGCCCCTTATGTGGGGGGGGGGGGAAAGCAGAATATTGTAATCAGAAAAAAACCCCTAACTTCCCTGTCACATCTGGCCTTCATGCTTCAATAACCCCTTGAGCACAGCTCATAAATAATGAGCACTCAGAGACAGGCTGTAGAATTCCAGTGCATTTTATTGACTTCCAGGGGATGCACAAAAGGGCAGAATTTATCCTGAAGGCAAAAGCATGCACTGTTTTCTTAGTCTTCTATCAAATGTGTATCACTAGCAATTTAATTACTATTTATTGAGCACGGCCAGTAGGATATACAGGGCACAAAAGGAATTGCTATGTGTAAACAGAACTGATTTTTATCTGTTTCTTCATTTAACATTACCCTGACATCCATTTCAGACCTTTTGTTGTAGCTTAATGTGGTACACATTAAAAATATTGTGATTTGAAAAATAATGCGAAAAGTGCAATCAAGCAATCATCAAAAGATAATATCATGTTTAAAAACAAACAAACAATGCCTCATCCAGATAAAAATACTCAAAAATAAATAAAAAATAACTTTAATCTCACTGAAATTGAAAAAAATAGAAATAAAATGCATATGCATCTAACTAGATAGCCAAATGCTCAACTGAGGTGAGTTTACTAGCTGTTAACTTCAACAGACCCGCCCTCTTTTGTTTATTGACAGACTAATTAGTTTGATGCAGTGCCAAAATCTTTGTATGTATTGCCTAAAAATGAACTGCAGGGTAAGAAAATTGGGGGCAGAAACTATAAAAATCCATTCCATAAACCTCACAGAAGCCTGCCCAGGTGGAAAATGAAAGAAAGACAGAAACAGATATCTCCTTCCAGTGATCTGCATCTCAGTAGATTACAGCTTCACTTTGGGTTATAAGAATCTTACGCCCTCCAGTCCAGACTTTTTATTTGGAATAGGGTTTGAGATGAGCAAATTGAACTATTTTGTTAGCAAGAAAGAAAACAATATTCAGGTTCTGTTCCAAAATATTCAAGTCAATATTAGTTTTTAAAAATAACAAAGAGAAAAATACATCTGAGGAATTAGAAATGTAGTTTTGGGTCCAAAGGTGTGCTTTTCTCACATATTTAGAGCTAGCCTATTATTCTGCTATTCCTAAACTGTGCACTGTAAGGTGTTTCGTTTAGCCAAAGCTGACTGGATTTTCCTGAATACATCTAGCTTTAAACTTTTGCCAAGTCGGTTTTTTGGGATTCCTTCCTTAAAGGCAAAGGGACTAACTTCCTGATGGTATCTGTTTTCTTTTCTTTCCTCTGCAGGCTTAAGTTGTAACTGGGTGTCTTTTTAACCGAAGCGAAATGAATAATTCAACGTACATAAACTCTTCCACTGAAAATGTGATGGCCTTGGAGAGCCGCTATAAAACTGTTGAGGTGGTGTTCATCGTCCTGGTGGCAGGGTCTCTCAGTCTAGTCACCATAATTGGGAACATCCTGGTCATGGTGTCAATCAAAGTCAACAGGCACCTCCAGACTGTCAACAATTATTTCCTGTTCAGCTTGGCCTGCGCTGACTTGATCATCGGCATCTTTTCCATGAACCTGTACACCCTCTACACTGTGATAGGCTACTGGCCCTTGGGGCCTGTGGTGTGTGACCTCTGGCTGGCTCTTGACTACGTGGTCAGCAACGCCTCTGTAATGAACCTGCTCATTATCAGCTTTGACAGGTACTTTTGTGTCACCAAGCCTCTGACGTATCCCGTGAAGCGCACCACGAAGATGGCCGGCATGATGATCGCAGCCGCCTGGGTGCTGTCCTTCATCCTCTGGGCCCCTGCAATTCTCTTCTGGCAATTCATTGTGGGAGGAAGGACTGTCCCAGATGGGGATTGCTACATCCAGTTTTTTTCCAACCCTGCTGTCACTTTTGGCACTGCCATTGCCGCCTTCTATTTGCCTGTTATCATCATGACTGTCCTTTACTGGCAAATCTCTCGAGCCAGTAAGAGTCGGATAAAGAAAGGAAAAAAGGAATCTGCCCAAAATCAAGAAACAGTTTCCCCCAGCCTTGTCCAAGGTAAAATAGTGAAACCAAACAATAACAATATCCCAACCAGTGGAGATGGGTTGGAGCACAGCAAAATTCAGAATGGAAAAACCGGTGAAGAGACTTTGACCAACAACTGTGTTCAAGGGGAGAAGGAGAGCTCCAATGACTCCACCTCCATCAGTGTGGTCGCTTCCAACTTGAAAGAGGATGATGCTACCAAAGATGCCAGACAGGCTTCTGCCTCCCAAGACCATGTCAAAGCAGAGAACTCCAAGCTGACATGCATCAGGATAGTCACCAAGTCCCAAAAGAGGGACTGCTGTGCCCCTACCAACACTACCGTGGAGATCATAGGCACAAATGGGGAGGACAAGCAGAACAGTGTAGCCCAGAAAATTGTCAAGATGACAAAGCAGCCAGCCAAAAAGAAACCGCCCCCTTCTAGAGAGAAAAAAGTGACAAGGACTATTTTGGCCATCCTTCTGGCCTTCATCATCACCTGGACCCCATACAATGTGATGGTGCTCATCAACAGCTTCTGCACATCCTGCATCCCTAACACCGTATGGACCATAGGTTACTGGCTCTGTTACATCAACAGCACCATCAACCCCGCCTGCTACGCGCTCTGCAATGCCACTTTCAAGAAGACCTTTAAGCACCTTCTTATGTGTCATTACAAGAATATAGGAGCTACAAGGTAAAAATAATAATGAAAATAATTATGGAAAGGGTGAAGAAGTTCCAAATTAAATTTGAAAAACCCTCGACGCTATAGCACTTTATGCTCTTCTATGGGACGTGCAATCCAAGATGTTAGTGGAAATACTGATCAAGGGCATCAGCTGTACCCCTGAGGACTACACTTTAAAACATTTTTTTTTAATAAATGAAAAGAAATCTTTAGGACACAGGGATGTTTGAGAAATTATTCAAGTATGTGGACTGGAGGCACAGTTCCTTACTTTCTGAGAGTATTCTGCAGAAGGGCTTTAAAGTCTATGATTTTTGGTCATTCTATGTAAAATACTTGTTCTTTCATTCTCTTTTTCTTGTTTTTCCTGTGTGTGTTTATTACATCTTCATGTAGGTTAAAAAAAATTTAATAATAACTGTGTGGAAGAGTCATAGGAGTTTGGAAGATCGTTGCATAATCCAAATCAATCATGGCAGAAATTTTCTAAAGCTCAAAGTTTTCTAAATGTTTTACCACTTTCACATAAGAAGCTTAATGTTAGGTAAATCATGATGAAAGATTTTTTATGTTGTTTATGACACCACCATTTCCAAAACCACATCAGTTCTGAAAGTGTACTTATGCACAACACGTAATCATTGTATATCGTTCCAAGTCTGCTGCTTGCCCCTCCCAGGGGCTTTTGTTCTGTGGCTACTTCATCATGACAAGGTCAAAGTGAAAAGACGTGGTCTCATCCAGATGGCTACATGCCAAGGTTCTTCAGCATCCACGTAAACCAAAGCTTTTGAGACGATTTTGTTCACTTTGTTCGTCACATAACATTGACCTGTGGATTTGTCTTTTACCTCCATCAGCCTTTTCTTCCTTTCTGTACCTTGCTTGTCCAGGGCATGACTGAATATCAAAAGAAGCTGTAAATTTAAAGGTCTCATGCAGTCAGCCACCACGGTGGCCAAACAGAGGGTCTCAGCTGAAGAATAGAAACAAGGTTATTACAAGGAAAATGAAAGGCTACATCCATTTAAAGTTGGATGTACAAATGAAGAGGTATGTTGAGGCTTCACCAAATGAATAGTTAATATTAGATGACCATGCTTTTGAAGACCTGTCAAAAGATGATTCTATGATTAATTTATTGAAGAAAAGAATAAGATTGACATACCCACCTGGATCAAGCTCTGCTAAACCTTTAGTGTGAAACTGGGGTTCTTTCTGGGTGCATCCTGGACAAGATGTTTGTTTTCTGGGAAAGGTACTGGTCACATTGCCTTGTACTACCTGAGAGCCATATTTTGACTGTAAGCCAGGGGGTAACACTAATAAAAAGGCAGAGGGGAAAACTGTGATTATAGAAAACCAGATACTGAAAAAATCTGGATGGGAATCTGGCAAGGATTAAATTCAAATATTTTTTGTTATTCTACACTGGGTGAAATTTAGATTATTTCTGCCTGACAAAGAATTTAGTATTCCAATATTTGATATTTATTGTAGCAAAACTAAACATTTTTGTGGACAGGTCAAATGGTATCAGATTACTGAAAACAGAGATTGTCTGTTAGTTATGCATATTTTATTTACCTCCTTCTTAGTACCTTTAACTTCCAGGCGGTAACAAAGGTACATGTATATATTTTGTTACCCAAAAAGAGCATAGACAGTGTTCCGAGGGTCTCTTTTCTGGAGTGAAAGCCACCCACCAAACAGGACACCAATTCATTCTGTTATTTCATGCTACAACTTCAGAGTATTCCAAAATGCACCTCAAAATAGCAGCCCTGAGATTATAGAGAAATTAGTCTTGCAGAATTAAGTTTTACATTTGACAAGCTTATTGGAACACACTGTCAAAGCACTTTGGTATCATGACAGTTTTGGTGTTTTGTAGTACAAGTTCTCAGCAGAAAGTGAGAATGAGGAGGATTAAACTGCAGTAAATTAGGGCCACATTAAACTCTGGATTAATACATCTTAATATGAAGTCATTGAATATATAATCATAATATATATTATGATTTCATCATAATATAACTGTCTCTATACAGCCAAGTATCTAATTTTGCAACCCTCACTAGCCTTGAGTCATATCTACTATCACTGTTTTCATCTTCCTGCTTATAAGGAAGAGTAAGTCAATGATAAAGCTTGCCAAACTGAGCATTGCTTGCCTTTTAAAACTTCATTCATTCACTAGACACATTCTTAGGTTGTTCATTCTCTTACCAAAAAAAAAAAAAAAAAAAGATAAAAACCCAAGATAAAATAAAATCAATATGTTCAATTTCTAAATCTGACTTCTTTATAAAAGTTTCATAAAAGAAATACACCTGCTTCTTTCTTTCAGCAAGTGCTGTGGGTATCAATTGTACAGGTACTCAAATTGGGAAATAATGGTTTGTATAGCCACACTTAATCTTTTAACTCTGGTTTTCTGGCAGGTGTGCAAATCCTTTATTCTCACATTTGAAGCTGTCATTTGTTCATAATGAATTAATCTAACAGCTCAGAACTCTCCTACATGTTAAGAAGTATGACAGATAGACTGCAGTTATACTCCTTGTCATGTGATATGATGACAGAATACCACAGGAATAAAAGTATTTTGGGGCCAGCATTCATGAAAAAACAAGCAAAGGAAAAATATGAGTTTGAAGTTTTCTAGCACTTTTCCCTAGCACTACCCTCACTTTTGATCTTAAAAGTCAAGGTGCTTTGATTTGTGTTATAGTATATTTAAAAGTCTTGCAGAACACACAGTCCTCTGTGTTTTCACCTCGTAACAGTTCTATGGTACATTTACATTTGCAGATAATTAAACAGTGTAAAAATAGATGACATAGTGCACCTATGTATGGATCCACAGGCATGCAAACACACAACCCTACATGGTTTATATACATGAAAAATAACCAACTAATATTCAAAATACTGCATGGAATCCCATCTGCCTTGTGTGCATTAGCAGCTGCTGGGAGGTGCAGAACCAACACTTATTGCACTGTGTAGTCCCTCCTGAGGGCAAAGAAGAGGCAGAATGTGCCCTCAGATATTGGCAACCTCTTGGGTCTTCAGCTGGTTGTGGCTCAGTAAGACAAAAATGTGATAATGGTTCAAATAATTTGTTCTTGAATATCCTTTGAGCTTTCACGTCTTTCCTTTGTGTCCCAAACTGCGTTCACCAGGTTTCACTTCCCTTCTGAGTGATAGTTCTGCAGGATCTAGATGTCAGTCTTGAAGAGCCACTCTCCCTGGGTAGCTTCGGTTTCCCTGGCTGTCACCTGCGCCCTGTGGTCCCCAAGGCCCCAGGTGGCCCTGCTGCTGGAGCTGCCTCATCTTCACCTTGGGCTTGGCCAGAAGATCCCAGTGGCGTGTCCACACCATGTGCTGCACTGGCCACTTCTGTTTCACACAGAAAGCAAGCACACTGTACAGGTGACTCATGAGAACAAAAAGAAAAAAGAAAAAAATCCCAAAAACTATAACCAACAACAAAAAGTTGCAGCTAGGACTTCTTGCCCCCTCCTTTTCTTCCTTTCATTATTTCCAGAAAGAGGCAGCCCACGGGGAGTGATTTGTTTTGTCATGGGACAGCCCTAGCTTCATGCTCCAGGAACAGAACAGCAACTTGGAGATGCATCAACCCAGCGGGCAACTTTTCTGAGTATTAAAGATGTCTGTGGTTAAAGAGAAAGGAAGAAAGGAAGAGGGAAAGGAAGAAAGGAAAAGGAAAAGGAAGAAAGGAAAAGGAAAAGGAAGAAAGGAAAAGGAAAAGGAAGAAAGGAAAAGGAAAAGGAAGAAAGGAAAAGGAAAAGGAAGAAAGGAAAAGGAAAAGGAAGAAAGGAAAAGGGGAAAAAAAGGAAAGCTGAAGCAATATTTAAAATCTGTTTTCCAGTGAGAAAAAAATCTAAGAAAAACTTGTCAGTCTTCTTTCTGTTTGAGATTTTCATCTGATTTATTAGGAATTATAGGATCTATTCAAAGATAGCAAAGTATTTGAATGTTGCCTGATGAAAGACAGTCCAAAGACAACAAACATATCTATGTAGGTCAGATTGCTTTTTCTTTCTTTTTTTCTTCCATGTTTTTTTGTTGTACAAAAGCTCACAGAGAGGGGAGTGCTCAAGCGGACCCCAGAGATCAGTTGTTTGGCTGATTCACAAAGCATGAAGGGCACAAAAGCAAGTGCTAAATCTATCAGCCCTCTGTTTTATACTCTTCTGGTGGAGGAAAACATATTGACAAGAAGAGATGCCTTCAAGAAGTGTGGCTGTGGTGAGAACAGCCCACACACCACTGGAGAAACCCTTGAAGTGGCCCAGCAGCTCCTGGCCTCCCATTCAGGGATAGGAGCAGGAGGGCAGAGACTTTTTTTTTGTTTTATCTCCTTATGGATTTGAATGTGTCCATCTGTCTGTGGGACTTGCTAGCAAACTCACTGTCCCCTTCCCCAGTTTTGACTGATTTTGATCTCTGTTCTTCATTCCTATGAATGAGACATTCCTATGGGTGAGGGAGTGTTGCCTCGGGACACAGCCCCCGGTTTCTCCTGTGGTGCTGGGGTGGCACACTTTGAATTTTTCACCTCTGCTCACAGGACCTCTCCTTGCCACTTCTGTGGCCCAAAATTAATCATGGCAGTGGCCTAGCAGGACTGAATAGGTAAAGCATCCTGGAAGCCGACCTGCTGCAAACCTGACAGGAATGCAGCTTGGGGGCAGGGGAGGGGATGGAGAAGAGCAATGCTGATTTTTTAATCCCTCCCCTTAAAATATTTCATAAAAATCTTTATTTTTTGACAAATCCTGATGTTTTTAGGGGTGAGAATCTAAAGTTTTACAAAAGAAAGGGCAGGAAAACAAACTGGGGCCCTGTGCATGGAGGGTGTTTGCTGACAGTGAGTTTGGGGTTTAATAGTCCCAGATGATAACAGTGCAAGAGAGGCTTGAAAGAAGTGACCTTTTATTTCACTACAGACACTTACAGGGGTATGATTTCTATACAATATTGCTTTTTCAGTTCTTGTATGTCACTAAATATTCTAGACTCTTAAGGAATCTTTCTTTTTTAAAATTCATAGAAAATCTTGCCTTGAAGGAACCTCAGAGATGGTCTTTAATTTGCTGTGGCCTCTGTTCTCTGCCAGTTTTTCCTCCTTTGCCACAGTTTTACCAAAAAGCTTTCCTCCTTCCTCACTTTAACAAGTGTCAACTGTGTTACAGCTACAGGCTTGCAGTTTCCTTTCAGGCACTGTGAATGCTGGTCTTCGACCTCTTTAACTTCACCCAAAACTGCCTGCCCTAGCATGCAACATCCTCCTCCACTGAAGCCCAAGCTACTGTGTGGAGCAGAAAGTTCCATAAATCCTTTCTGCATGGGTTTTAAATTGGAAGTAAAACAAACCCTCACATGAAACAAAGCCAAATCAGTTCTTTTGTTCCCCAGTTTTGCTACCTCTGTGTTAGGCACAATGGTGGCTAATGTCAAAGAGTGAATGTGCTCGTGGTGGAATATCGTGCTGCCACATGCACGGATTAATTTTATGCTCTGTGCAACAGAAAGGCAGCCCTGCCTTCCCTCGAATCCCCTTTCATTCATAAGCTTGCTAGCAGAGTATTCACTGAGAGTCCAAACCTAAGAATGTAATTATAACAAGGCTGAATTGAACATGAATCATTTACCACAACCAGTGCAATTATTTCTCCTGTATTTTTACTCCCCTCCTTTTGCAATGGTCTCTTTTGCTACACTGTGAAGTTAGTGAGATACATGAGCATATCAGTCCTCCCAGGCCTCATGTTCAGGGTACTGGGTAGATTTGTTAAACATATTTCATTCTAGTAATAACCAAATAAAAGAAAATAAATTCTGGTGGGTGTTTGCCTTCCAAAGTTCTGCATTACATGAAAAGTGCCATTCAGTAACTACTCTTTTTTGTCTTTCCATTGTGAGTTTCTTTTTTTGTTGTTGTTGGGTTTGTTTTTGTTTTTTTTTTGAATCATACTTGCCCAGAAGCAGACAGAAACCATTTTCTGAGACCTGTCCCAAGGTGCTCTGACTCTGGTAGAAGCAGCTCTGTGTGGTACATGAGGCAGTGTGACCACAGCCTGTCTTACAGGCTCCCTTGGAAAAGGAAGAAGTTCACTGTTTAATATCTGGACTGACTCACCTGACAGCACTGGAGAAAGTACAGGGGGACAAGGCTGGTGTGTTCTAACTTGCAAAGGGACAGGCAAGTCACAATTCGATTGCTCTTCTGCCTCCCCCAGCTCATGTAGGCTTCAGGGATGAGGTAGGGATTTCTGCCCTCGCTGGAGTCTCTGTCTCTCCACCTCTACTCCAAAGACAGCCCTTCCCTGAAGCAATCATGGTAGTAGTGGCAGTAATAATAATAATAAAAACACTGATGGGAGCACTATGACTGCCAACCAACAGATATTCTTCTATCCTATCCCTTATTTCTCGTGCCAGTTAGCTGAGGTGGTTGGTAAGTTAGAGACTAGCAATTTGTAAATACCTTTAGGTAGTGTGTTTTAACATGACCAACACCATATCTTGACTGTGTAAAAAATAATACATTATGTGTAATACTATCCAAATAAGCTTATAATGTAAATATATCTACAATGAATGTCAAATTATGCTTCAAGCTCTATGTACGAGGAAGAACCTCATCTCTCCTTGAGATCTTTTTTAACTTAACAATATGAAAAACTTGTTATTCATTTATATGTATATATATTTAAAAAAAAAAACTGCAATCTTTTCTTCAAAAGAAAATGCTACTGCAAGAAAGAAGGGAATGCATTACCTGTGTGGTATCCAAAATCATGTGGTAAAACCAGGAACTGAGAATCTTACAAGTAGGGAACTGGTCAAATTCTTGATGCTGTACATTTAATCTCATATAAATAAGATAAGCACAAGTTTATGGTTAGCTGTGCAAAGCTGACCCACTTGATTATATATACATTATAGATATATATTTATATATGCTGTATAGATATACATATATTATACACAACATTCAAACAGTGAAAGCAAAGTTTGATAAAGTTATATTAACTGGGGATTTGGATGTAATGTTGTGTTCCATTTGGAGGAAAAATGTCTGTGTTATTCAGCAGCATTCTAATTTGTTATACAAGATGGAGAAAGAAGGTATTTCATCAAAACAAGCCCCAAAGGAATAAGATGGTGAGGGTTTGAAACATTTTGAAGAGACGACTTAAATTACATGCAATGTATGTGTATCTACTTCTGCTGAGTTGTATTCCTAGTTAAAGCATTGCATTAAACAGAGAATTATAATAGTAAAAAAGTGTTTGCATGTGGTATCTCTGTTTATTTAATCTTTCTACTGACTGAACTACTCTGTGAAATGTAATGGTGATATATGGAGCAAAATGGTTTTCCTACAGTAGCCACAGGCTGTGAGAATGCCTGTAGTAACCAGAAAAAAATTCTAACCTTTTCCCTGACTTCCTTGGGAAGTGTGAAGTTCAAGAGAGGTCTGAAGTACAACTTCACCTGTCCTTGTTTTGTCAACATCTCTGTTCCTCTTTCAGAAAACATTGCCTTTAACCACAATGTCCCTTGAACATTCTGACAAGGGCCTCCAATAAAACATTCCTCCAGATATTTCTGTCATCCAAGTATTAAAAGGGAATAGGTAAGATTCTTTTGTAGCTGTCCTCTTATATCCAAACAAAATAATGTTTTAACTTTGAGGGGACATGGCACCACTAACAACCAAATCCATGTTGAGCTCCCTTTGGCTTACAAATGCAAACCTATCTCCATGGCACACTCAGAAAGCATCTGGGAGTAGAGATAAAGAAATAAGGTGCATATTCAGCTTCTTGGGGTCTCAGGACACTGGTTCACCCCCACTTCAGAAGAAGACAGGGCACAGAAGCAGGAAAGGGAGACAGTGGTGGTGACTGGGGATCACACTTGCCCAGGTAAATCTAGCTTTTGGAGCACAGTCAGCCTATCAGTTTGACAAGTGATTGACATCAGCTTTGACATCAACTCTGTCAGGGTCAAGATACTTTTGTCCAGCCACTCCAGAATGAGAAAACGTCATTTTAATAAAGTGGTCTCTGTTGGCTTTCTTTTCCTATTTTTTTCCTTTCTAAAGTTTTAAAGTGAAGAGGATCTTCACTGTTTCCACCTTTACAGGACTTTACACCTGTCTTAACCTCTCTGCCAAAGACTTTCTGCCTCTGCCGTTTGCTCTACTGTTTCTTCAGCCCAAGCTCACCTTCAGCCATTTCATCACTCCTCTTCTCCTGCACCTTTCCACAATGAAAGTGACAAAAGCCAGTTTTTCACCTGCCTTTGTCTCAGGGAATTCAGATAAATTGATGTGTCTGAATAGATTTATTTACTTGTCCTGTCTCCAAGTCCCCTTGTACCCTGCAGGGCAGGGACTCTACTGATAGGCTGTAAGGTGGGAAAATTTTAAGGGGCAGACTCTGATGGTCAAAAGACATTTGTAAGAATCACAATGGAGACACAAACAGGTACCTGGAATCTGTTTTCCCGAGGCACAACTGTTTTCAGCATGCACATTTCATGTTTATACATGTATTTAAGATCCATATTGCAGAAACATACAGCTAAGGCTACTTGGAAATTCAGAGCATTGATGCTAAACTTTTGTTTGCCTTCCCACACATATTTTGAAAACGTTTTTGCCAGTGCTAATTCCACACAGTAGAAAAGATACATGGATATGCCAGATGACCTGCCTAAGCCATTCACCCAGACTCAGTTTCACCACCAGGCTGTGAGCAAATTTACCTTCCTTTTTCTTCAAAAGAGTAGAATCACACTTAGCACAATAAAAATTACCACCTCTATCTTCAAGTACAGCCAGTAATATTTGCAGTCAATGCAACACCTATCATCTCCCCTCTGGAGAGACAGCTTGAGACCATGGCCACCAGGCCAGAAGTATCTTTATTAAGTGTTTTTCTTTGAGGCCATTTATTAGCAGAAAAATTTAGGTAAAGTGTATCTACCTACTTCACCCTGAGTTCTGGGAGCACCTTAAGCAAATCAATACAGAGAAATGCTGCTATTTAGTAAATCCATTAACACAGTTTCTGGACTTTTTCCAAGCATTGCATGCACTGTCTAGACGTGGGAACCTACTTGGCAGCACTAGGAGATTGACACCTTCTCCTCCATAGAGCTTGCCAGCTTCACTTCTGCCAACATACAGAATAAGGGAAAATAGTGAAATCAGCCAGAGTGATATTGAAGAATTGGAGGGACAAAAACACCTCTTTCCTTCTGCTCTCAGTCTTTGTTCTGTCTTGCCACCCTCTCCTTCCTCATTTTGCTCCTTCCTCCCTCTCCCTGTCCCTTTCTTCCTTGCCTTGTCTCTGAGAAGCCTCATCTAGATCTCCAGGTTTCTCTCTCTCATTAACAGCTTGCTAAAGGTGCTAAATAAATCACTATGCAATCAAAGTCTTCGGCTTAAAAATGCAAAGCGATGTAAGAGGGAAAGAGATAAGAAGGAATGCCTAAAAAATGGAGTTAATTCATTTGGCTAGGGGACCAAAGGTTTCCCCTGACTCCCCCCCATAATAACTACTACCATTTTGCCTGCAGTTGAAAAACACTTATAAACAGGGCTGAGCAGAGATTATTAAATCCATATGGCACAGGAGCAATATTCCTAAATGGAAGCATTTGGCAGCTGCACCAAATAATTTTCTGGACCGATAGACACGATGGATCTGTGGTTTTGCAAAGTTCATCCTACTAAAATGCAACCGAGTAAAAGAATAGAGAACAAGGTCGAAGCAGTGAAATCTCTCCAGCAGAGATCTACCTTAGCTCCTGTTACAGATGGGAGGATTAAGCAGTGCCAGGAGCACAAAGGAGCAAGAACTCTGTAAAAATCGCATTCTTTTGGACAAATTAAGATACTCTTTGGTTATCTGGCCGGGTTGTCATTTCAGGTAGGAAGAGCTAAGCTACTGCCAATGTTGCCTGTCTTTCAGGAGGGTTATGTTTCAGCTTTCCTGCCAGCAGCCAAGAGATAAGGATGAGAGCAGAATTCGGTGTATACAGGCGTAGTTATTAAAATAGTGGATGTTCAGGATGTTCCACAGAAAATATAAACAAGACATATCAAATATGGTCATCAAATCCCATATTTTGTTATGCTTTCTAAAATGAAAAATAAATAAACCATAGTTTCCAAGTGTTTTAATTGGTATGTTTTCCATTACATGGAATGTAATTTCCTTGTATGGAAAAAGGTTACCATAATTTAATAAAAGGTAGGGTTGAAGACTTCTGTTCATGCTGAGAAGAAATGAACTAGACAACTACAAAATAATGGAGGTAGTTGGGAACTTTCTAGTGAAACTTTTTTCTTGCTATAAAATCCTGATCTGTTAAACTTTTTTTGGGGGGAAGGTGGGCAATGGGGTGGGTAAAGCAAGGGGAGGCTGAGGGGAGACCTCATTGCAGTTACAACTTCCTCATAATGGGAAGAGGAGGGGCAGACACTGATCGCTGCTCTGTAGTGACCAACGACAGGACTCAAGGGAATGGCCTGAGTTTGTGTCAGAGGAGGTTTAGATTGTAATCAGGAAAATATTCTTCATCCAGGATGTGATTGGGCAGTGGAACAGGCTCCCCAGGGCAGTGGTCACAGCACCAGCCTCATAGAGTTCAAGGAGCATTTGAACAATATTCTTGGGCACATGGTGTGACCCTAGGGGATGGTGCTGTGCAGGGTCAGGAGTTGGACTTGAGATCCCTGAGAGTCCCTTCCAACCCAGCTTATTCTGGGATTCTGTGATTTCAAAGGAATTCCTGGTTTTGAAATGCTCTAGGAAAAAAGAGAGATAAATTTCATAGCTTATGCAGAGCCTTGAGCAGTGGCTGACCAGAGACATGCACCAGGCTAGAACAAGCATAAGCAGGTTTCCATAGCATTTCCCAGAGAACAGAAATTACCCCAATTTTTGTTCTGGGCATGTCTGGGTCATAATCCAAAGCACAAAATCAGCATGATCATGCTTTTATAGAGGTACTCTAATGCTTGAGACCCTCCAAAGAGGAATAAAAGGGAGGAATATATACTTTAAAAGATACATGCTAAAATATGTGTTAATCCCTTGGCAGACAGAGATCAGAGTGGAAAGGGCTGAAAAGTGAAAGTCAATGGTGTTTGCAAAGAACTGTGAAGCCACAGCAAGAAATGAAGATGAGGCATGTCACGGTTCATCTGTCAAAAGTAGGACACCATCCTAGGGGCAATGTAGAAACATAATTTTCCCTTATTTAAGGAACCTTATTTAAATAGGTTGAAGGCCTCTTTGGATACAGTTTTTCCTGCTATACTGATGATGGGGAGAGTCAGGGAGACAAGCTCAGATGACCCTCTTTTGAACAGCTACATTTAGGTAAGATGCTTCTCAGTCCACGTGGGCACAGTCCCAAGGTTTCATAGGTTTTGTAGGTGCAGCTGTACAACAATTATAATAACTGGTGTTGTGCTGGGAAAAAAGAGACAAGAAGTAGAAAGCAGAGGAAAGAAGAGAAAGCCATTATGCAAAGCTGCAAACAGTATGGGGAGAAAATAAAGCTGGTTGGATCTTATGCCTTTGCTCTGTATTCAGGAGTGTCTTCTGTTCTGGGAGAGCATTTGGTCCTCACACCAGCAGCTGCTATGCCCAGTTCTGTGTGTCCTTGAATGCAGTAGAGCCACCTTTGAGATAAGTTTCCTGAGGGCACAGGAGAACAGCCTTCTTACCTTACCCTGTGTGCAATGGTCATGGCTGGCATGGACCTGCCCCTCTCATCCTTCACAAAGGCTGCTCATGAGAAGTGAACAAAGCAGGAAGGCAGAGAGCTCTGACCTGGTGCAGTGGAAGCTGGAAAGGGCAGAGCAGGACTGCTCTGTTATCAGGGTCTGGCATCCCCATCATGTTTTCTCCTCTCCATCACTCTCTATTAGCATGCACCCCACCAAAGGTGCCAGGAGAGCCACTTCACAATAACATCACCCCACATGGATACTAACCTGAAATGAGAGGAGCCTTACAAAGGGAACTGAGAACCTGACTGTAAAGGCCCCATGTGACAATCACTCAAAGGGCAAGGAAGGGAGAGGCTGTAGTCTTCATGCACTTTTTCCATTTCCATCCACCCCTCCCTCCCTCTCTAAGTTTGCATTTTGTACAGAAGGGAAAAATCAAATAGCAGATTTGGATTCAATTCCACACAAGTCGCTGCTCTTCCTGTTCTGCTGGACACAGTTGTGACTGTGATGGATAAGCAATAAATATACTGAATAAAAAAATACACCCTTGGCTGTTAATTTGCCAGAAGAAGCCTTGAGACTCTGGTTTAAAGTGATTTCCGTTGCACACCCTATCTCCTGCTCTATTGCCTTTTGCCTGCTGTTCCAGGAAACCTCCTCCAAGGGGCTTTCTTTCTATTAGGTTAAGGACCTAATCATGAAACAGTAATTCCTCAGGGGCCCAGACAGTGCTGATTACCTTCTAATGAGATAAAGTATCCCTCATCTCTAGGTCACTGCCTTGAAATCACCTCCAGTTTCTCCATGGCTAGGAGTGATCCCAATCTCTTGATAGCAAAATATGTTAACGGTGGTGGGTACTGCTGCCCCAAAGCAAAGCACTTAAAGGAAGAACTTAGATGAAATGCTGAGTTTAGGGAAGGAGCATTCTGAGCTTTTCTTTAATTTCTGCTGGTTTTCATCAGATCAGTAGCTTATCTGAAAATAAATTCAAAATTAACCTTCAACTCAGAGCAAATACAATCCCAGTGAACATTTGTGAATACATCTCACCCATAAATTTGTCAGTAAATTATTCTAGAATGAAAGTGGCAAGGGGAGGGAGGGGTGTAGTTTTATACCTGTAGTGACATAAGCATCAGAAAAGCACTAGAAATGAAAAATTAAGCAAAATTAAAATTTCATTTAACACAATTCCCTCATTTACTCTTTGATTATTGAATGCATTTCTAAATGATGCTGTAATAAATCAATGAAATTCATGCACCCTCTAACATAAAATATTGAAAGCTGTTTTCAGGACTTCTCATTTCATGGAAGGTTGTAGAAACAAGCTTTTGTTTCAAGTCTAAACAAACAAAATAATAATTTCCTAGTTTTCCATTAGTTCAAAAATTGTATTTCAATGTCCCTACTATTTGTGTGGCTGCCCCTTGAGCATATACACAGATGTACAGCTGAAAACCCTGGAGGCCAGGATGTAGACATACTAGATATCACAAAAGCAGGCACAGAAGCTGAAGTATAAATAACCACTGTCTCCTCAGTACAAACACATTTATCAATATTTAAAATTTGCATTCAACATTATTGTGCGGTGACTGTGATTTGAGCAGAGGAAAAGAAAAATCTGCTATTTTAAACCTCAGAAAAACACAGAAAAGCAGTACCTTTTCAAAATCTGGGGGGAGGTGTTTGCTGTCCTGTTCAGTTCCTCAGCTGGGAGGAGGTGGTGCAGCATCAGCACACAGCCTGTCATTCATGCCTGGTACAAACACGTCTCTCCAGACACCTGGGATTGATTGAGCCTTGTAAGAGTTTAGGCCAGCTGAGCAAGGGCAAGAAGTACCTTTGCAGGCAAGAGGGAAACTCTCTCCCTGCACAGCCTGGGTGCCAAATTCCTTGTTCCCCTGTCTGGGGAGCAGAGCTCTGTGTATTGATCAGCACAATACAGCTGTCCACCCACGTGGTTATTAATGGCTAATTAACAGCTCAAGCACCCATAAGCTACGTTTTTCTTAGCACCAGCCTGCAGTCAATTAAATAACCAGAAGGGCTCCAAGAGGTGCCATCAATTGCAGAAGTCATTACACTCTCAGGATGTTTCATTGAAAGCTCCCACACAAAGCAATAAGGTGTAAGGTGCTGCTGTGTCTTCATCAGGAGTTTCCGTGGGGTTGGGCTCCTCGTGGGCACTGCCTGGTGCAGAGTGGCAGTGCTGCACAGAGCCCTCAACCTCCCAGGCCCCTCTGTGCTCAGCCACCTGCATTCACTACTCTGTGGTCCTCAGGAGTAAGAGAGGAAATTAGAACAGCTTGAAAGGAGCATGGAGAACAAAGCACAGAAAAAAATTACCTGTGGCTGGCTCCTGTTAAGGAGCAAATCCTCTTTGCTGGTCAAAAAGCCCCAAAATATTGGGTGCTTTCCAAGGGAAATATGAGGAAAGTTGAGTGAGTATCCCATTGTCACTGCTTAATTTAACAGCTTGCTCTTTGGTGTGTGTGAAAAAGGCAATTGTAACAAACACAAAGCAAATAAACATGATTTTAAGGCCAGTGCAAAAACAAACAAATAGTTAGATATAACATTTATCTTCAGAAAAACGCAAGACAAGATTTATTTTCCTGGTTGTTTTTCCTGATTATATACAAGTTATTTTACATTGTCTTATGTTCTGTAATGTAAAGCAACTTCATCCTGGCTTTATGACATTTCTCATACTGACATTGTAGTGAACAAAGCAGAAGGGAAAGGTGATTGACTTCAGGTCACTAGATCACAGCAAGGAGAAAAAGTGAGCTAACATCTTCAGCAGGAGTCAGCAATACTTAACAGGTCTCATTTCCCCTGTGCCCACAGTTCTGACAAAAGAAACAAATAGTCCAAAAGTTACAGCAAAAGTTATAACACAGGAAAACAACAAAAAGTTCCTCACATACCCAAACTCTTAGCCATAAGGACACAGAAACAATCAAAAGCACATACTGAACCTTCTTTGAAACTTAATCCACTTGCAAGCTTCTCATTATACACTAAATGAAGGAGTGTTCAAAGAACTGTATTTTTAACAGGGTGTTGGATTCACCAGACAGTAAGAAAGCACGAGGGATGCCACTCCAGAATGCCATCTCTGTGTTTTAAGGTGCACAACATCTACATATCCCTGGGAGCTTTCCTCATCTATGGTGTGCTTAGTAGGAAACAAAGAAGAGGATATTTTGAAAACTAATCATCAAATATTTATGATTAAAATCTTCTCCTAACCTTTGCCTTTCATCTCTGTGGAAACATTCATGGGTCCAGGGAATTGTCCCTTAAAATAAAATTATAGAATTCTCACTGAAAAAGAGTGAAACTGGGCAGGATAATCTATTTCCTGTGCCAAAATCATCACTAATATTGGTGAAATTCAGCATTTGTGCTCTCTTTTAGCCAGCTGTAACTCTATTTAGCAATGAGGTGGTCTGATAGTAATTAGCCTTCATTAGCTACTTATCTGCCTTTATCATGGCAATTTGCTACTCTTTATTAAGCATAACTGCTGAACATCCAAATAAACAAGAATCTACAATTTTTTTTCTGTTATCTCTGTAGAACCAAGACTGCTACTTAACAAATCCTCAAGGGAAAAAGTGACATTTCAGCCCAGAGCTTGCATGCCCTTCAGTATGGGGAAATGTATCAGAGTGTGAGTTCAGATTCTTTTCTCAAAATCCTAACATTTCAGCTCAGATGATAAGGCATAGATTCTTTTAGTGGTGGGATAAATAAAACACATCTTTGAGTCAAGCAGAGTTATTTGTCAAATGTTTCTCAAAAATTATACATGGGAAAAAAGGAAGTAAAAAAATTTAAATGAATAATTGAAATATTTTCAGGAAAATGTAAAAAAGAACGGAATATCTTTGAAAAATTGCCTACATTATAGTTTAGTTTAGGAAAAATTAAGGAAAGGAGTAGAAAAACAAGCCTTGTTTCATTTAAGTAGATTTTAATACACTGCCTAGTGAGAAAACGTTTTATTTCACCTAGTATTTTTTACTATCATTAATTTTAGATTAACTTATGAGGCAGAAAATAATTGCAAAACCTTTACTTCAATAGTCATCTACTCTGACCTTCTGCAGAGGAGATACCTTGAGTTACCGTCAAGAGATTCCTACAGCAAGTTCAGAAATTTCACTTGAATTAAAACTTGTTTTATAGAAAAACTTTCTGCTGAACCTTGAGACATTTTAAAAATAATCCTGGTTTAGAGACAGCATTTTCTGGCAGGTATAATCCATTTCTCTTAAAGATGTTTCAGTGATTGATTATTCTTATCTTAAACATTTGCCACTGATTTCTGTTCTGAATTTGAGTAGCTTCAACTCCCAGGCATGAGAGCCATTTGCAGATTTTTATACTTTCAGAAGGTTAAAATGTTGTCTTCTAGTAAATCTGCTCCTCTCATAGGCACTTATCTACTGTGAACAGGCACCATTTACCTTTAAAGATAAACGAAAAAGACATTCTACAGTAAAAATTATTTTCCAGGACTCCAGTATCCCTTGTAGCTCTTTTCTAGATTTCTCAGTTTGTCAAAATGCTTTTAAAAATATGAAACAGAGCTGATTGTAAATACTGTTTTATTTGAAATACCTTTCTCAGTGTAAAACAAAGCTTTCCATGGTAACTCGTGGATTTACAGGAGATTGCCAAACTGTCTCAGAATTAGACCAACACTGCAAATATTTTCCAGGAATGTGGCTGATACATGTACAAACCATCCAAGTTCAAAGCAGGGATCTCAAATCTTTAATTCTGGTAGTCCAAGGGATTGATCTAATCACTAAACCAGCAGTGCTGTACATTGGTTATCTCCAGTTGGAGTCATTGCACTTTTTGTAGCTCACTGAAGCTCAGTGGACCTAAACTGAGAACATTGTAGCTCATCGTGCATTGCACAAGAGCTCCCCTGCCACTCCTCCGGGCACCAAAGTCTTGGGTTCAAATTCCTGGTCCAAATCCAGCAAAGCAGACACCCTCAAACCCTGACCCATGTCCTGGTGGGACGACCACAATCTTGGGTGTCCTGAGGGGCTGTCCAAAGGGACAAACATGCCCAGGCCCTGCTGCAGCACTCCCACAGGATGGGACCTCTGCCATGGCTGGGAAAAGAAAAGAGGTGGCTGTGGCTGGGGACCATCAAGGACGCTCAGATGCACTAGGTGTCAAGATGTACCCAGGGTCCAAGGTACCTCTGGAGTTTGGGACACTCAATCCAGACCCTGAATTTATGTTCACCATGTCCCAGGGGAGTGAAACCACTACTTGCCACAGAGTGCTTTGAATGCCCTTGAGTTCTCTAGTTTTCGCACAACAAATTTCAGACAACTTTGGTTTGCAGGGCTAAAAACAATGACTGGGCCTTGAAACACCCTGCAAAACACAATTCCTGTTCTTCAGATCTGGTTTACTTATAAAAGCTCTATACAGTCTTGCTACATATGGTGGTAACAGTGGCTCTGCTTGTGGTTGATCTTTATTTACACAATCAACACCTGCTTAGGCTCTTGTCTTGCTAATACACCGTCCTTAGAGCTCATGTTGCAAAGATGTTTCACCCTGTTCCTTCAGTCCTTTATCTCAATCGTGATTTCTAAACACAGCCTTCATCTTATATAAGTAAGGCCTAAATTTTTCATTGCTAGATGAGCAACCTTGCATTTAGCTGTATTAGGGAAAAAGGTGGTAGTTGTTCATCTGAGCCCCCTAAGCTGTCACCAATGTGCAGCTTTGGAAAGTTCCCACACACCTCATCCTCCTAGCTGGAGACAAGGTTTCCACAGCTGATGTGGCTGAGGGAATTTTGCAAAGGGAAAGGGATCAGGACAAAGAGCATGTCAACAGGAAACCCAGGGAGATTTGCCCTTACTTGCATATTGAAAGACAACTCCAAAAATTGCCATGAAAATATTTCTGGTTCTTAATCACCTACCAGCTATCTTTTCCACGCAGGAAAACCAGGCCTCTGAGAAATGTGGAGCATCCCACATCTTCTAAAGTCCTCTCTTTCTCTGGAACTTGGCATTAACACCGTTCATCCCTCCTACAGCTTCAGTTCCTCACATAGGCAGGCAGCTCTGAAAGCAGTCACAGCCTTCTCCCTCTCTCTGTGACAAGAAATAAAAAGCAGTCCAGACAGGAGATTTCATACGACTGGAAGGAGGGTCTGCCTATGTTTTCCTAAAATACAGATTTAATTACTCTGCCTCAGGCAAAGAGAAAGAGCGACAGAGAAAGAATGTGTGCCTATAGGCACATAGCACAGCTTAACAAGTTCCTGTACAATTCTTCTAGGTAAAGGCATTTTTCAGCTGTTGCATGCTCCAAATCACATGAGAGCTGGGTTCTTATTTGTCTCAAGCACAAGGTAGCATTTAAGGTTTGGTGTGGATTTTTTTAATGACTATCCAACTTGTGCTGTTTATTTCAGTACTTGTTCCAGCCTCCTAACATAGAGCAACTTTCCCAGAAAAATGTTAGGAAGCAGTGAAGTGACTCTATCCCAGGTAACATGGGTGTACAAAGGAATCTCTTCTATTTGGCGTGTACTTTGTGAAATTCTATTCACAATTTCCTCTCTATACAGTGCAGCTTTTCAAGGATGTGCACAAGTAGTCTTATAGGATTACACCTTATACATTCAAGTTTGTCTGTGCAGTTTTGCTTTTCAGTATAGAATCATACTGGCTCAGTTGGTAAAAACATTGTGCTAACACCAAGGTTGTGGGCTTGATCCCTGGATGGGCCATTCCCTGCAGAGCTGGACTTGATGAACCTTGTGGGTTCCTTTCAACACATAATACTTTGTGGTTCTGTGATACAGTGGAACACCTGTAATTTGTCAGCTTGGAGGACTCCTCTAATCAGTGTCTCCTTTTCCTATTTATCCCTGGATGCACAGAAGAATTATTCACACCACATTTTTTCCCAAGAAGAAAACACCATCACTCAAGAGAGCAATTCCTGAACTTACTGTGCTGTTGACTCCTGAACTATTCCTCTATATTAGAAGACAATAACTTTCAGTGTTAGGGGTTTTTTTTTGCTTGTAGACACCCAAAAAGTTTTTCTTGGAAATGCAGCCTTCTGCAAAGTGCATTTTTGCCAGGTAGCAACAAGCTGTGTTTTTTCTTCTTCCTTTTGTTCATCTCCCCTAAGCCAATCGACTTTCAGGGCCAACAGAGCCCAGCCAGAAGGAGCAGCGTTTATCCCTGCATGGAAAAGCATACTGTGAGTAAACAAGACAGTGTTTTCAATATGTATAAGGGTTCTGATTAAAGGTTAATCCAGGCAATCCCAATCTCTACTGGTAAAACTGTTACACCTTTCACTTAAATATGTTCCTGGTTAGTTTTAGAGATAAAACTTTAAAGTGATGATGTTTGGATTCTTTTTTAATCCCACAATTAAAATATTTCTATTCAAGCCTCCTCAAGACCTTACCCTTTAACTGTAGTGAAAGCTCAGTCTCTTGGTTTTACAAGTTTCTTAATACATGCAAATAAAGTTCCCAGGGAAAACAGACAGCTTTTATGAAAGCAATATTTAAGGGAGAGAGCTAACATACCCCTAAAATTGTATTTCAACAGGAAGATACTAAATGTAATTGTTTCTTTTTAAAGGGTAGTATGTTCTTGGTCTCACAACCCCCTGCACATGCAAAAAGAAAACAGAGAGCTGTACCTTCTCTGAGGTGGTGATCAGAGGGAAGGGCTTTGATAAAACGCCTGTAAAAGACACCTAGACAGCTTGTATCAAACAGGAGTGGCTCTCTGCCACCCATTTCACAACCCCAGCCCTGCATCCCCAGTCCCAGCAGTGAGGGGTCATAGGCTGAGGCTGCTGCTGCACAGGCACAGCATCATTTCACACTAGAAAAACAATCAGCGTCACAGCAGATTAGCATAAACCCCTTTTCTTTCCCAGAGTGGGGAATTTCTTGATTACCATAAGCTGTAACTTCATTAAAATATCACAAGGAAAATAATATTTCTGACATTCACAGTGCTTTTGGTTTTTTTAATTCACTCATCCTCACCAGGAGCAGTTATGGAGAGCGTGGGAGGACAACTCCTCTTAACCAGAAGCAGCCTTCAAGGGCAAACAGCTCTGATCCAGGCTCCTGAGGAAGGGGGAAGAGACAATCCCCAAAGGAAGTAAATCTTCAAAGGCTAGCATCAAAACCATTCTGAGAAAAAGCAAAATGTGTGCACCACTCAAGTTTAACATCCCTTTTTTCCTCGATTTTCAGCTCCTAAAACAGAGAAAAATGTAAAATGAGATTTCCCTCCCCCCCTTTTTTTACTGAGGTACTCCTTTTGGACTCGTTTACAAACAAACCCCAGAACTGGTATTGGTGATGCTGCAGAAAATGAACAGGGTATGAGTCAGGCTGAATACAAAACGTGAGCAAGATACTGGCAATGTTGTGAAAGGTGAGGTGGCAGCAGAGCAGTGGAAACACCCACATGCAGCTCCCAGCTTTGCAGTTTGCAGTGCTTATGATGTCTGTGCAGAGCAGCACTTCAGCTGAGTTGAACCAATGAACCCCTGTTTACTTCAGACAGTTCCAAGCTTCCACAGAAAGCAGGTGGTGGCTCAGGGGAAATGTGATGGATTTTAAGCAGGAACACAAGCACAGGTCTCCCTCCATTTAAAGTAATGCCTGGCTGCTCTTTCTAAGCACTACATAAATTATTGGGCAGACTGAGCTAAGGAGGGGGTTGAATCTAGCTTTGAGGTAGTTCATTTCCTCCAGCAATGCTCTCCTGATCAGTAGAACATGTGGGACTAGATTAATATCAAACGAATTACATTTTTTGAAAATACCTTGTTTTCATTCTGCATTGGATTAAAGGCCAGAACTCTGTGAGATACTCGGTAAAATCAGACAGATTGTGCTCAAAGACGTTCAGGTCCCTGCTGCTCTGGAATTTGCTTCATCCCAGGCACAAGCACCCCACAGCAAGCTATAATGTCAGTCTCCACAGGGTTATCCATTTGGCAGTGCTGCACATTCCTTGCACACGCAGTAATTAAGTTTTGAGCAAAAAAGAACAGGAACCAGACAGGTTCTGTTTCTCCCACATGTTGACATTAGCTGAGAACCAAGAGAGTTCAAGTAACCCACCCCAAGCAACTGTAAGAGATAAAAAGAATTTTCATTTGAAACTGCAATACAATGACTAAATAAGTAAATAGTATCTCATAAATATCCTGTCTCACAGAGATATAAAGGGTATGCTGCCAACAATTACACTGAAAAGTGCATGTCATATGAAGGATTATACAAAGTAAATGTAAAGATTATCTCTAAAGAATTTAATTTACTAAGGAAGAAACCTTACCCAAGCAACTTAAATTCTTGAGCTAGAGTCACAGAAGTATTTTTAAGGTATTAAAAGACAAGAGTCTGTTCCTCTGCTGAATGAGTATGGGTTAAATAGAAAGACATCTTCTCCATGGTGGTCTTCTTTTATTTTTATAATTTGCATAAACTTATATCAATAAATACCTTATTTAAGGTGGCAAAAGATCAGAGTACTCTTTTATCTTAATTGAAGCAAGTTATAAAATTTTGATCAGCTGCTTTTTGAACAGACTAAACTCTTCTGGCCTGTGTCCATAAAGTGTCTCAACTATCTAACTTCCTAATATAATAAGTTATTCCTGCATAAGCAGCCACTGCTGTTTCCCATTTATGCAAAATTACTATCACCATTTTTATCTTCCATCCATAATGATGTCCACATATTATTTCCTACACTTTCCTATTGAAGGTCTTACACTTGGACCTACCAAAAGGCTTAGTATTGATTGATTGATGGTTTTGTTAATGAACAAATTCTCTTTGACCAGAAGTCCATTCAGTCTGATGTACCATCTTGGCAAATCTTCCGTATCCTGCAAGAAAAAAAAAAACAACTCAAACGAAAATTATTCTGTTCTGGAAGATATATCTCAAATAACATTTATTCCTACATATTTATAAATCATTAGAATAATGTTCTCTATTCTGCTTTAGTGAGACTTTGAATTTTTAAGTAAAAGAAAAAAACAGAAAGAAATAGCACAAGCTTTTTAAAACAGCTTGCTAACTTAGTGAATGCTTCTAATCAGCAGCTATGACATTTCACTTGGAATTAGTTAGCACAAAGTATCCAAGCCATGTCCCCTCTAGGATCCTTTGGGGCTTTTATTGTTCGAAGTTTACACAATCAAAGAACAAAACTGTGTGCACCCAAGTAATCTAAAAACTATTTCAGGGACAACATATGATTTTGCTCTTAATGCAGAATGCATTAATTGTGAATGAAAAATTAGTCATATTCAAATTCCAAATAGCCCACAGGCCTTGGCTGGCTTTTCTTTGGTCCCTTCCATTAAGCAATCACGAAAATTTTAGAAGCTCAGTTTTGCATAAGTCAGCTCTTTATTGATTAATGAACTGATAGTGAATCACCAAGGTACATTGTGCTACCTCCCTGAAAAGAACATGCATTTACATTGCTGTGACTGAGATCCCCAGTTAATCCAGTGTAAGGGCAGACAATGCTTCAACTTTCAGTTTCCTCCAGCACACTGAACAAGGACCCATATCCTGGAAAAACAGTTGTTTACCCCTGTTTTAGACTGAACTTGCACCTAAGTCTGTATTAGGTAGATGTAATTACTGCCACGTATTAAAAGGGACTTTTTGTGTCCTTTTTGAACTGCTGTAAACAAATTCTGCTTCAAGATAGAAATGGAGAGCCCAAAAAGACACATTTTACTGGCAGAGGTACATGGACTGTGGATCATGCCCTACACTGGGGCACCACAAAGGACTCCTGCCTGCTATCCCTTGTGGATAACTCAGCTCCAGACAGCAGCTGCCTACACCCCAAGTGGGATAGGAAAAAAGTTAGAGAAGTAAAAGTGAGAAAGCTTGTTGGCTGAGATAAAGACAGTTCACTTGGCAAAGCAGAAGTTGCACACCTAAGCAAAGCAAATTGAGGACTTCACCCACCATTTCCCGTCTTCAGGTAGGTGTTTAGCCATGTCCAGGAAAGCAGGGCTCCTTCACACCTAAGTAGTTAGGGAAGACAAACACTATGACCCAGTGTCTTGGTTTGGAAAGACAGGTGTCTGCTAAGGAAGACAGGAGCGTCCTTTGAAATGGAGAATGTAAAACCCCTCCCTTATAATTATTATGATTTTGAAATTAAGGGGCTCTCAGGCAAAGATATGTGAGTAGGAATAACTGTTCTTGACTAGGAAAATTAAAATAAAAAATGTAGCAGTACAAAAAAACCAACCAAACAAAAAGAAAACACTGACAGAGTCAGAATACAGCCTGACACCCTGTTGGTCAGGGTGTTGGTAGCAGTCCAATTAAAATCGTGGCTGCAGTCCTCCTGGAGTGACAGATGTGGTTCTGTTGAAGCAGTGATCCTGTAGGAGGGTGTAGTTTTCCTCTGAAGATCCAGTGGTGGTGTAGATGGNTGAATACCCCTTCCCCATTTTTTTTCCTGGCTTTAATTTCACAACACCATATGGCATAGAATATTCTCCCATGGTCAGCTGTCCCCACTGTGATCCTTCCCACCTTCTTGTGCCCCCTCCCTGTTGGGCAGTGTGAGAAGCAGAAAAGGTCTTTGATTCTGTCCCTACATTCTCAACTCTGTTCTGATCACAAAACCCAAACAGCAATGTAGAAGCCACTGTAAAGAAAATTATTTTTGCTATATTTTTTTAAGCTTGCTAGCTGAAATGGAATGTAGAGGCATTCAAACTTGGATTCAATGGTTTAACTTTATGTTGTGGACCCCAGCCATGGTGCCTCATTCTGCCTTGCCTCGCATTTTCTCTCCACATGTGCGAGAGAGAAACTGATAAATTGAGATTATAAACATGAATTATTTTCCATTGGAAACACAGGCATGTCATAGGAAAGCACTGTGAGCAGATGGCTTTCTGAAGCCAAACACCAAGTTGGTGTGAGCTTCTCAGGCTGCCCTGCACAATTCTTCCATCTCAGACCTCTCCATTTTCTGCCCCAGTACAAAACATAAATTGACAGAAGAGCTTGACTGGGCTGCTTATGCTACAACCCATCTACTGTGTCAACACTGAGGCTGATGCAGACAATAATTCCTTCCCAGGTTTTAATGAGAAAGATTGAAACTACCACCACCTTCTTCCCTACTTTTCTTTTCTCCTTTACTGGTGATATGAGGGGGAAATCAAATACAGTTCTTTGCATGCAGTCAGTCACTGATTAAATGCCGTCACCTCCCTTTATGTATGTCCACAGTCTTTTAATACATTTACAAAGTGTCACACAAAACAAACATTAGCCCTAGGCAACAGAGGAAAGGAAAATAAAGTTTAGCAAAATAAATGCACTTATGAGTCTCAAAGACTTCTCCTAGCTTATAACAAGATCCAACAAAATCTAATGAAACTTCAAGAGGATTTTAGAAAACAGTCATCATGCTGTTACTCTGTGGATAGTTTCAAAAGTATGAAGCTAACAGAGAAGGCACTTGAAAAGAAAATAAAACATCTCTTTTAAATTGAGTGTGCTAAATGTCACAAAGCCAATAGGAGTATCTTATTTCCACTAAATGCAGGAAGGATGGGAAACACATTTTTCCTGATAAACAACCCTGGCACTAAAGCAAGTGAGATAATTACAGGTACACTTGTCTTGGGGATGGCACATGCCACGGGGGAAATGGAAGACATTCAAGTGTCCCAGCTCATTCATACTTTCCTTCTATATTCCCGGAGACCATAAATTACAGGAACCTACTGGGAAAGGCTCTCTAAGCTCTTCCTTACTGTCCCTCTCTCCTTAGGATATTGCCAAGTCCATACAATGTTATAACCCCCTTTTAACTCCTCTCTAAATGCTATCAAGTTGCCCCTAAAAACACTGACATGATAAAGTCTAGCACTAGCCTAATTGCTCCTCCCTGTGTGGATATTAAGTTCTGAAGGTGAGAAAATAATAAGATTTTACACATTTATGGTTACAGTGAAACAGGAAAACCTTTGCTTGCTCTCACATAGTGTGGGAGCAGCTGTATGTGTGCCTATATAGTGAGTATGTGTGCCTACATGTGGACACAGTCTGATCCCTGGGTGAGGGTTGGAGTGTGGGACTCTTTTTGTGGCTTACATTTCCAGCAGGTTGTGTGGTGGCATCTGATAATTTATGAATCTTTATTTACTGCGCACTAAAACTTTCCTTCAAAGACTCCCATGGCCCTGTCTGGGTTGCTGCCCATAGGAATGCTGCAAGGGAAAGGCAGAGCTTGTTTCCAGTGTCAATTTATCTGCAATAAAACTGCTTTCACTGTCCCACCAGAGAAATAAATCTGGAACTTGTGGCTACTATACAGGTTATTATAAAATACGTCAGTGACACTTTGACAAATGAACTGTATTCATTTTTGCCTTGCACTAGAGCTGTGGGGAACTTCAACTTCCTTGAGATATGCAGGAAAGGACAAGGTGGAATTATTTAAATATTATCAGGTAAAAACATAGACTATGGCTGAAATCAATTTTTACCTTCAGGATCTCCTTGCATGACATCTGAATTAACTCGATTCCCCATCAATTTAGAGAAGAATTTTTCTCAGTGCAGAATCTAAGGATCACTACATCATTTAGGATGTAGTGACACATCCCTGTAACCCTGTCACGTGCACTCTCAGTGTAATGACATGCCCTGAAACTTGTAAGAGACCACAATCGGGGATTACAGTAATTGTGCCAAGTATAATTAAGAGAATCTACAAAATCAGAAATTTGAAGTCATTGCAGAGAATAATTCAAATTAGAAGAGTTCTAATAAAAGCTAGACTGACATAGATGATGGATAGCTAGTTTTATTTCTCTCTCTTACAGTTTCTTGTTTTATTTCTCCACCCCCTTAGTCAAAGTGTAGTTCATATAATTGAGAAAGATGTATGTTCAATGAACTCTTAAAAACATTATTTTGAATTTCTTGGTAAGTCAAATTATTCACCATTTTTGGGGAGAAAGAGTTGTAGGTGGGTGAGGAAAAAAACAAGCATGTATATATGTAACCACTAATTTATCAGTGCAGCACTTCAAAGATGGAAACACTGACTGTGAATTTTTGCTTTATCCACAACACTGAAAATTTTAAAAACAAACAAAACAGAAATTCTGCAATCATTTCTTGAAAAAGTAAATTTTCCATTTCCCTAAGAAATGCCATCTGGAGGGGCAAAAATAATGTAATGTGAATATGTCATGATTTCTTTCCATTAAAGGAGACATTATATAAACCAGCATAACCATGAGTTTAGTCATAGCATTTTTCCCTTTGAGATTTCAGAACATTGCCAATATTTACTTTTCCACTCGGTTCATCCTCAAGCTCTTGTTGAATATGCATAAATAAATTCCTGCCATTTATATTCACCTTAAACAGCAACAGTTTAATTGCTCTGGTTGTAAGAGACTATAACTCAACATTAACAAAGAAGTTATGCCTTCATTGCAAACATTCCTCTAACAAAAGATACTACAAGCATTCAAGAGTAGTAGCCCAGGCAAAATTTTGAGGTATAGGAAAGAACAGAATTTAATGGACGCATTAAATGAAAAGCCAAATTTTAGACAATCCTGGGTGCACTTTGCAGTATCTTTAAAAGCCAGAAACTTCTCTACAGTCTAAATAAACAGTCATACATCAGCAATAGTGTGGAGTTGGGGTTGCTCAGTGCAGAGCCAAGAGTTAGACTCAATGATCCTTGTGGGTCCCTTCCCCCTCAGACTGATTCTATGAAAAGGGCTGTGTGCCTCTTTGCACACAGACAGGGCAGAGAAAAGGTGGTTACAGGATAATGACTGTTCTCCTCAAACGGTAGCATGTGAGGGAACAGAATCAACAACAAGGATTTTGCACTATTTGAATTTGTTGCTGGTGTCAGGAACAGAATTTCAAGCTGCTGAACACTGCACTTCCTTGCCTAGTCCCTGTTCTGCTTCCTTCAGCAGTTGCTTTTTCTGGAGAACAGAGAAACAAACACCCTGAAAAGCTGGAACAGCAGCAAAAAGTATTCTCTCATGCTTTAAACAAGATGTGTGTGCTGCTCTTTGTGGCTGTGACTGCCAGATGGAGCTGCCAAGGCTGCCAGCATGGAGAGCATCATGAGACATTCACAGTATCACACCTAACAGACTGGGATAGCCCTTGCCCACAGATTTCTGCCTCTCTCATCCACTCCTCTAACTTGCATCCAAACATCTGCATGAAGAAATGAAGACCAATGTTTCTATGTTTTTCCCCCACAAATTGGTAATTATAACTTGGGTTTGCTGCACACTGAGAAAAAAAAATAGTTAAAGCCAGTCATCAATAAAAATTCTTCAACAAAATGAGCACCTGATTCTTCTGTAAGCAGTGCCCCACAGATACCTCCATACATAATCCCAGGGTGCCACAGTGACAGTCTAGTCTGTACAACACAGATCACACGATTTTCAGGACTGGATTATCTCTGTTTGGACAAGCATGTCCTCCATGGAAGAATGATAACTTTTAATGCCACAGTTTTCAAAAATAGAGAGTCCATCACAATTCAGTAGAAATTCTTCCATGCCTAACTACATTCATGTTTTAAAATGTGCTTCACATTTTAGGAATTGTCTTTCAGAAGTGCCATTTGAAATGTTCAGGTTACTAGATGGCTTCAAAATCAGAAAAAAATCAAATATTCTTTTTGCAGAACAGAACATATTGCTTTCCTAGAATAGTTTTTATTTATTATTTTGGGTTTTTCAGTATTTCAATCATACAACTCTCAAACTGGCAGATCTATCTGGCCTTCAGTGTGTTTGAGGTGTATTATAGAGGCCCATGGGACTTTCGCTTTTCCTTTAGTCTTTGCACCACTTGGAACTGATAACAACATATTGTGTGCTGGCTAGCACTCCCCTGAAGGAACCTGGAGTGATGGGAATGTTTACCTCACCAGACAGGCTTCCTGTAAAAGCTACTTCTTCTTCTTGCTATAAGGCACCTATCCTTGTTTGACCCTGAATTTGATGTCAAGATAACATCTTGCTAAGGGTGACACAAGCTGAGTGTAACTATTCTTCTCTAGAAGCTCAGATGCAGTCAAAGGAGGAGATAGCTTCAGAGAAGGCAAGATCCAATTTTATTGTAAATATCTATAAGATTAGTGTGAGAGAAATTGGTTTATGACCTATAATTAAAAAAGAGCTAAGATTTCAATTTCTAATGTGGCCCTTGATCCTGCTGTCTGGCACAGGCCCACATTTGTGGGCTCCTTAAGTATATGGTGAGTCAATGAAACAACACAACAGCAGCCCTATCCATCCTTTTCATAAGTATATTTGTATATCTTACACCACATACTCTGTACAAGTATACTAAATGCAGTCAATATCAATAACTTTGACTGAAAAATGGCAGTCAACAACTACTGCATGAACTTAACTATTTCAGATTTTTAAAAAGACAATTTTTGGTCATGTTTTATTTTCCATACCAGGGAAAAAAA
>WAAE01023865.1:0-280771 GCA_013400495.1 Nicator chloris
GGACAGCCCCGGGACACCCCCGGACCCGGCGGGCAGCGGTGGTGAAGGGGCCGTGCCAGGTCCCCGTCGGCGTCGGAGAGCCGGCGGCTCCCCCGCTGCAGGGGCCGCGGCAGCGCGCAGGCTGCGAGTCCCGCACGGCCCCGCCGGTGACTCATCCCGACGCCGTGCCCGCCCGCCCGGGTATAAATATCTCATTCATCGCCGTAGTAACTGGGGGGTTCACGCTGCGCGCCCGCCGGCGGCTCTGGCGCCGCTGAAACTTGGAACAGCTTTTTTTTCGGATTCTCAAACCCAAATAGGCACGTTAAGACAGAAAAGTGAATGGAAGCTCGTTAATAAAAGCCGTGTTTTTCATAATTTAATGTTATGGTGAGATGGTTTGAAGCTGCAAAGGATTAAGGACATTTGTAGTGGATAACGCATGCAGCTTTTGTTTTTCTTCCTAGAAGAGAAATCACACCGTTTGCCTAGAATGCTCACTTAATTGCATTTCTGTCAAAGGTCAGCTACAACCACTGTCCAGATAAAGAACAATTAGTTTTCCAGTATTTCTATCCATTAAGTGCCACCAGAGGATCAGTAGTGGCTGCAGTATTGATTCATTTCCAGTAGGAACTGACACGTTTGAACTGAGTCGTTCTCAGTTTATTATAAACAATCTCTTAGTCATACCCTCATGCAGAGTTGGGAAAGTACTCCCGAGAATTTATCTCCCAAGTTGATCACAATTGGGTGCCTTGGATAGTCCTGCCTGTTATGGGAAGTGTTTCCAGAGACAAACTGCTGCAAGGTTTAACCAGTCCACACATGCAAGTCTCACCCGAAATCCCCACACGAGCGTTCTGTAAGGCTACAGAGTGCCTGAATATTTTCCATCTTGTTGATGTGGGGTGTGGCTGTGTAGACCTGCAACTCCTTGAAATTCGGTACGTTTGGTAAAGAGCACCGTGTAAACCCGAGGCTGTAGATGCAGCTGAGCTGTGTGTGGCTGCCTGTTGCAGAGATAGATGGCAGGAAGACGACCCAAACCGTGAGCATATCGATGTCAGGCGGCCCTAAAAATGATTTGAGCTGCAGTGCTGCCGTCGTGGTGCCTGTGTGCCTGCCCGCGCTCGGCTGAGCGCTCGCTGGCTGCGGCCGTGTGTGCGTTGCAATAATTCAGCAGCAGCAGGAGGTGTTCTGCCACAGCAGCTCGCAGGGACTGGGTTTGTGGCTGGTAAGTGAGGCCTGGTGACCCGGGCTCTAGGTGGGGAATGCATCCAGATCTGGAGTGGCTCCCTTTTGGAGTGGAAGCTGAGGGCCGTGGTGCTGTTGTTTGGAAAAAGCTGTGGCAATGCTGATGTTTCTGAAAGCCCTAGGTGACATTGATGCTGTTTTGTTTATAAAACCAGCTGAACTGCTCTGGGCAGTAGAGCAGTGAGGTTGCATTTTGGGGTTTGAATGATGCGCAGTAAACACATCTTAATGCACAGTAGGGTTTTGCAGATAGGGACTGAAACACAGCCTGGCCTCATCGCTTGGGATTATATTCTCTGTATTCATTGGTAGGCTTGTGCTGCCCATTATCCAATTTATAACTCTGCCGTGGATTAGGACGTGACAGATGGGGAAATGTCAGTCCTACTGCAACTCCTGCTCTCAGGTCGCTTGAGCAGCTCAGCCCACATGAAACAAGTGACAGCAGGGCCGGAAGAGTGACAAGCTAAGTAAGCTTCAACAGGTATAGCCTTCTATCCCCCCAAGGATGCAGGAACTGGGAAAGGTGAATGGTTTTGTAGGGAGTAATTGGTAATAATGTTGATCTGTGTAGCTTTTTAAGGACCGTATTTCTGCAGGGAACCTGTTAAACCGAAAAAAAACCTGTTAAACCCTCTCGCCCTGGCTTTGAAACTTAGGGAGTCTGTGTAACGCCTTATTTCCTCCACTCCATTGCATCTCCTGTACAAGCTTATCCTCTTAAACCCTTTCTGGACTCTATTCCATTTTGCTCCTTTAGGAGAGCTCTCTTTCCTCTCATCTGGTCTCTCAAACTCTGTGTCCTTTTTCAATCCCGCTCATTCCTGAATGGAATGGCCCTTTCTGAGATATTTACGGTATCTGAGTCAATATTTCTGTGTTGCTCTTTGTAAACAAAACCAGTCATTCGCAATCCAAAACGAGTCATTCAGTTACTGTGCTGGGGGCTTCTCTCAAAGGAAGACCAGTGATTCTGAAGTGCACTTGCACTCATGACATTCTTTTATGTGAATTTGAAGATTTCTTCCATTCAAGTTCTTAAACCTCCCTTCTCATTTCAGTATAAAACTGCCTCTCAAAATATATCCACCAAGGTATTTTTTTTAAATCATTCTTTCCCCAGGGAAACATTAGCCATTATTTAAATAAGCAGTGGTCTGATTCTCTCTCTCTGGTTTTTTCTTCCCCTCCTCCCCTCAGAAGTGCTGAGCCAAGCATGCTGTAATTTTTGTGAATTAGGCCTCCCTGTTGCACTGTGCTGCTTTGGATATCATGCTTGTTTTGATCCATTTCATGCTTGTTTTTAAATTTCATTTTCTGCATTGATTTAGAATTTTGTTTTGAAGAATAATCTCTTTTATATATTCAGACTTGTTCTTTGGTCCACAGTTTCTGGATGTCTCTGGACCATCTGTCAGGCTGATTTTTTCAGGAGAGATCAGTTCAGGTTGTCTGGAAGGGCTCCCATTCACTGTGTAGGCATTGTGAGAAGCATTTTGATTTCAGGGCTGTGGATCTCTTACTGAACAAACCAGAACTGAAACATGCTGGGGAGCTTTTGCTTTTTCGTGAATGGCACCTTTCACACCTGATGATGTGAACATGTGATGTGGTGATTGTGTGTGGGGGTCTGGTCTGAAGAGCAGATCTTTTGTTAAAGGATCCTCAAGTCTTCAGAGCAGTATTTTTTACCAGATCCTCTTGATCTATGAACATCTCAGTTATGGCAAAGGCTTAAGGGTAACTGTGTTGTGCAAAAGCTGTGGTTCTTCTCTGCTGTGATTTCTTAGGTTTCTGAAGCAGGATGTGTTGACTGTGGAGCACTTTGGGATGGAAGAGGCAGCACAGCTGAAGTGTTGACTCCAAGTTTATTGTTTCCTTTGTATATTATTTGCTACTTTGGTTCAAGCTATTGCAAAGACACAACCAAACCTTTCTGGTAAAGGCTTTCAGGCCATGTATTTTCAAATAGTTGGAGCAAGAGGCAGGGCTGCCATAGTATGGTCTTCATCATAGACCCCTTTTCTGTTTTCAGTACTGAATGAATTTCAGAAACTAGAGTTTTCTAAAGAGAATAGTCAGCCAATTTTACACCGGTTCTTTTCCTTTTGAAGCTTTTAGTTTGGTGGTAAATTTTTCTTTGGCAAGCTACCTACTCCCACAGCAACCGTGCCACAGCACAGTTCTAGTTCTGTTTATCCACAGTAACCACTGTATAACTGCTGTTAATCTGAATTCCTTCTCAGGGAGGAGGGATTAGAAGTTAGCCCAGACATATTGAATAGCGAGGCAGGCAAGTGCTTTTCTTTTGCTTTCTCAGTATATTATTATTATTTTCAGTCTTGAGGCTTCATTTGCAGATTGTTCTTTGGTTTCAGAACCTGATACTTTCTTTTAGTCCCAAGGCATTTCCAGTGCAATCCATAACTCTCTTGAGGTGGTCCAATTTCTCTTCCCTGTATATAGCATTTTGCTCATTCTAACTGCTTTAAGCTTTAAATTTGATAAAAATTTTTCTTCTAAATGTAACTGCAGTTTCACATTACTAAATTGTCTGGCTCTTTTAGTGCCTGTTCAGTAGCTGTTCTGTAGCACAAACTTTCTTGTGTGCCTTTCATTCAGACATCCATTCTGGTGGCCAAGAGCGGGCTACTGCTTGTTTGGGAATGACTCTTTGAAATCCTAGAGAACTTAACGAGTTTGTCAGGAACCCCTGGATTGTATTACTTGATCCATTAAGTTGACAGCATGTTGGAAGTAGTTACCCAGACTTTGCCAAACAAAAAGAGCTAAAACATGTTGATTAATCTCAAATGTCCTTTTAATCTGTTGCATGTCTTTTTCCCCCCTTCCATGTTGTTGTTTGAGATTTTACCTTTTTTTTTTACCATGTTGTTTTTAATTTCCTTCTATCTTAGTTTTTCCTTCAGGTCTTATTTGGATATTTGAAAAAAGCAACAAAACAAATAAAGTGAAACAGGGAGGAGTTCTTTGGCCAGATGTTGCTGTTAGGTGTGGATTTCTGGTTTATACTTAATAATGTGTGGGTGAGAAATCCAGGACAAACAACCATCTGTTCTTCCAATCTCTACAATGAATGTGGAATTTACTCTGTTGACCATATGTTTACCATTGCTGTTGGAACAGTAAAATTAATTTGAGGCAATTGTGGTCACTTTTTTTGTGGCATTACAATTTTTGAACATCACAGTAGCCAATCTGAGAAAGCAGAGAAAATATTCATGGGAGGCTTCGGGAAAGAGAGACGCTTGGAACCTGTCTTTTTACCACATGTTGTGGTTAAGGAAGTGTTCAGAATCCATCAAAACATGAACACGTGTGTTTTTGTGTGTGGTTGAGGTGGGAGGTGTTGGGAGGAGGACACGTGGTGCGGAACTGCTCCTTTGGCTTCCATGGCAGGAGTGAGAAATGCCACTGCTGGCAGCAGGCAGGGCGCTGCACTGGGGCACAGTTGGATTTACTCTGCATGGTTCTTATTAAAATAAGAATGCATAGGATATCAGGGCAAAAACCTGGATATTACTTCAGGATTGTTACATAATTCCTTGTTACGTGTGGGTTCATGACCTGTTGCAGCCTTACAAACCAACAAACAAACCACTTTACTCTTCCCTGACAGCCTTGGCGGGCTCCCCCGAGCGCAGCCGACGTGCCCCACGCGAACACAGCCACCCCGATGGCGTCCGCCACTGCCGTGCCTGTAGGATTTCACTATGAAACCAAATACGTAGTGCTCAGCTACCTGGGCCTTTTAGCACAGGAGAAGCCACAGGAGCATCCTCCTCCTCCTCCTCCAACTCAAGGTAATATTTGCATATTCATCTCTAGCCATTTCCACGTGCAGCTGTATTTGCAATTAGTTCTTCGTGTGATTCTGCAGGGATGGAGAGTGTGAGCCTGATGTTTGGGGTAATGAATCTCTTGGTTTATTCAGTGAAAAATGAATACATTTCAATTGAAAGATGAGAGATGCTGATGGAAACAAAGCTGTTTGTATGTAGATTACTGCTTTAATTTGAGCTATGCCAGGGCTGACTGGTGTTTAGGAAGCAAGTAAGTGCTTTAGTTGCTGTCTTGAGGCTAGGGGGGATGGATATATATTACCTTTGTTGAACCATGAGAATTTCAGCCCATGCTTGCTATATGTTTGGGACACAAGTGGAAGTAAGCAGGGGTGAGGTGGTGTTTACTGCCATAAACTGAGTGGTGTCTTGAGCAATCTCCTGTGCTAAATAGTTTTGCCCTATTACACTGAAGCTCCTGTTGTTGTCAGTCAGTGCTGGTGCAGAGATGTGGCCTGTGCTACTTCTGGTTTTTTATTTATTTCTTTATGAGAAGTCAAGGGCTGCACGGAGTCAGATGTTTTCTTCCAGGACAGGTTTAGAGGTTAAATAAAGAGGTTAAATAAATAAATAAATAGAAGGTGGAATAAAAGGAGTCTGGTAGATTGTGTTTCACATAAATTTATGGGGTAGAATTGTTCTTTGGCAAGCACTTAAGCAATGTTGTTTGTCAGGATTGCCTGGATGACTTATCACTTCTTAATGACATTTTAGTCACTACTAGTTCTGTGATTCAGAATTTATTCTGATGAAAGGAGGATAAAAAATACCCCAAACCACTAAGAAGTCTTTAGAATCATTTTTTTTTCTCTTTGGACAATCATTTAGAATGCATATGCTGTTTACTGAACTTACCTGTCATGAAGTGAGAAATTCCTGAAAAGAAAAGATGACATCAAAGTTATGACAATTGCATTTTAGTTTGGCACTACATCATATAGCACATGCTGGTTATATATAGTTCATTAAATTAATGATAGTATATTTAATGCATAAAATTAATCTTAATATGTTTAAGCTGTGTTTGCTACTTCCACTTTGCATCTGTGGTGCATGAAAGGAGAGGCACCTTAACTGTTTCATAAAACCCTTTGTTGAAAAATGTGCTTATTTTAGCAATAACATCTCATTCTGAACATCCCACCCATTTATAACTGGGCTGTAACTGGAAGTGTATTGAGTACACATAAAGGTTCAATGTCTAAGAGTCTGCTTTGTTCTATAAATAGAAATTCAGAATGGAAAATGTTAGTCTTAAAGCTTTTTAAAAATAATTTGGCTGTAGTTACTTTTGAAGTATATGCAATTTAAGGTAAAACCTTTGAAATGATTCTCATTACTGAAACTCTAAGCTTCCAATCTGAATTACAGCAGTATATTTAAACTTTCTAAAGAGGAAGCTACAAATGCTTAGATGAAAATTTTGTAGTCACTTAAGAGGACCTTACTTCTCAGATATTGTTTAGATGTGTTAGCTTGTGTGACAGCAGTCTGTGGTTGAATTTGCTACTAAAATAATCTAAAACATTCATACTTTACTAGTTCTAAAAAGGAAATCTTCCTACATTTTCCCCACCTTATTCCCCAAACCAGACAGTGACCACAATGTTTCCTCTTCTGGTCATGTTTCACTCGAATTAGGTCTCTCTTTCAGTGTTTTTGCTGCTTTCTGACAAAAGCCTCTGGATTAAATAATTTTGCCTTACTTTTAATTTGCCAACTTGTTTCTCTCTCTGTTTTGTAATGCTTTGAATGGACTTCAGGCTGTATTGAACTAAGCAAACGCTTTATCCTTCTGCTTCAGGATTTGTCTGATTCTTTCCTAACTTGCTTTTCCTGGTGGTTTTCTGCTTTCCATGCTTCTGAGAGGTTTCTTTTGTCTGCTAGCTACATTTTAAAAATCCTTTCTCCTACTTTTTTGCACCTTGCTTGTAATTAAGCAGTGTTTGAGCTGCACTCCCAGGCTGTGTGTGGTTATTTCAGAGTGCTGTGTGTGTCTCCATTGGCTGTGGAGCAGTTGGTACACCCCGTGTGCATCTCCTTGTTGTTTGGCACGTGGCTAATGCCTGCTTGCTGTAATCTGCAATCTCCCAGGAGGGGAGCACAGCCCATAATGGATATTTCCTGCCCTGCCTAATGCACTGCTGGGAGGTAGCTGGGTGTTACGGTCCTGAGCGTGAGCTGAGAAACCTGGTTAGCTCAAGAGAGATGGGAAAGCCAGGAAATGGAAATGAGCTGTTGTTGTCAGGAATCCCATCCTGAGGAGGACACTTCTGGGTTTGGTGACAGACACGGGAGGGGTAACAACAACACAGCATTGCTTCCTGCTTGTCAGTGTCTTTTCCAACCACTGTCACCACTTGTTGATACAACAGTTTGAGTGATCCCAAATTCCTTCCATTGTGGATTTCTGTGGTGCTTCAAAATGCTGGTCAGGAATCTTTCTACTCTATAGCTGAACACCAGTGATTTGTGAATTGAGAGGATTCCAATAAAAAATACCTGTCCTTAATCTTGTTTTGCTTTGATTTGGTTACTGTGCTGACAGACCTTCCATGGGAAGCAATGAAGCAGCAATTTTGCCTATTGCCTGTTTCCTTTCCATTTGCAGAACACTCCTGTCTTTTGTGTTTCATTCATATGAGGCCTTGACTCTGGTTTGCAGTACTTTCCCGTCATTTATTTTTCTTAGCTCCAAATAGGACTATACTCCTGGTAAGTTTTCTGAATCACATTCAGTGTAATGAGGGTATCCAGGAAGACAAGTTGTAGCTTGCCCTGGTGGTGTTAACCTCCTTGTCTGCCTGAGTGGGAGGGTGAGGGACTCCTCTAGAGGGCAGTTCAGCGCAGGATCCCTGTTCCAGCCACCTTGTGTCACCCTCTGGAGGATCTTCTGCCTTTCCATTGCATGTGTACAGGACATGGGAGATAAGGAAAAGAGGCACACTGTGTGTTGTTACGATTTCTGTATTTCCCTTGAGTTTCCTTCTGCCGCAGTCTCCCAGATTTCAGTGAAGTTTCAACATTCCAGTTAAACTAGAAAGCTTATCTGGTGGGTCAAAAACACCCAACCAGAAAAGATCCTTCCCAACAGGAGTTAGGTCTGCCAGAACTAGTAGGAGAGATTGAATGCTTTGTTTGTTCCTCTTCCTTCCCTCCTACCATCATCTGCCTCTGTTTTCCTGCATTTTGTACTAGTTTTTTTTTCTGGTGTATGTCTTTCTGTTTCAAAAACTGAGATAAGAATAAAATTTTTAAGATAGGTTGATAGGTTTCCAGTTAAAACTTCTCATTTTTTGCAGGCCTAATGTGCTTTGCAAGACTGATGGTTTTTGGAGGGTTTTTATTCAGTGAATAGAAAATTCAGAGAAATTACACAGAAAATTACATTGCTGTGTTTCCTTTTGGGTCTTTTGGTTGGTCTTGGTTTTGTTGCAAGAACGTTGGTTTCAATTACAAGTACTGAAATCACTTCTGGCTTCAAGCAAGTAAGTTTGATCTAAATCAACAGCTGATGAGCACTTGGAAATTTTTATTTTGCTATCTTCTTTTCAGCACAGGGACTGAAGAGAGAGCCATCCACAGTATTCCAGACTCTTGAAGAAAAGACAATTTTACTGGACAAGCCAATCTTTTAACATTATAGCTTTATAGTGTTCTCTAAAGGATTTCAGTGTCTCCAGAGGTAAATCCAGCAAATTTAACTGGCCAGTGCTTTGAGAGATTTTTCCTATTAGTTTTGCCAGAATAGTGATTCTGTATAACAGTCACTGCAGTTTATTTAAAGCAAAATCCATTAGCAGTAAATTCTGTTACTTTTTGTTAGGTTTTCAGGTAGGTGAACAAATCAGATAAATTGATAAAACACAGAGTAGCACCTGTAAGTCAATGTGGTTTGGGGCAACAGATGAGTACATGTATTTAAAATGTGTGGAAGCTCTCAGTTGTCTGTTCATTAAATTGTGGAGAGATGCTTTGTATTTTTTCAGAACTCTTGTCATACCTATAAGTACTGGTTCAGACACAGAAAATTATTATTAAGTATTGGAAAACATCTCTACACTTCTCCCCCTGAAGTCACTCTCATGACAGAAGCTTCCACTCTGCTGCAGTTGTTAGTATTATTAACTTTCCAAATGAGTCAAAGTACTTTGGTTTTGTGATTCAATGTATTTGTATTGTAAATGTTTCTTTGTATTTTATCAAGGAGTGAATTTTAATGTATTTCTCTTTTTTAATCTACTTCCCCATACCACACCATCCCAGGAGCTTGTGGCTACGACAAACACGGTGAAGAAAAGTAGTTTTTCTGTGTTTTCCTTGACAGAGTGATAAATTTTAAATAATCCCTTCATTTACAGAGCATCTGAGAGATTTATAGTCAGTGCCATTACTGCATGGTGACACAGATTAGTCAAGAGGTGAGCAAGGTTTTGACAGGTTTTCAGTTTCCCTGAGGTGCATGCTATCCACAGTACTTCAATCCAATTATCATGCACAGTGTCCTTTTGACCATTTATTCTCTTTTTGGAATTACCATATGAAGTGCTGTATGTAGTTAGAGATCGAGCCATTTTCCTGGTTTCCCACACACATGGTACCTACTGTTGGCTTGTAGGAAACTTGAGGTTTTTAGGTTGTTTTATCTTAAATGATGAACTTACTTGTGAGAGAACTTCCTCTTAGGGAAAGCATACCTGTTTGGGCTGTAAAGATTCACATTGCAGGTCACAGCAGTCCAGTTCATTCATGGTAATAAGGGAGCTCTTCCCTGAACTGAGACAAGGAAAGGGAGCCTTTTGGAGTGTGAATTCCCACTTAATTGAGCCTCCTCTCTGCCCACAAAGAAAAAAATAAAAGAGTTCTAGTTGGCAATATCTTGTCTCTTTTTAATATTTTAGACTTTTTCAGTTTCTTTTAAGCTGAGCCTTCTTATGGTTTATAAAGAGCTGCTTTTAAACATTTCTGAAATTGAGGGCTACATCTATATGTGGCAGTCCATGCTCTGGAGTTTGCTGGCATAATGGATGTACTTTTCATTAAAGGAAACAGAGAAATATATTTGTAAAGAGATTTTGTATATCTTTGTCACTTCTCAATGCTTACAGAAATTTTGAAGTCTTAATGTTTTAAAAAGCCTGAGATGTTAAAGAAATATTACAGTCATGCTGAAAGTAATTTTTTAAGTAAACTGTACAGTAGTTAATATAGAGACCTAGGAGGACTCAAAGATATTGCTAAATTAAAATTACAGGCATGAAAGAAAAAATACCAGGGGCAATCTTTGACATCAGTGGTTTTCTTTTCCAGCCATCCTTCATTCCCTTGAACTAAAAAGGCATAACAACCTTTCAGTCTCTCCTTATAGTTGCTGTTGTCCCTTTTTAGCTGAAGTTTTAGCTCAGGCACTGTAGAATGAGATGTGCAGACTCTGTAGCTCTGATCAATGACTTCCCATCCCTCCTCCTCCTGGGATCACACCGGGGAGTCGTGTTGTTCCTGAGCTTCTGGAGTTTTACTGAAGTATTACATTTATTTAGTAGTCTGATACTCCCCGATTCGGTGCTTGATAGACTTTCAGAACACATTTTCCTCTACTTTTTAGGTTACTTCCAAATACCTGAAACCCAAAATCTTAACGGGAACATAATTGTGCCAAAGTGAACATTTATTCCATAAATGGAAAGTAGAATGCACCAACTTGGTTGTGTAAGAACACATGACAGAGGTTAGCTGTGCCTCTGGGTTGGGAAGAGTCCTTGCAGAGTTGGTTTACCAAAAGCCCAGAAGAGGCAAAGCCATTTCTTGAGCACAGGAAAGCATTCAATGCTCACGGCTCTTACAGACACCATTTCTGGTGTGACCACTTGCATCTTTGATAATGAAAATATATTCTCATCTAAAATAAGCTGGTTTTACCATTTTCTTCTACCTGTTTATGACTTGGAAGTTGGCTAATTGAGAAAAAGATACCCCTGACTTAGGATCTTTGCTGTTGATGTTCTCCAGCGCTGTGTGCAGTGTTTGTTGGTAGCAGTCCATATCCAGGAGATGCAGAAAGCTGAAATCTTTTCTTTATTAGGGGAACAAACAGTGCAAAGTCACTGCTCTGGGAGGGGTAGGGTTTTGATGTTTTGGCATGACTGAATAGTCAGGTGCTGTCGGAATCAGCAGCTGCTGCAAAGTTGTGGGTGTTACGAGATGGAAACCATTGACTGCCGTGCTGATTATCTAAACGGCTCTTTTGTACGCTGGCAGCACTGGAATTTCTCTTCCTTCCATTTTCCGGGTGGCTTCTTATCGAGTATGACAGCTTGTCACAGGTCATCAGCGTCACATCAGTCCCGTGAGAATGGGGGCTCCTCTGTCCCTGCCATCCACGGGGAAAGCACAGCTTCACACAAGGGTTGGCACTTGCACACGCTTCTTGCACTTGACTCTGAAGCACTGGTTCAGTTCTTCAAAGAAGCAACTGACAGGGCATTAACCAAAAGGAGGAACAGTTTGCTCCTCTCTGGAATTTATTACTCAGAGTGGCAAAGAGGTGCTGCTTGGGTAGGGATTTAAGAAGCTAAGTAAAGTTATTCTGAACATGTGTGGTTAAGTGAAATGGAATTAAACTGGCTATCATTTGTCCTTTTAGACTGGTCACAGAAATATGTGAAAACATTTTGTGCTGACTTAAGCATACGTTGGTTTACAGGGATTCTTGTGCTGAGTTTTTAAGCATTAACACATGTTCAGTGGGTTGATACTGTGGATTTTTAATGTATTTTTCAATTGTAGGAGACTTTGAAAGCTTATTGTCTAGTGGTTTTTTAAATACAGAAAATGCACAGTGTACTTCACTAGTGTGTAGTTTAATACACATCTGTGTGTGTTAAGTGCTTTTACTGTTTTCACACACCCTTTTATGAAATTTAGTGATTATATGTGTCCATCGTGGAAGAAAAGGGAAGGCAAGGCAAGACAACGCTTAAAGTGAGTTCCCAGCAGAGAAACAAACCAAAGGAAACAGGCCACAAAGCTGTCATTCACAAGACCACCAAATTATGATTTGGTGCCTTCAAAACAGGACTGAAAAAAGATGTGCCGGAAGGCTCCACTGACTGTTACAAGACTTAGCTGAAGATCTGGATGTGGAATGAGTGTGATGAGGAGGACATGTAGTCAGATGATACCAATATTACAGATACAAATCCTTTCCCTTTTTGTTTTCTTCAGCTGAGTGAAGAATGTCTGTAGAGCAGAACATTGGATGTCTAGGTAGAACTGTAGCCCTTGCTGTAGGTGCAGAAAGGGTGAGAAATTCAAATGTCCTGAATACCTGGGTTTGTTTGGAAAGAGTTTAGTGTCTTTTGGCACAGCATAATGATTAAGATTATTAAGAGTCTATGTAACGCTGACTGATATGGCTGAAACAACCTTTTGTTACCAATATCTAGAGTCAGCACATAGAAAATGTATTTGTGATCCCATGGCATGTGACTTCTGGGGATATATAGCCATTTCAAATTCCTAAATTTCTTGGTTAGGAGAGGAGAATTGACAACTGACTGAGGTTGTGAGATTCTTTGCCTCTAATCTTACTTGTGAACCCAGTGTTAAATTGTGGCCTGTAGACTTCTCATGACCAGGGAAATGATGCACAGTTCACAGGTTTCAGGATTCTTCGTTGATGTCATGGCATAATTGCTCTGAGAATTTTGTAGATTTTGCAGGCATCAGTATAAATTTTATATTTTGCTACTAAAAATCAAGTTTATGCCAGTCAGCTTTGTTTTGGTGTAATTTGATAATAACTGTATTAGGTATAATGGTTGATTATTTATGTGCTTTGGCTTGATTTTGGTCTTGAAAGTACTGCTTTTAAAGTTCCTGTCTATTCTGTTTGTAGCCTTACAGTTCTTTATTTTATTTTATTTAAAGCACCAGTTCTACCTTGGATAGGCCTGGAAGTTTATCTGTTTCTGGGTTCATGTAATAAAACTTGTAGTAAGTCCTCTGGAGGGATCGTACTTGTTGCTGTCTGAAATCAAACTTTCACCTCAAATTCCTTTATACTTAATATTTCAGTACCATGTTCCCTTATCTACCTTATTTGAAACATGAAATTAAAACATTTGAATGATTTCTTTGGTTTCTTTCAGGGACTCAACAACAGCTTATGGCACAACCTGCTCTAGAGAAAGAGGCTTTGGAGAAGATCAAAATAGAAATCGAGGAGGAGCTAAAACATCTTGATGAAGAAATCTTGGAAGGTGCTCTTCAGGTTTTCCCGTTTCAATCCATAATCTCTATGCACTGTAATGGTGGTTAATTTGTAACAGGTACTCCAGTTAAAGAGATTTTTGAATACATTGAATCTCTTTATCCTCCTCCCCTCACAAGATTTGTACACATTGTCACATGGAGTAAAATAGTTAAACGTTACCATTTGGAGTGGTGGAGCCTGGCCAAAGCAAACAACTGGATGACATTTAATAGGCTACTATAAATAATGAAAAGTAAGCAGCCCTTAAGCTGCTTGATGGCAGAAGTCCTCAGGAGTTAATATTTCAAGTAGTGTGGACTTGAACTGTCAGATTTCTCCCTTCCACCAAGTTTATTTTTTGTGATGTGCTTTGACCTCTAGATATTGGTTTTATAGGACTCCCAGCAAGGAATTATTTGAAACCCATCTTCGCTTTGCATGTGTGTTGCAAATCAGAAATCTGAAATAGAAACACACTAGAGCTGTTTAAGTTCATTCATATGGAGTTTTCTTAGATGTTTTAGGCTGAGAAGGAAAAGGTTATATGAACAAAATAATATTTTAAAAAACAATACTCTAGTACTGCTGCAGAGATGTCCATGTGTGGGCAAATTTCCTATGAAAAGAGGCTCTTCTGCTCCATCAGGGTTCTCATCAGCTTAAAATGGGAGAACAGTTGCACATTCAGCAAACTTGCTGGTTAGGATGCAACTGTGAAACAAGAGCTGGTGGGGATAGGTAGCTCAAAGTCATCTCTGCCTTGTAAGTAGCTCTTTCAGAATGTATTTGGACACTTTTTACTACGATTTGTTCATTGCATGCTGTGACTACACAGCTGTGATTTTTTTTGTCCCTCGTGTAAACTGCTGGCATAAGGAATCTGAGACTGTTGATGTTCTTCTGTGAATCTGTTTTATTTTGTGTACCTTCTTCTCTCAGCATTTACCACTACAGGGTTTGACTGCCACACTTCCCCCGTGTTCAGCCCTGCCAATCCAGAGAGCTCCATAGAAGACTGCCTGGCTCATCTGGGGGAGAAAGTGTCCCAGGAGTTGAAGGAACATCTGCACAAAGCTCTGCAGAGCTTGCTTAGCAAGTGAGTTTCCATTTGCTTTTTCAAAGGTGTTTCCTGTTGCACTGTGACTGCTGCTGAAATCCTGAAGTTGGGACTGCATCTTGTGTTGCATTTCTTTCTTTTTCAATCTTCCTTTATCTGGCTGGGGTTTTTGTTTTGTTTTGTTTTTGTTTTGCGATGTAATGTGCAAATACGTCTTTGTTGTATTTGCCCTTTGCAGCAATGTAAGTTCTAAAATTTTTCTAAGCCTTTGTTACTGAATTTCAAGCAGTTTGAGTTGCTGGTGAAACTGGCAGCTCCCATTGCCAGTTTCATGAATGCTGGGCTGTAGCCACATTAATGTCTTTAGAGCTAAGAGTGGAGCTGAAGGTGTGTTTGTGGTCTGGCCCATGCTGAGTGGGAGTTTCCCTGAGAGGATGGCAGTTACAAACCTTGTGACCACCCTTCAGGTACACATCAGAAGCAGATTTGGGCCTCTGGGCTAACCTGGGTGCCTTAACAGCTGTCCTGCCAGTTTGAGCTGATTGTGTAAATAGCACATTGCAGTTGGCATGCTGGTATCTTAATTAGTGTCTTTGCAAATTGGTACAATTGTTGTAGTTGCTTGGTTTTCTGTTATAAGTGACCAGCCTGAAATTTCATGGATTCAAAAGAACTACTTGAGGCTTTTCTGAGTGACCTCCAAAATGTGTTGGGAGAGAGCTGGAGTTGGAAGATGCTGCTTTAGGAAGAGTTACATAAATGCAGCCATGCATTTAAGTGGTTCTAGCTTGTTGATATTCTGATGTTCCAGGCTTCCTATGTTTTCTATAGGAAAATATTTGCTTTCTAAGGAATTTTTTTTGTTTATGTATGTACATCCATAAAATCAGAAATGCCTGTGAAACCATGTTGCATTTTTCTAAGGCAAACTAGAGTTACTGTTTAATCTCTTGATAATATCCTTCCTGCAGCTGTTCCTGCTCTTCTCATCCCACTGATTGATTTAGATTTTGTTTTAGGGAATTAATATGTCAAGAAGTCAAGGGAGTGCCCTTAAAATGACAAACCCAAATTATGTTTTCCCCATTGTGCTTTAACTCTTTTCTTTTCCCCCTGTTGCTAGAGTAGTGCTGTTTGATGCAATACTTACTAATTTAGCTTATATTTTCCTGCCCTCTGACGTGCATATAAAGAAGTGTCAGGGTACAGTAGGCTGTTAGATCACAGCAGGCTCCTGGAGTTCCATAAGCAGTCTTCTGTCCAATGCCCAGTTACCACTATTTCCATTAAACTGAAGTCTGAACTTGACTTTTGTAATGATCTGGCTGAGGACAGCTGCTTTTGAAGCAGTGCATCTTCTGCTGTCACTTGGCAGAAAGCCTTTGCTGTTGCTGACTCTTAGATGCCAAATGATCTTGGAGGAAAGAGTGTGGTAGATAGGAGTTTCATCATCCCAATTCAGAGAAGTAGAGATGTGATAAATCTAGAATAGAGGTTTCTACTGAGGTATGAAGGAGTTTGGGGATCAAAAGTGCTGTTTCTTGCAAATAAAGGTTTCAACTCTTAACATAATCCTAATGCTGTCAAACAGTCTGTGTTAGTTCATATTCTGTATTGTTTACAAAATTTTACTCTGCATTGGCCTCTACCTCAGGTATGAATTTCTTAGTGGAATTTTCTGTCTTTAAAATCTTAGATTATTAAAAAAAAATATGCAAGAGCTTAGAATTTTTCTAGCATATCAGAGAACCTACTTATCTAATGTCTTTTAAGTTGTAGAGTATCAAATAATGAGGAAATTCACATAACCAGTTATATCAAAGTGTGTGAGTTGGAGAAAGGTGATTCCTTCCCAACCCTGTCTGCTGCTGGTGTTTTATGTCCTGAAACACAAGACTTGGTAGCTGTTGAAAATTACTTGCTGTAATACATGTGAAAGTATTTTGTTCTCTGGAAACTGAGAACTTGCTTTCATTCACCTTCTTTTGTTTCCTTTTTATAACTTTCAGTGTTGGTTTAACTTCTGCAGGCCGGTGACGTATCAGGAGTACCGGGAGCGCACACAGGAGGCAGCTGCTCATGCCAGTGGATGGAACAAGGTACCTCAGCAGTGACTTGCATTTGGATATGTCTCCTGTCTCTTTGATGTCCATATTGCTTGTACTGGGTACAGTTGTGCTTCACAGAGGGCCAAAAATAGAACTTGGTTTTAGTATGGAATAAATTGCACTCTCAGAGTGGTAGATGTGCATATAGTGGATAGTTTTATAGATAATTTAGCTAGAAGTTACTGAATGGAAGTGTTAGGTCAACCTTCCTTTAGTTTGGTAAAATTAAAAGTTAGACATGTTGCTTGACCTTTTTTTTTTGAATTCCCAAGAGAGGTTAATTCCTGCAGCAGTTTTGGAACAAAATCTGAGATTTTTTTTTCATAATACTTCTCTACTCTTTCCCTCCTGCAGTGTCAGGTTTAAAATATAAGTAAAAAGGAGTACTAAACATGGTGAAAATAAAAATTGACAGTATCTTCATGATATTTAAATTGTTCAGAAAACAGGGATGGTGTCCCTACCTGGTTTCAAGAGTAGTTATCTCAAGTGATAGGAATCTTCTTTTTTAAACAAAATGCAAATCTGTAAATGAATTATCTTAAAATACTTCTAATGTGGAATGAATAGATTGCTCATGCCAGATTCATCTTACATCAATCATTCGAATTCATCACCTTAGTCATTCTCTAATGGGTTCAGCGGGCATCAAAAAAAAAAAGAATGAAATAACTACTTGCAAATTTAATCACAATTTGAGTGTTAAAATGTAGACTTAAATTTAAAACAGAACAAGAAACCTTTTTCCCCCTCTTTACATTTTTTTTTTCAGGAAGACTTTTCCCTGACTAGATTTCCCTGCTTGCTTCAGAAACTGTTCATCTAACCAAGGGTGTGAGCACTTGTAAAACAGTTTAATAAACACTGCATGACAAGTTACTGCCCATGGCTCCAGCAATTATCATTGCTTTATGTGTGTGCTCTTTCAATTTGTCATCTTGTGATTCACAGCATTTTGGTTTAAACAACCATGAAATATGATTATCAAGAAGGTGGCTTAAGCTAGCACATTTCACTCTTCAGCTGCTGAAAGCTAAAACCAAGCGTAAAACCAGGCATTGTGGCTCAGCTGCCAAGGGAGGAGGTGCATGGGGCTTCTCAGGTCAATATCCTTTGGGTCCCCACCTCCTGCAGATGCAGCCCTGGGTGGGTGAATGCGCTGCTTTTGGGGGTTTAGGATCCAGCCTTCATTGCTGCTGCATTCCTGCAGCCCCTGGGGCTCGTGGATTTCAGTCCCCATCAGCTTGTGGTGGAGAGCATCATCCAGGACATCCTTGTCATCAACTCTGCTTGCCCACAACATTTGTTGCTACAAAACATATAGTCCAAAAGCAAACCTGAGTGGAAATTTTGTACCCTAGCACAACATCTGTTTGCTTTGTTTTTGTGGCAGCTTGGAGCTCCAGGAATGCCCAGCAGTTCCTTCAATAATCCTTGTTTTGAGGAGATGTAATACATTTTTGTTGGTTTCATTTCCTTTTAATTTCCTTTATCATCTTAATCAGAATTGTGTTTTATAACAGAAGAAATCTAAATACCTTTCCTGCCATCTCAGCTCAGCTTAATTTTTACTCTAAGGAAGCTGTTAGAGAAACATGTTGATGTTGAATTCTATAAAGGAAAAGGTTCTTCATCTTTTATTTGAAATAAGGCTCTCATTAAAAAATAAACAAATTCCAAACCACCTCAGACAGGGCAAATTGAATCTATAATAAAATGAACATAATAAAAAAAATTTTAAATACTCCAGTGCTGTTTTTTCATGCTTTTTGCTTAAAACTGAATATTATATACATATATCCAAAATGCATAATCCCACTGTTGTGCAACATCTGAAAGGATAACAGATGTTGTTACTGAGAACCAGTTGAACTGGTGAGTAGGGTAGCAGTCTTCTTAGTGGCTCATTCTTACTGATTAATGGGGGCAAAAATAGAGCAACAAAAGTATAAGAAATAATCATGTGAAGAATTAGATTAATTTTAAGTTGAAATAGTCAAAAGGTACACAGAACTGCAATAATTTTGCATGTAGCTTCCTCAAAAGAATACAGCTTCCTCAAAGCCTCTGAACTTTCTTCGGGGGTTTTTTGTGTACATTTAAATTTGTAATATTGTACAATGGGATTGTAATAGTGTAGTGGCCACAAGTGTTTCATTTACACAATCAACTATCTTCTGATAGTAAAGATTCCCTAGAAATTTTCTCCTGCCAACTATTTTCTGTGTATTTTTCTTCAGTCAAAATATAAATAGCCTCTCGCGTTCCTTCTCAGGCATTCTGGTGGAGGGAGTTGCAGTTGCTTGGAATTGCAAAGGCTGTATTTTCACTTTGTTCTAGTTAAAGCTCACCACCATTCACACAGCTGCTCTTCTCTACAGAAAGGTGTTGTGAACTTGCATGGAAGTACTGTGAGGTCATTTCTTTCATGAATTTCGGGACACTCTCGGGCAAACCTGCTCCTGTTCCTGCCGGTCTCGGAGACAGGAGTGTCAGTAATTTCAGCAGGAAGGGAAAGCTGGGTGGTGTTGGTCTGTGTCTGACTGGATGTTAGAGTTTGAGTCTGGCCCCTCACTCTGAGGCCTCAAGAGGCTTGCTGAACTTGGGGGGAATGGTGGATCAGGCATCAAGTTGGCAAAGGAAGAAGGCAACAGTCATCTTCACTATGCCAGCATTTGAGCTCCCTGCATTTGCCAAGCAGCCTTTCCTTGCTTTGTTTCTCTTGCCTTCAGCTTACAGTAAATGTCAAATATTTTGAGATCTCAGTGTTCATGCTGCTGTAGAGTTATGTGGGTGTGCCCAAAGCCTCAGAAAGATGCCTAGCCTTGACAGCTTGGGTTTTTTTGATCCAAAAAGATTGAAGCTTCCTCTTGACACCTCATCTTGACCTGTTCCTTATATCTCTGTGCTGTGATCTTGCACCTCTTCTGCCTCCGACTTGAGATTAATTGCAAGAAACTCAAAAACTCCAACACTTTTAAAATTCAAACACTTTTAAACTTCTAGTACCATGACATCCCTAGTGAAGTGTTAACAGTTAGCAGTGTTAACTGTTCATCACAAAACAACAGTGCTATAACCTGTCTGCCACAGTTTTGGACTACTTTGTTAATCAGCTGAAGCATTTTAAATTGATCAGATTATGGGCATTTTTAGGCCTTACCTGGTTTTAGTAGTCAGTCTCAGGGAGATGCCACCATGAATTTAGTACGAATCTCTATTTCAGCTTCCTTTGCCTATTCATCTTTCTCCATCTTTGCATCCTAAGGTGTGGTTTAGTAGTGCAGGATATTTACAGAAAAGAAAACCAGGCTGATGAGGGAGGAGACTGGAAAAGGAAGGAAGCGTTAGGAGTTGAGTATGAGGAGTAGTAGAGCCTTCATCTCCCTTGTGCAGCTGGAAACAGCATTCCAGTCTGCACAGTGAATAGATGTGCAGTGCAGTTGCCTCAATTAAAATGCAGTAAAACAAATATTTTTCTCTTGTGTCATAATAATGCTTTTGCAGATGCTAATGACTTCAGTTCATACCGGTCTCCTGACCTTGGCGAGGTGCTGCATATAAACATTGCCCAAAGGGTCACTTGCATGCTCTGGGAGAATAAATTTAGAGTTTAAAAGTTCAACTGTGTGTTGTTTAGGTAAACTAAAACATAATTTCAGAAGGAAGTGTCTAGAACCATATAATGTGAAGGAAGTGGATTCACAGTCTTGCATCTTCCAGAGCAATTTAGGTTAAGGCTGAGCACTCAGTTAAAAGGTTTCTAAAGAGGAATGGGAGTAGGAAATGAGGGAGGAAGATCTCTCTGTGTTAAATTTGGCATCAGAAGGAGAATTAGACATGGAAAGGGCTTTGTGCTTGTCATTTTAAACGTGTGTGTAATGTTATGCTGCTGGGTGGAGGTGTTTGTTTCTGTCCTGCCTCAAAGCCAAGTGTGAACTTCTAAAGAGACTGTCTAGTGCAGTGTTCCTGCTCAGGAATGTGTATGAGTTTGCTGTCTGCATTTGGATGCCTATCCCTTCAAAGTATTCATGAAGTTGTGTCTTTCCACTTCTGGGGTAGCAAGTTCTGGACCTGTTCTGCTTCTCTGCCTGAACCCTGTGTTGGGAAAAAAGTGGGGCTTACAAAAACACTGTAGTGGTGTTCTGTGAAATTCTCAAGTTAGACTGTGGGGTTTTGCTTACCAGATTAAGTGCTTCCCTTTTAATGAATTTTATTGTGTGTTTGCCTTGTGTCGTCTCAGAAATGAAGTGTATAGTCCCTGGTATGTTTGGACTTGAAGATTCAGACCTTTTCTGTGGACATATAAATTCTGTTCTAGCTGCACAGTAGTATTGATAATGCTTTCTGTATTTATTCACAACTCTTGTCTTTTGAAGGTCTTGGTGCCCCTGGTTCTGTTACAACAATTTCTGATGGAGCTGACCAGACGGGGCCAGGAACCACTGAGTGCCCTTGTGAACTTCGGGGTGACGTATCTAGAAGATTATTCTGCTGATTATATCATTCAACAAGGAGGATGGGTAAGAAGACCTCATTTCTAAGTGTGATCCTGGTAGGAGTGAAAGCTGAGAGGGGTTGCTAGAAGTAAGCCAGATGCAAGAAGGAATGATATAGAAAAATAAATAAAAAAAATAATCAGGAGGTCAGGACCAGAAAGGGATCTTGGGCAGTCATCTGTTTCTCTTCTCTGCCCCAAGGCAGAACTGACTTTCACCCATTAATTTCTGGTGTTGATATTAAAGACCTGTGTGACTGGACTCCACAATTTCCCCAGGCAGTCTGTTCCAGTTCTTTGCACGTCTGATTTGTTGGATTGCTGTTGAAATTGAAGAGGTCCTTAGGTGTCAGATAACAATTAATTTTCATACAGTGTGTGTTAAGGTGCTAATTTGTTGCAGTATGGTGAGCTTTGTGCTTCCCTGTTAATATACAGGGAGCACTGCATTTGGAAGCAGACACCTGTAACAAGAGGTGATATGCCTGAGAGGCTCCTCTTTTTAATGGTATCTTCAGCCTCTGGTGACTGCTGGAAAAGGTAGATGGGTTTTTTCCTCCTCTTAAATTTCAGAATGTTTCTTAGCAGATAAGTAATTGGGGAGCACTTCATACAGAAATGTCAATAGGTACTAATTTATTTTTATAATAAGTGATAAGATAGCTAATGCATATTAGAGATGATAGCTGTATAGGAACATGCATAGAATAAGCAATCAGGATTTCTTTGTGCTGCATTTTTCCTTGTAGAAATCTTTAATTCATGGTAACCAGTGTTCCTGAGTCATGGCATGCTGAGAAAGTTTCATTTGGAAATACTTCAGAAAGGCAGCTCACAGCTGATGAGCTGGGTCTTGAAGGCTGAGCCTAAGATTACTGGGTTTGGGAAGAATGCCAGATTTGAATGGAATTAATCTGGCATTTGTGCAATGGCTCCAGCAAGCTGATTTATTCTAAAAAGAAAAGCTGTTCAGGAAAACCCAGTGATAAAAAAATACTAGTGGGAAAAATCTCATTCAGAAGCTTCTCATATTTCAAGAGTTTACCTGAGGGGTTTTTTTGAAGAGTAGCTTGTTCCAGAATTTGTGCACAAATGCACCTTCTTTACCTGTTCCCTTCCTGGCAGTTATGGAGAGCAGTTCTCAAGGCCTGTGGCAGGGATTGTCTTTAATGGACAGAAGCACTAACAGGAAGCAGCCAAATCACCTCAGGTCATTCGATAAATGCATTCATATCTCAAAGTATTTTCATCCCAGGGCAGGCCCTTACTTGCAGCTTTTAGACAGATCGATGTTAGTACCCTTTTGCTTTTCTGCCTTGTTTTTTGACCTCCAAAAGGGCTGGGCTGTATTCTCCAGCCGCTTTTTGAGTCCTGCTGTAAAAACACTTCATAGAGCACGGAACTTGTGAAAACAAGCAGCTTTCCTGCAGGGCCTGCAAGGGAGGGGGCTGTGCTTTGTGTTTGGGTGGCTGTGCATGGATGTACAGGTCTGGGTGGTGGTGTCCAGCGGGCTCCCAGCCTGTCTGTGCACATCCAGCCAGGCAGAAAATCAGACTGACACAGGCAGTGCAGCAAACAAGCCAGAGCTATTTTTGAAACAGCACAAGAGGTGAGGAAAGAGACAAGGTGATGAAAATCCTTTCCAGATGAATTAATGTAGCTGCACTAACCTTTGTGAGTTGCTCTGGGGATGGGCTTGGGGACCCACTGGACATGTGTCTTGTTGTGGAGGAAGGGGAATATATGGTTATGTTGTGTTTTTTCCTCCCTGTAAGGAAAAGGTTCATTTTCACCCTGTGGCGTGTTTCTGGGTTTGTTCTGAGGCTGTGGGATGGCAGTGCTGGGAGCAGGGCGTGGGGCCAGGGTGGGAGAGGTTGTGTTCTGAGAAGGGCCAGGAAGAGCCTGGCAGGCTGGTAGCCACGTGGAAGTGTAGGAGTGTTTGCATTTTTTAAGATAAGCATCTGCCACGGGGGTTCCGTATGCAGGATCAAGTTGTCAGTAATAATTTGCTCAAGCCATAAGGGCAATGTGTAAACCTGGGAGTCTCCAGTGACTCACGTTGCTGTGACAGTAAGAAGTTCAATTTTTGCGTTATTTTGGAGCTGTATGAAGTTATGTCTTTCCTGCAGCTGCTAAGAGCTTGCTTAGAAGTGAGGTGCAAGAATAGCCTGTCTGGTTTTCTGTGGATCTGGAGCAGAGAGCCTCACAGGAGTCAGCTTTTCAGGGGCAGACCTGAAAAGCTCTGTAGTGTCTCTGGTGCTGTCTCATCCCTTGGCACCATGTAATTTGGGATCTTCCTCCATTTTTGGATTGAAGTCACCCTTTGCCAGGAGGGGAGTAGCCAGTCAAAGGTAAAGGGTCAGCTGAGCCCTTGCTGTGCCTCGCTGCAGATCTGTGGAGTCAGAATTGCACAGAGCTGTGTCATCCATTTGCTGCATCATTCTGTGCAGCCACAATGCGGCTGCAAGAGCTCTCAGGGAGCTCCCATGTGTGCAAGACCTGAGGTTCTCTTGTGAGCTCAGGAGGCTTGTAGGTCCAGGAAAACATCTGACTGAGGATGGTAGACAGCTAACTAGAAGCAAAATTTCCAGCTCAAGGGAATAAAGGTTTACAAATTGAGTAGCTATGCAGCAGATTTTATGAAATTGCTGGGGCTTGTGGGAAATGAGAAATTTGATATACTGGAGGATGACAAGTTGCTTTTTGATTTTCCATGCCAGTCCCGCTGAGATGGTGTGTTGAAACAATGAGTGTTCCCCTCCCATTCTCCCTTCAGGCACTAAAATTGAAAACTTTTGATGGCAGTGTGGGACTGGGATGTACTGGTGGGTTGGTTGGGTTGGTGAGGGAATGGCTGGCATAGTTTTCTGTTCCCTCTGTCACTAATTGTTCTGACAGGTTTGGCTTCAACTCCTGCATTTAGCTGCTTGACTCTGTAAGTTTTACTCAGAGTGCTGGGCATTCCAGGTTCTCTAGACACCTATGGGGACACACATTTCTTCCTCCTGACTGTGGATCAACTGCTCCTACTAAGACCTTCTTCCTTTATCATCTTGAGCTATTGCAAAAAAGTACCCAGCTGGATTTACAGGTTGCTTTGTTCTTTTCTTTCCCAAAAGCAATGTTAGGGCTCAGCAAACACTCAGCGCAGGGTGTACGTGCTCTCCCCACCCCTTTGCTCTTCTCCCCACCCCTTCCCTCCTCTCCCCTCCCTTCTCTCCGCCTACTTCCCCTGCCTTTTTGCTCTCTCTGACTTCTCCAGGGCTGAATGCTGCTGCATCACAAGCAATTCTTGGTCTCCTGGAAAAGCACACAGTAAGACCAGTCAGTTGGTAAGGACTTTTTCCCTCTTCCTTTCCCACCCCTTCCCAAATAATTGCTTTCTTCTCAAGTTCTGTGGATCCTGTTTTCTGTGTTAGATGTCATCTTTGTAGAAGTATCTGGGAATGTCTATAAGGAGGAAAGTGTGTAAGTGTTCTTGGAAACTAGCTGCCTTTTATTTCCTCTTCCCATTCCTGTTACCAGTCCCTCTGCTTTTCCCTTGTTTGAACCTGTTTATCAGAATGCAGTTAATAAGCTTTCTTCTCAGCACAAGCCTGGGAGTTATATTTGTGATCTGTGGCAGAAATTGTCTCTGCCTTCCCAGGGGTCTTGTCTCATTGAGTTCAGACCTGGATTTGCATTTAACTAGTTTACTGCCCATGTTGAAGGGAATAAAAGTAAATTTGCTTGACATCTACATAGTGTTTACAGTTTCTTGTCTCAGCCTTATAGGAGCTGTTTCTTCTGTGTCTACAGTGTTTTGTCTTGGGCTTTGCAGCTGGTTTAGTTGTTTTCTTTGCTGCTGGTGATTGAATAATACACATACTAGAGAGTGTGAGCAATCTGGAGGAGAAAGAGAGTAAAGAGGCAATTGTCATCCTGGGGAAGCGAGGTAGTCAGTTTGTGCTTCTGGAGATGAAAATCTCCTGCAGCAGTCCAGGTGTCTGCCCTGGGAATGACAGTGCAGAAATAGAGAGACGTGCTGTGCTGGAGGAGAGAGAAGTAAGTTTAACGTGGCAGAGATGCAAGAAACAGCAGTCTAGTCAGAGAAGTCCTAGAAAGGAGTTTTCCTTTCAAGATAATTTTGCTTTATGCTTCTATCATGGAATACTGCAGCAAAGTGTCCACTTTTATTTATACATAACTTCTTTGGTACAGTAATAGATTTTTTAAAATTTTTAGGCATTATGGCTGAAGAAGGAGATTAAATAGTAAAGGAGCAACTAGATCTCCTTTCTCTTTCCCCTTCCAACAGCTTCAAATCTGAAGAAGTGGTCTATAAATAACTGCATTTACCTTATTTTAAATTCATAAGACTGAAACCTAAAGGCTGTTGCTTTGCTGCTGACTTCCTGCAGGTTGTAGAGGTTATGTTGGAAGGCAGGGATGGAAGAGGATCATTTCTGCAGGCTGTTCTGTTTCCAAAGCATTCCTTGAAGGGAATGAGAGCGGTGGCTACAATATCAGAGTGATGTGGTTCACTCGACCTTCTTTTCCCTTTTTTTTTCCTTAATAAAAAGTGCAGTCCTATTTGTAAGAACTCTGCTCTCTTTTTCTTGGCTCCACCTGTCTTAAAAGTTTCAGAGGGATGAACAGAGAGGCACAGTAAGTGCCTGAGGGCTTTTGGGGACTTCTTTATATTTTAGAATGTTTTCTTCTGGATCTGAGTATTGTCAGCAGCTCCTTTATAATCTGTTTCTCTGAAGGATTAGCTGGGTGATGCTGTCAGGTGTGACTTCTGTGAGGGTCTGAGAAGGTTTGGTATAACAGGAGCAGCTGGAGCTACAGCCTGGGCACACGAGGTGGGAGTGAAGCCATTCCTGGGCACAGGCACTCCTGCTCCAGCACACAGCTGCACCTCTGCCACAGCTACAGATCAAGCAACAAGCACATTCCCAGCTCTAGGGAGTTTTGTTGTCGTGGGAAGTTGCTTATTTCCCTGTGGGAGATGTCTTAGGATCCCTGGACATTGGCCAGTTCGTCACTCCCTGCCTCTTGTTTTTCAGACACTGGGTTTAAGCACAAAAGCATTTGATGGGTTCCTAGTGCTCATTGCTGTGGGGAAGGTGGCCATGGAAGCACAGAATATCCTGAGTTGGAAGAGACCCACAGGGATCCCTGAGTCCAAGCCCTGAACCACACCATGTGCCTGAGAGCATTGTTCAAACACCTCTTGAACTTCATTTCTCTCTGGGATAGGTTATGTTCCAACATAGTCAGTGCTCTCACCTAAGAAACTTTCTAGCTGAGTTGAGTGTTTGAAATTTTTGTTGTAGCCAAGATTGCTCTCCTGGGACACTGTGTTCTGCTAGCATTTCCTCTTGAACCTCGGGATACTCTTTTTCTCAGGGATTTTATTTGGCTCTGTTTAGTTTTGTGTTGAGGGGTTGAAGCTCAGGGAACGTGGAGATTTTTTTCCCCTGGTGGCATTCTCTGACCTGTACAGAATTTTTGCCTGTGTCAGACAATATCAGGATCTGGGATGTACAGGTGGCTTGCTGGGCTGTTTATTTTTCAGGTGGGCTTTTTTGTGCCTTCAGAAATGAGTTTTGTGTAAGTTGTCTATCCACATCATTCCTTGTTTATACTTCCAAGAACTGAACCAGGGAGACTAGTTGAGCTTTTAAGAACACTTAAAACCAAACCCTGAAAGAAGCAGTTAGATGCAGTTGTATTGCATTTTCCTGGGCTTTGGAGTTTACAGGGCAGGGCATTCAAAGTCTTCCCTATGATGCAGCAAATGCTCTGTAGGAAAACTTAATGGGGATCCCTTCTGTTCTAATCTAATCTCATCTCCATTGTAGATGCAATGTGTGCCACTACTATTATTTTTTGTAGAGAAAAGAGTTGCTTTTATCTTTGAGACATTCAGAATTTTGATTTGAATAGCTCTTGGCACCAGAAGCAGCTTCGCATAAATCATGCTGAAATTATTACTTTGTTAAATAGGGAATTTTTTTTCCTTATGTGTAGTTAAAGGTTTTGCTGTTTAGCAAATATATATGGTAGTAATGAGCATGTTTGTTTGTGTACACTTAAAAATAGACAGACTGGAAAACTATAAAAGATAATATAGACAACATAAGGGTCAGCTTCTGTGTTTTGAGGGAGATTGTTATGTTTGCTGTCTTTAAATCATAATTGAAAGTTAACAGGTGTTTTTAAATAACAGTTCTGCACTATATTATTGTGGGAGCTTTCAGACTTTTTTTTCATTATTTTGTTACCATCTTGCTGGTGTCCAGTGCAACTCACCCTGCAGCATACTGGCTGTATCCTCTTCTGAGGGCAGGTGTGCCACATTTGTGAACAGTGCTTCCTGTCACTTGTAGCAGCATTGTGGAACATTCCTGGGTCAAACCCCATAGGCTGAGGACACTGACTGATTTCAGTAGCTGATCTTTTCCCCAAGATGCCTCATGTGATGTGACCATTCTCACTGTGTTCTAGCCAAGCAGGGAAATGTGCAGTTCTGTGTCTCCTCATAACTTGTGCAAACTCTTCCCTCAAGTGGCAGTGGTTGGGACCAGGAGTGGCAGGAAGCTGCAATGAGGGACTGCAGCTTCTCTACCACATCTGGTGTGGTTCTCTAAGTATGCTGGATGAGGAAAAGCACTCCCAGGTTTGCAAGTCTCCAACTCCAAATGTGAAAAAGAGCAACTCTGATGTTTCTGGTTTGAAGCAGTATACTGTCTATTTACAATAAACAAAGCAGATAAAGAAATGCTTACATACATTCCTTACTATTAAATCTAAAGTGTTTGGCTTATATAAGGCCTGCTCAGGTTATTAAAAACCCTTCCACATGTTTCATCCTGTCCTGAAATAATCTGCCTGTTGGAGCTTTGCTTCTGGGTCACATCTGTAGATGAATCAAGAGAGTTGTCCTAAATGTCAGTCAGTTTTTATCGCAGCTGCTTTAAAAGGAAAAAGTGCAAACCTCAACTGAACTGGCACAAAATCCAAGCTTTATCCGCTTGACTTTATGTATTAAATCTTAATTCAGCTTAAGAAATATTAATCATGTATCCTAAATAATGCCTATTACTGTCTGGATTTTCAATTAAAGCTTCATAAGCTTTTAACGAAAAAGTGCTGGAATTACCCAGTGCCAGTGTGTGAGCTCTGCCCCAGCCTTCCCAGCCTCTGTCTCTCCAGGCCTGGGGAGTTGTGTCCCTGAGGCACTGACACGGAAGGTAAATTGTCTGTAAAGACAGAAAGGAATCAGCCAGGCTGCATAAGGCTCTGATTTATAGGGAGCCAGCAGCTGATAACTCTTTTGAGATCAGTCCAGTTTGCGTGAGAAAAGGAACAATAAAACTCTTGAGCCCCTTTGGCCCTCCTCCCTCCTGCTGAAGGCAGGCTGTGTGTGTACTGTTGGTACACGTATTAATGAGGTATTTGAGTGATGAGGATGGCCCATGTTCCTTGTGTAACCATCCCTTCCTTTCCTCACCCTCTCCAAAGCACTTTATCCTGCATGTTACCCTCTGGATGTGCCCACATCTTGCCTGTGTTTTGTGAGAAGCAAATCTCCAGTGAAAGTACGTAGTTAGAAGCATCAGGATGGTTTTAATTTCAGGGCAGTCTCTGTGCCCACTGACTACAGGTGGCTCCATCCTCCCCTCTGTGGGCTGCTGAGTCATGGCTCAAAGCCACTTGGCTTTCACCAGTGCACAGTGTGTGACTGCAGGGGAATTCAGGCTGTCTCAACGTAGCCCTTGGTGGTGGTTTTTTTTGCTACAATCACCAGAGCTCACAAATCCCTCAGCAGCATAGTGTGTCTTTGGAATATTTTTGTATGTGCCCCATGCTGAGTGAGTCACAGCAGCATGTGTGCACTTCCATTGGAATGTTAAGAGCAGCAGTTATCAGTGGTGTGTGTCACTGTTTTCTTCTAATGTCACACCACAGACGTGGTCTAGTGTGTTGTGATGTGGTGTGGACAGGAAATAAATTCATCCTTTTTGTGGAAGTGGAGAGCTGAACAGAGAGGAGGATAGTATATATTTATAGGGAGGTTCTACTACTATACTATAGGGATATATAGTAGAGTTCTACTACTATAGGAGGTTCGTGAGACTGCAGGTTTTTCCCCTAATTATTTTGTTGTTTAATTGCCATTTTTCTGCGTCTGTGTCACCTGTGGAAATAAAAAATTGACTTTGATTGTAGATGTTTGTTAGTGGCTTATATTGCAGTGAGAGTATTTCCTACTTTGGCAACATCCAGGGCAAAACCTGCTGCTCAGAGGAGTGAGTGTACAATCTCCAGGTGTGTGGGCAGTGGGCTGTCTGTCTGTCTGTCCTCAGCAGAGGACAAGACTGACTCCCTGCTGTGCTGCTCTGCAGTGTCAGCTGGAACTGGACAGCTTTGGAGTCCTGTCCTCCCACGCTGCACAGCAGCCCTGGCCCACACAGCTCAGTGCTTCGTCTCTTTGGGTCCAGTAACCTCTGCCTTTACTTCAGTTTCTTGGCTCTTCTTTTCCATTGCCCTTCATTTGCACTGCTGGTTGCTTCCTCCTGTGTGTAGAGCTCTGTTTTGTTTTAATGGCCTGAGCAGCATTAAAAAGAAAAATAAATTAGTTCTACTGGAACATGACTTTCAACAGGGTAGTGGAGTCTTGAACTGTCAGTGACTGCTGGCAGAGCAAAGCTTGCTTTGGGTTTGGCATGTGGTTGGTATCTGAACTTTTTCACAAATGTAATGCTTTACTAATTTTATTGCATTCTGAGTTAAGACTTTGTGGTGATCCTCAAATGGTTGGTGAAAAGCTTAATTGCTTTTAACCCTTTCCCTGAGGAACTCTTTGCATTGTTTCACTTTAGTTCCTGAACATCTTACCAAGCTGGATGATGTTTCCCACATCCAAGCAATTTAAAGGCATTTATGAAGAAAAGTTCCTTTTCAAGTGTTTGGTAATATTCCTTTGCCCATGGCCAGTTATCTTCCAAAATTCCATGGGCCGAGGGTTAAAAACATCTCCACAAAATAAAAAGTGTTTGTTTTTAGCTGGGATGAGTTGCTGACACAGGTCACTGTGTGGATCCATACTTTGGTGAAATAATGCAGGAGGTATGGAATGGGAAGCTATAGGTAGGAATCAAGCCCCAAATTCACAGATGTTGAGAAGGGTTTAAAAAAGGGACAACTGCTCAGAGTGCTTTAGGACAACTATTGTGTATGGAAGGGAGCAGGGAGAAAGAGAACAAATGGAATTTTTTGTTATAGATAGACTGTAGAGAAAAGTTTGGAATTTGCACAGAAGGGGCTCCCAGCACTGCAGTACTTAACAAAAATTATTTCAACATTCTGTCACAACAAGAAAGTTACTGAATCTTTGTTAATTATTTCCCAGACTTCTATTATATGGCTTAGGAAACTTTGGAGTTCCTCTCTGCCCCCATCTTTGTCCTCGTTTCAGCTGGAATAGAGTTAGTTTTCTTCCTAGCTGGTACAGAGCTTGTTTTGGATTTAGAATGAGAGTAACATTGATAACACCCTGATGTTTTAGTTGTTGCTACGCAGTGCTACCCCTAAACCAAGGACTTTTCAGTGTCCCATGCTCTGCCAGTGAGGAGAGGCTGGGAGGGAGCGTGGCCAGGGCAGCTGACCCAAACTGGCCAAAGGATTATTCCAGACCATGGAACATGGAGCCCAGTGCAGGAACTGGGGCTGATGGCAGGGAATCAGTATTTTACACTTGCAGTTTCTCCAGCTGAAACCCACTGTCAAATTTTTAGGATGCCTACAGATTTTTCCTAGCTAAATAAAAGCAAGCAAACGCTGTCACAATCTCTGGGTGTCTTTGCTTGGTTGTTTGTTTCAACTTCAGTTGTCTAACCAAAATTATGATGGCAGTTTTCAAAAGTGAACTTGTTTAAGAATAGCTAAAATTGTAGTAAAATACTAGAATTACTGTAGATTCCAGCTTGTTGGTACAAAGTAGAAATACAGGCTTCACATAGCACTGGAAATGGGATAAAATTAATGTAAAGAGGAGCACTGTTAGATGAAAACAGACAAGCAATAGAGAGCACTTGCACAGAAGGGAATGGGGAATGGTATTCAGCTGGGATCATGTACTTGTGTTTGCTTTCTTTTTCTTTGTTCTGTTGCAGTTTGGTTTCAGACTTTAGTATCTTGTCAGGTTAACACATGGTGTGTTTTGGTGATGTCATGGTGATAAAGTAACATCAGGGAAATGAGGAGCTCCCAGCAAAGCTCATCTAAGGGGTTCCATTGTCTGGACACGCCAGCTGGACCAGCTGGGTTCTGTAATCTCTGCTGAAATGTAGGTCAGGCAGCTGCTGCTCCTGCAGAGGCCCTCTCATCTTCCTCCCAGCTCACCAAGTGCCCAGGTGTCCTGTTCTGCTCCGTCCCGTACAGGGGAGGGAACGCTCAAGGCATCGCTCATGTGTTGTGTCCTCCCTTTTGTTCGTAGGGAACAGTCTTCACTTTGGAATCCGAAGAGGAAGAGTATCCTGGGCTCATTGCAGAGGACAGCAATGACATCTACATCCTGACCAGTGACAACTCAGGGCAGGTGAGCCCCCCAGAGTCCCCCACGGTGACCACGTCGTGGCAGTCGGAGAGCCTGCCCGTGTCCCTGTCGGCGAGTCAGAGCTGGCACACGGAGAGCCTGCCAGTCTCCCTGGGACCTGAGTCCTGGCAGCAAGTGGCTATGGATCCTGAAGAAGTCAAAAGCCTGGACAGCAACGGAGGGGCTGAAGAGAGGAGTGAGAACAACTCTTCCAACTCCGACATTGTTCACGTGGAGAAGGAAGAGATCCCAGAGGGGATTGAGGAAGCAGTGGTGCCAGCCGGCGCTGCAGAGACCATGCAGGCAGTGTTTCCAGAAACCTCTGCTTCTTTACAGGAAATAAAACCTCCTGAAATTGCTGCTGCTGAAAAAGCACATCCCTCCACACTTCTGCGTACAAAACAGGAGGAAAAGGGAAAAGCAGCTGAAGAGCTTGTTGAACCTGAAATCCCTGTGTTAAGTAAACCTGTCCCAAAGTTAGCCCCATCAGAAGAAAAGGCTGCACCAGAACCGGAGAAAATACTGCTTCCAGGGGAAAAAAAAGCAGGGAAAGAGGGCCATTTGGAAGAAATAGAAGAGAAATCCTCAGCTGCAGAGGAGAAGCCTATCCTATTGCCAGAAGGGAAATCTATACTGCTGTACGGCGGGGCTGCTGCGGTCGCTATATTGGCTGTGGCAGTCGGAGTAGCGCTGGCACTTAGGAAAAAGTAACGGAGCTCTCTTGAGGAGGAGGGGGGAGAGGAGAGAGAGCACATCCAATTTTTGTAGTTGTGTTACCTAAAGGTTGAGCTGCCTGCTGTTTAATTGGACATTTGAGTAACTCGGTGATGAGGTGAGGTTGTTCAATAAGCCTCCAGCTACGGACAATCATGTTTTTAGTAGAATCGGGGCGGGGACTGGTTTTTCGTGATTAAAGTTTGGGGTATTTTTAAAAAAAAAAACAAATCTGCAAATTTAAGAACTTAAAGTGCAGGTGCTGAAGAAAGGGGTGCTCATACTCTAGGAACTGGAACAGAGAATCCCCAGGGGAAGGGGAGAGCCAGCTGCTGCCAACCCCTGGAGATTTTGGCTTCTCAGATTGACCGCTATTGCAGCTGTGCTGTCTTGTCACTTCCCGTTGCCCCCAAGCCCTTCCTAACAAACATTAGCCAACCTGAGTCCTGTAGCAAGAGGCTGGTGTCCCTTTTGTCTCAGCTTCCTCTCAGGTACAGCACTGCTCCTCATAACCTTCCAGGTTCCTCCTAAGCCCCAGTGGGACAGTGCTTATTCTTACCTCTTGGCTCACACTGGTTTTGGCCCCTAACGTTTACTGGAGCCCCATCCTGTGAAGATGCTGCCTCTCTATAGCTGTTATTATCTCTGAGCATCCTGGTGTTCCTGGGGCAGAGGTGCTGCCCAGGAGGGTGGGAGGGACACTGCTATTTGCTGGTTTGAGAATCCATTTGCTCTGCTCCTGCCCGGCCCACTTTACTGCAAACCCTTCAGTTACCAGAGGTACGAAATGGATGCTGGACATGGTGAGATCAGTACTCTGATATCTGGGGTATATTCAGCAAAAACACAGCAAAACCGTGTGGAAGCAAGGCCAGTGCCTCAAGTGCAATTCAGACGTGAAATGCTCTGCTGTCCTGTGTCACGCTGCAGTCTGCATTGTCTTTCCCAAGTTAAGCACAGAGTGTATTTAGTCCTAACTTGGTCTTGCCTGTGACAGAATCCCAGATATATAAAGCAATGGATTCTAGTAACTGAGCAAAAGAGCATTAAATATCTCTATCTGCTTGTTCCTGACCTGGCCCGGACTGCTGTTCAGTGCCATTACTTTTGTGACTGTGAATCTGGAATTAGCTAAATTTACAGGTTCACAAATTACGAGCAATTTGCTTTGGCAAAAAAAGGAAATGCCCCTTCCTGCAGTCACAACACTTCAGGTGTGTGTGGAGAGAAGCCTTTCAAGTACTGCCCTACTCCTTAGTGGATCCAGCTGCAGGCCTTCCTCTTTCAGCACGTGTTTGTGTGTCTGTCCTTGTCCACACTGCAGCTTTGTGGGGCAGCACCTTGGGCTTCCCAGGCACAAGTGTGGATGCATCTCTGAGGGTTGGTGCTGGCACTGTGGCTTAGACCAGATGGAGGAAGGTGAAAGGGAACTCGAGATAATGTAAAAAATGAAACCTGAGCTTATGGGAATCTAATCAAAGCACAAAGACAAGGTACTTTTATTTCTAAATAACCTTATCAAGAGTACATCTCCTGATGAGCCTGTTTCTTAAGGGATCTCAGAATGAAGAGATGTTAGCATATTCTCTATTTTAGGATATTTTTGCTGCATTTTCCTATCCCAGAATGCTGGAAAGTTAGTCAGAATGTGTCAGATTCTGAGGAATTATTTTTGTGTAAGCTTTTGTGAAATGGATTTTCTAGAAAACTGACTGGATTTTGAACTCTGTGTGTGTGAAGTTGAATATTAAGAGGAAGGGTTGTGTATATACTGCCACTGTGGACTGAACTTGGGAGTTCTGGACTGTACTGTTGATCATTGATTGCTCTTCTTCCACGTACAAAGCAGGTTGGCCTTATCAGAAAAAAAACCCTGAATCTTTTATCACATTGCAAAATGGAATTGACTTTTTTTTGCTGTTTTCTGGTGCCCTGCTGGTGCCCATTGCTGTGCTGTGTCCCCAGAAGGGGCTGCTGGGACCTCCTCATGCCATGGACTCTGGTGTCTGCCTTCCCACCACGGCAGTTCCCTCTCCTGGCCCCTTCAGGAGCTTCCCCCACGTGGAGGAGAGGTCTTTGTGCTCCCTCTGTCACGGACATGCAGGAACATTTTGCTTGGTTTCACGTGTTTATCAGGGGATGGTACAGTCTCTGAGGTGGCAAGGGCAGCTTTATTGCTTGGTCAGTCAGAGCAGGGCTGCCCCTCTCCTGCTGCTTTGCTGATGGCTTTGGGTTCTTCTCTGGGCACGTTCTCTGTGGGAGAGAACTGTTCTTAACTTACATCCCCTCCTTACTGAAGACAATGAACCTGCTTTTGGTGCATCCCCACCTCTAGGCACACAGCAGGTTACTCTGACACAGAGATGATTCTGTGGACACTCTGGATAACTTGTGTACCAACAGGGGGAGGGTGGAGGCAGGCCTGGTGTTACTTCATCTTCTCTGGATGGGGTTGTTTCAGTAGTAGTATGGAGATGGGTAGAGGACAGACAAAAATAAATCCAGGCTGGCAAGGGAAGAAGTTCCAAACTTACTGCCACAGAGCCCAGTGGGGCATGAAATACAAAAGCTTCCACACACAGCAGTGAGAAGGTGGCAGCAGTAGTAAGGAAAATAAATGACTGTTAGGCATTCTTGTGGTCAGACAGAAGCCTTGAGTATCTGGTGTGTTGCTGCATTTCATGGAGCACCAGTGGCACCGTATGTTTTGGTTGCTTGGTCCTTTCTCTACAATGTTCTCCTGGGGTCTTTTAGATTTGGCAAGTCAGCAAGAATTTGAATTGACCACATGATCAGAAAATTTACTGTATCTCTTTCCTCTGGGAACACTCCACTAGTTAAGAAGGTCAGCTGTGGGGTTGAGTTGTGCAGTTTGGAGTCCTGTGGTCAGAGCTGGGATCACCAAAGGGTGGTAAGCTCAGATGGCAGCATTCCTACAGACCTGAGAGAGGCTGCTCTGTTAAGAGATGTGAATTAGAAAGTGGATGTTTTCTGCCTCCTATCTTCAAGTATCTTACAGTAATCTTAAACTGCAGGCTCTAATTACCCTGAAAGGTGTGATGCAACCTCTCTTTAGTGGATCTCTCCTAGCTGGCAGAGGGAAGGCTGGAGCTATATACTTGCAAAAGGGCATATAGAATTACTTTCACTTGTGTTCTCATCCCCTTCCCAGAAGTGCCTCAATATCTGTCCTCGAGTGGCCTGTACTTTAACAAAATACTTACCTTAGACCCATTCTGTCTTCACTTTATCCTTAGCATACCCTAAAGCTGAGATGCTAAAACAGCATAGGACTGGACCTGTGCAAAAAGTGGGAAATACTTAAGGAACTGCAGTGGGCAGCAAGCACAATAAGGAGCTGTCAAGGGAAAGGCTTTCAGGAAAGATAAGGTGCAAATTAAATCCAGCTGTGCTTAATTCTAAGCCGTGCTTAGTTGGGTATTGTGGATGGGAGCTGGGCAAGGACTTTCTTCAGCTGGCACTGCAGGAACAAGAGGCTGAGAGCAAAGACACGATTCCTCTGTTGCCCAAAAGCCCAAAGTGCAGATGCCATGTCCCAACCAGTTGCAGCTCTTGTGTGCTGGGTGGAGTCTGGTGGGTTCCTGAGTCCCTTGAGCTTCAGAAGATCCAGGCTGTGGGGCAAGTCAGTACTACAGGAATCCATCCTTGCTCTTTGTGAGGGCTTCATTTTTCACTCTGGCTGTGCTCAGGCAGCTGCAGCACAAGGGCCAGGTGGAAGCTGCAGTGCTGAGTGCTCTTACACAGGAGAGGTTTTGCTGCCAGAATCCCATTTCCTTCCTTCCCCCATAGTGCTGATCACAGCTAGGCTAAAACTTTGGACTGGATTTTTAAACTAATCAATGCTTTCTAATGGTCACAAATGAAAAGTTTAATTAGTACAAAACAAGCAAGCTGCTGAAGTTTGGTCTTCTTTAATTTTAATGATTGTAGTAGATGAAATAATCTGAGGTTATAAACCTTCCCTGTATTTAATGTCACTTGCAGAGGTATGGCAGTACTGGCAAAGCCCTAGTATGGTAGATCTTGCTATTCTGGCAAAAAACTAGAAATACTTCTGGCACTGCAGTCACTCATTCACTAAGCCACAGCCAGTTCCTGATAGAGTTTCAGAGTGGAATTACTGGAATCTTTGGCTGTGAAATGGGGGAGTGGGGTGGAGAGGTGCACATGGCCTAGGGGCATCAGAAAGCCCAGGGCTTCAGCAGGATGTCATATTCTGGGCTCTGTGTCTGCTCACGTTGGAGCACAATGGTAGAAAGTGTTTCCTAGTGAAAAATTCCTGTTTAGTATTTACTGATGATGTGGATGAGGGGATTGAGTTTAACATTAGCAAATTTGCAGATGACACCGAGTTGGGTGCAAGTGTTGGTCTGCTGGAGGGTAGAAGGGCTCTGGGAGGCACCTGGACAGGCTGGATTGGTGAGCTGAGTCCAGTTCAACAAGGCCAAGTGCCTGGTCCTACACTGTGGGCACAACAACCCCCTGATGTGCTGCAGGCTGGGGACAGAGTGGACAGTGGCCAGGCAGAAAGGGACCTGGGGTTGACTGACAGCAGCTGGACATGAGCCAGCAGTGTGCCCAGGTGGCCAAGAAGCCAATGGCTCCTGGCCTGGATCAGGGATGGTGTGGCCAGCAGCAGCAGGGCAGTGACTGTTCCCCTGTGCTGGGCCCTGCTGAGGCCACACCTCGAGTGCTGTGTCCAGTCCTGGGCCCTCAGCTTAGGAAGGACATGGAGGGGCTGGAGCAAGTCAGAGAAGGGCAGCAAGGCTGGTGAGGGGTCTGGAGCACAAGTCCTGTGAGGAGCAGCTGAGGGAGCTGGGAGTGTTCAGCCTGGAGAGGAGGGGGTCTGGGGACACCTCGTCACTCTACAAGTCCCTGACAGGAGCCAGCTGGGGTCAGGCTCTGCTCCCAGGGAACAGCAGCAGGACAAGAGGACACAGCCCTGAGCTGTGCCAGGGGAGGTTTAGTTTGGACATGGGGAAGAAGTTCTTCACAGAAAGGGTGATTGGGCACTGGAATGGGCTGCCCAGGGAGCTGGTGGGGTCACCATCCCAGGAGATGGAGATGAGTGGAAAGGTTGGATGTGGCACTCAGTGCCATGGTCTGGTTGGCCAGGTGGTGTTTGGTCTTAGATTGGAGTTGATCTCAAAGGTCTTTTCCAAACCTGGGTGATTCCGTGAAACATTGGAGGGGTGAGGCACAGCATCTGCTCTACCTAGTGAGGGCAGAAGCTGTGCATGACTTTAATTTGGCTGGGACTGCTTAATTTCAGCACGAGGAAGGTTGCAAGAACAAGTATTACTTTGACTTTGTGTGCTTAAGGGTGCAAGCTCTGTATTGCCATAACAAAAAGAAAAAAGGGGGGGGCGGTTTATGAAATTAAGCCAGCACTACTTGACTGGGGTAGAGCAAGCTCTCAGGCCCAGAGGGAGTAGGGACTGCAGGGCCAGGTCTAGACAACAGAACTCAGTTTGTGTCTGATACAGTGAAGGTACCTGACCAGGACTTGGCTGGGGAATGCCAGCAGCTCACAAGGGTCAGTAGTGTAAAGTCCAGGGGAACCACAACACATCACTCAGCTCCACCTCCTGAAGTTAAATAACTTCATCACTGTTTTTTTTTTACTTAGAGCTGACCTTCCCTCAGTCTCTTGGGTAGGCTGACTTGCTTCCTCCAAGCTAGAGGTCTATGGTCATGCTGTACAAGTGGGGGAGCTCCTGTTGGCTTCCAGTGGAAGCTGCTTTTGATCTCCCTGCAGTATCTGCAGGGCAGGCAAGGGACACTGGTGATGTGGACACAACAAACTGCAGAGGATGCATCTTACTGCTATACCTTTAGGGGTTTTGTCCTCAGTTTTAACTTGCAGGATAAGCTTTTACTCAATTGTAAACCTAAAAACCCACTCAGACCAAAAGAATGCCACTTGATTTGTGAAGTAGCAAAGGCTAATGGGACTGACTCTGAAGCTGCAGGTTAGGAGATCTCATTTGCTAGGCTTCTGCTGGGTGTAAGCAAATAGTGACAGACTTGCAGGGATTTTGGATTCTGTTCTCAAGAGGCCTGCAAGGGGGAAGAGAACCTGACTGCTCCTCAGGTCACCCATTATCCCAGGAACTCATCATGCTGTTCCTTCCAATATGCAAGTGCAGCCCTCTTGGGGAAAAACTGTCTAAGGCTTCTTGTGCCATTTGGTTAATAAAAGGGTTTCCACCTTGACAAGAAAGTTCCTTCCAGCTTCATTGTTCAATATTCAGTTCAAGTGAAGGGGTATGTACATCTTTTCCCTCTGCTAACGGGACACTGCTGTAAGACCATGCCCCCAGGTTGCACTTTAATAAATGGTACAGTTTTCAAAAACAACGTGTAGACTACTTCTGTGCTTCCCCTCTCCCCCCCTTTTAGTGCAGGCACCAGAAGAAAAGGTGGTTTTACTTACAGGAAACTTGCTTCTACAAGGACAGGACCAGAGTGTCTCTACTGCTGCCAGCTGCATCAGAAGCCATGGGGAATTAGAAGAATGCCATGAGTACTTGGACAAAAAAATTTCAGGTTGAAACTGAAAGTCTGCAGAGCTGTAGTAGCCATCAGAAATGAAATTTTTATTCACGTTAAAAAACCCGACAAAATATTTACATAGTTGTTCAAGTCCTGAGGCACCAGGTGAAGCATTTGCCACCCTGTGTGATTATGGATCAAACAACCTGAGTCCAAGTTGGTTCAACCTGAGATGTGACTACAAGATATGCTACTTTTTTGAAGCATATCCAGGTTGCATTCCCAAAGACTTGCCCTGTACATACCCTGCCCTTTTCTTTAGTTTTTCAGTCAGCTTTATTTTTCAAGCAAACACAGGTGTATGGTGACTGATACTGAAAAACCCTCCTTCAGCCTTCTCTGGCCACACCTCCCTCTATCACTCAGGGCTCTGTTCCCTCTTGCTGCCAGCTTCTCATCAAGACAGACCTGATTCCCACCCACCCCCGCTGAGGATTCTGCTGATGAACCACCCATTCCACAGCCTGAGGCCTTCCTGGGAACAACAGCATGGCTCAGCTGCAGGAGCAGGGAAGTGAATAACCAAAGCAAAATGCTACAGCTGCTTATAAAAACACTGAGAGGGCAGGCCCCGTGCCCAGTGGGCCTGTGGAGGCACAAGGCAGGCTCTGCACAAAGATTGCTGCTGCTAAAATAAAAAATATTGTAAAAGGAGAGAGGCAAGCACTACTCATTACAGGTACTGGCAGAGCTGGCAGGCAGCTCACACTACTGTTACTGCTGTGCTAGTCTACAAAAGCCTATCTACAATCTGCCATCCCTTTCACAGCTACATCTCAGAAGTGATCTTCATTCATCAAGGGAAGTCTTCAGGAATCCACATGCTGGAGAGCTCACTCACCCAGCTAGAGGGAGAGAAACAGAAGGGGCATTATTAACAGCAGCAGAGCTCTTCTCCCACGCCAAGCCGTGCCCTGTGCCTGCCCAGGAGCCCGGCAGCTCCAGCGCCACCAACCTCTGTCAACACTGCCACCTGCCGTGCTCCCTGGTGTGCCAGCAGCAGGGACATGGCCCGTGGGGACAACCCAACACTGCCACCTGCCGTGCTCCCTGGTGTGCCAGCAGCAGGGACACGGCCCGTGGGGACAGCCCCAACACTGCAACCTGCCGTGCTCCCTGGTGTGCCAGCAGCAGGGACACGGCCCGTGGGGACAGGTGGGGCTGCCCAGCTCCAGCCCTCCCTGCCCTTGGTGCTGCGAGCCAGCTGGGGCAGCAGCACAGGCCAGTGTCACACGGGTGACCCATTTCTGGCATAACTCAGCACCCTGGAGCCAAACCGAGTGAAGGGAAGGGCAGTGTTGAGGGACATGGCACAGTGACACCGTGCCTCGGGTGAGGCAAAGTGACAGTGTGGTTGCAGGTTGCTGCCAACACTGTCCCTGGCAAGGCTGCGGTGCAGGAGTGTCCCCCAGGCCTGCAGCACAGCACAACTGTGTCACCTCTGCTTCACAGGGGGGCAGGATCACAGCCCTGCCCGCTCAAATCTCATTCTCAAGGACCAGCAGTGTGTGTGTCCTCTCCCCTCCCCAGACTCCTCAGCTACTGAAGCTGAGGCCTCTAGCCTGGCCTGCCTGCCAGCTGCACAGCCTCCCCACCTCTGCTCAAGTGCCAACAGAGAACAAGAATGGAATTCACCATTTCTCATTGTTCCTCTGCTAGTGTTAATTCTCAGGAGCAATTCCTTTCCCCTTCCAAATCTCCCAAGCTCTGGGGAGCTGAGGAAGATGAGCAGAGACGTCAGGGTTAAGACACTGGGGAAATGCAGCCAACAGAGCTCAGGTCAGGCTTTCCTTCCCTGAGGGAATGAAAGAATCATTAACCAGAGTCATTGGTACAGCTCCCTGAGGAGATTGCAGGGAGGAGAGGAGCAGTCACAGCTCTCTCTGCCCGACAGAACAAATGCACTCTGTTCACTGGCTGCTCTGAGAGGGGGGCAAGCAGAAACTGTGACATGATCCCCTCAAGCACACTCATCTCCAGAGCCCTGCAGGGACTGACATTCCCTTCTGGCCCAACCTCCGGGCACTACAGGGAAACCAGCAGGCCACAGGCAGTTCAGAGCCAGGCCACCCCTCAGGGAATAACCCAGGCCAGCTAAAAGGCTGGCTGTGACTCCCAGAGAGCTGTTTGACTCACCATATCAACAATGTAGTTGTGGAACTGCTGGTACATGTAGTTCACAGTGGTGTTATAGACATGGTGTAGAAGGGAGGGCACTGTATTCACAATTTTCTTAGTCAAGACCATTGCTAGCACCAACATGGCCTTCTCCTGTTCCATGTCTGCAGGGATGTATCGTGTCAGCTCTCTCACTGCCCTCGACATGTGCAGGGTTATCTCCTGTATGGAAGGAAGAGAGGGATCTCAGTGCAACAGCTGGGGCAGAAAGGGGTCTCAGCACAGCCTGTCAGGACTGTGCTAATAACTGATGTGCTGCTTGTAACACTCCACAGGATGCTGGTCCCCTTCCTCCCAGCCTTGCCAGCCAGCCTGTTACATAAAAAACACTCCCAAAAAAACATGGCACTTGATCCAGATGTAGATCTAATCCTCAGGCAGCCTTCTTTTCCCTTTTTAACACGAGAGACCTCAAACTCTACTTCTCTTGCACAGCAGCAAGGCACGTTAGATGCTGGGCCAACTGTATCTAGGAAGAGGCCACCCCAGGAGGTCACCCAGCCAGGCCTAAACCCACTGCTACTCCCAGAACTGCACCTAGGAACACACTCACAGCACCAGAAAAGGGTCTCATGACTTGCTGTCTCTTCAGTGCTCAGTGACAAGCACAAGTTAAGCTCCTGTCACTAACCTGCTCAATTTTTAGCCACATGATGGTCAGCAGATACACAGGACTTGGCACAGAAGTTCAAAGATCTTAAGTACTAAAACTAAGCCTTAGCCAGACCACTCATTTTCCAAGATAAGCCATGGGGCCATCAAAAGAAGGACAAAATGCCTTCAAGTCAGTCCTTTTCCACAACCACCATTTCACTATCTGCAGAAAGGAGATGAGCCCAAGGAACCCAATGTACACATTAACTTCTGCCACTGAACCACCTCTAACAAATCTTCAAAGGTAAATGTTTAGGATGAATTTTCAGATGCCTTCAAAGTCACAGCAGGAAGGATGCACAATATTTAAAAGAAGAACTGCTTATCAGGCTGCTTTTCACTCACCTCTCTAGACAGATTCTCATTCAGAAAGTGCTGCACTAGGTCATTTACTACTCTTCCTTGGATTTCTTTATCAAACTGGTCTCCAATCTCAGCAAGCTGAGCAGCAATGATCCGGATAACATCATCATGTGTTGGAGGCAACCCTGCTAACACAAAGAGCAGAATTTAGTTCACAGGCTGTAGTCAGACCAGGTTCAGTACAGGTCACAGCATTCTGCTAATCTCCATTAGCAACCTCCTTCCCACCCCTGAGTGTATTCATGACAGGTCTAAGCACAATTTCTTTAAGTGTACCCAGGTTGCTTACAAGAAATAGTGGCAAATGGGTTTTTATCTGTAGTTTAGGTAAAGTGCAGCCTCACCCTGCCCAAAAAAATCACTGCAGGGCATGTTAAAACATCTCCAACCAAAATTTGAACAGGACAGTTACAGCCAACATCCTGCCCAGAGAGGGGAATTGAGAAGCTGTGCATGACCTTGAAGGTCTTTTTCAACCTAATGATTCTAGAATTTACATGACTTCTCAGGACTTGTCTCTTAAGCACCATCTAAAATACAGCACCTCATAGGAAAGTTGGAGTTGGAAGGGACCTTGAAAGGCCATCTCATCCAAACCCCCTGCAATAAGCAGGGACATCTTCCACTAGATTAGACTGCTCAAAGCCCCAGCCAAACTGACCTTGAATGTTTCCAGGCGTGGGGCATTCATCACTTCTTTGGGCAACCTGTGCCAGTGTTTTACCACCCCCTTTGTAGAAGTCCTCCTTACATCTAGTCTGAATCTGTCCTTTTTCAGCTGAGAACCTTACACCTTGTCCTACCTGCTTTTGGCATGAGACCTATGCAAATTTGTGTGAGAGGGCAATTTACTGTAGCAGTTCCTCCTCACCCTGCTTCAGTCGAGGTCAACGTGCCAGCTGACACACCCTGGGCAAGGGGCAGTAGCCACCCTGCAGATGGCTAGCAAAGCAGGAACAGGACCAGAAGCTACTTGAGGAACAGTTTCCACCACACTGGTAGAGCAGAAAGGGATTCACCCAGTACCAGAACTTGAGTTGTTCCAAGATCCTAGCCCAAGTATTGATTCTACCTGAGGAGCAGTGTGAGGCCTAACTTAACTGCCTTGTATCACACTCCTTAAGGGCAGCTATTATCAGTACTTTGTGCCCTTGTCTGATGTGCTGCAGACAAAACCCAGTGACAAGTACTCTAGAAATCCAAGGAGAGAGAAAGTACTAAGCACCAGTTGTCTTAACCTAAGAGTTGAATTCCCAACCAACACCACCAACAGCCACACAGTGAAGTTTCTCAGTAGAGAAAACATTACCCCTCTGAAACAGACAATAGCAAAGATAGGAAATGGGGAAAGAAGACCACCATGTTCAGAGAGCCCTGTGGGATGGAGAAAAGCCTGCTCACCTAGCTCACCATTCTGGAAGTGGCCACTCCGATTGCCGTCGGTCTGAAGCTCATCGTCATCGTTTCCTCGGCACCACATAATCTGATGGCTTTGCAGGGACTGCAGCTGGTCTCTGAACTTACAGTCAGAGGATGCCTCCAGGAAGGTGAACAGCAGTGCATGCTCCATCTGAAGAGATCCATTGATCTGAGACATAAGGACATCACTGTTAAACCCATGCCGAGGAAAGGTCCCACTCAAAGCATCCAGGCACGCACCGTTTTCCAACCCTGAACACGTCTCTGTGGCCTCTGGGCACCCTGAACAGCATCAGCCAGGGGCTCCACAAGGCCTCAGCAAATGCAGACTGGCTCCTGGATGTGGACCCACACACGACTGTCCCATGGTGAGTGACAGAAGGCTCTGCCCTTACAAACTGGTGCTGAAAACCCAGCTCACCTTCTCCTCACATTTCCAGCTTTGGCAGTGGCAGCAATCCCAATCCAAGTTCCTCTTTTGAAAAAGTGTGTGTTCAGCAAAACCCATCCATTTCCCTTACTCAGACAGCTGTGTTTGGAAGGGTTTTACCCCTGTATTTGGGAATTGGGCATTCTACTTGCTGTGCATACAGAAGGCAGCAGCTCCCCATGTCAATGTAATCAGAGCAGAGCAGTAACAAGGTGGGAAATAGAGATAAGAGCATAAGCCTGTGAAAACCCCCAAGGTTCACATTTCTTCTCCCTCTTCAAAGGAACCTCAACCAGCTCCATAATAAACCTGTTCAGCTCCTCGTAGAGAGCCAAGCAGCTCACCAGAGAAGTGACATGAGATGGCAGATCACTGCCACCTCCAGTGGCACATTCACCCCCAGTAAATGGGCACGTGCTGTCTCCACAGCCAAACAACCTTTGGCCTTCAAGCAAGGCAGCACAGAGTACACAAATTAATTAGGTTGAGGAGGTCCATGAGGCAGGCAGACTGATGGGAGCAAGAGGCCCCATTGGAACACCAGGCCTGATAACCAACTAAGGCCTCCAGAAAACCAGGAGACTCTCCAATAATTTCAGTTAAACAGGTAAGAGAGCAGGATGTGGTGTAAGCACAGAAATAAAGTAAGAAAGAAAATCCTTACTCTGGTATGCAGATGGTCTGCCTGTAAGAAAATACTTAGGCCTAATTTTATCTAGGGAGAAGAAAAATAATTAAAGAAGAATGGTTTGTTTTGCCAACAATATGCAACCAGGACGAACTTGGTAACTGAAAGGGAGTTTTGGGGAGTGGAACCTTGCAAAGCCTCAACATAACCATATCTGACTGGGCAGACAAAAGGAGGAACAAAGTCAACAACAGGCAGGGTTCAAAAATGGAAACAGATGGAAAATGAAGTATATGATCAGTCAGAGATGAACAGAAGGCACATCTTCCATGATCTGAGCATGCATTTTACAGACAGTAGTGCAGGTCACATGGTGACCTGAGCTCACTGGGGCACCAGTGGCAATCCCCTTCAATAGCCCACTGGACTGGTCACTGGCTTTATCACTGATACATTTTTTAATCACATTATGTTCAAAAGGCTTGTGGGAGGGCAGAGTAGGGGTTAGAATTGTATCCTAACATGAGCTGGGCTGGAGGAGGATGACAGACATTTCAGTTACAGTTCAATGTGTAAGATTTGAGTGTGCTAAGTAACAGCATGATACTTGTGTTTAACATTGCACAAACCAATGCAATGCATTGATCACAGGGCTGTGCCCATTCCTTTATAAGTTTTAGCAGTTTGTAGCTTTATCAATAAACATTGTAGTCTCTTACATAGCTACATCTCCAGCTTGCAGTACCAAAGGGAAGTGCCACACCAAGAGCTGCAAGGAAGCAGCCTGCAACCTAACTGGTTCCATCCACTTCCTTGTATTCACAGCAGTGCCAGGAACACTGCAGAAATTCTAGGAAATTCAAGAAGAACACAAGCCAACACTGAGACTTGGCCCCTTCAAAGTATCTCAGGACAAGTGCACCAGAGAACCACTGTACACTGGGAACAGCTGGCTTCAGACATGTTTGACTCTAACCTGTTCCATGATGGATTCAGGGAGAGAGCAGCTCGGGTCACCTTCTGCTTCAGACTAGAAGTCCTTGTCCTGTGAAAGAGTACGAAAGAAAAGTGTGAAAGGAAAAAAAATTCCCATAAATCACATCTCGCAGCTGTGTCTGGCCACATCTCATTGTAAATGTCCCTGTTAGTGATGCATATCCCTGCTTCTGGACAGAGCTGCCCATCACACACCATCAGTCATGACAAAGGGCTGAGGAAATCACAACTGTCTCTGTGAGAAGGGCCCTGTGAATGAGAGGCACAAATCTCCTTCCTGCCATAGACACGTACCAGACAGTGGAGTGACACAACCTACAAACAGGGCTTTAACGCCAAGAGCTGCTGTTGGGGAAGGGAAGGACAACCCCCCATGGAGCCAGAGGCTGGAATGAAGAGCAGGGTGATCAGAGAGGAACTCCTGAGCACCTCCTGAGAGCAGGAGAGCTGATGGGTCTGCATGCACAGCAGAATACTCTGAAATGAAAAACCCAGCTGACATTGCTACACATCCACAGGGCCTCGAGGGTGCCTCTCCCCACCCTCCATGCAAGGGATCCATGTGGATACTCGGGCTCATTTCAATACTTCCCAACAAATATCCGTGATGGGGATGGTTGCATCAAGTGCCAACAGAGGCTTCCAGTCACATGAGTGCAACTCTGCAAAGCCTCCTGGGAGGGTAGCTAGGAAGAAGTGAGAAGGCAGGACAGAGCCCAAGGGAAGAGACAACCAGCAAGGGAGGGCACAGGGGAGCCTCCCTCCCTCCCTCCGGGGAGATGCTCCCTCCTCATCCTGCCAGGAGCAGCTGATGGGTGGGTCCCATCAGAACCTTGTATTTGCTGCCTTAGACACAGCAGTCCCACAGCTGCACACAGAAGTCTCTGGTTCAATTCTTATTGAACAGGGCCTGGCTGAAAGTGGGCACTCCCTCCCTAGGAAGCCTTCTGCACCCAGGGCAATAACCTGGTTGTTGTCCAGGCACCTTCTAATCAAAAATGGGCTAAGGAACCCAAACAAAAGGCCTGCTAACCATCAAAGACCTGAGCTACTCATAAAAGACTCTATTTCACAGTAACAACCCCTCACATCTGTGTTTTAAATAACTAAGTGTGCTGGTAGAAAGGCAGGAAGTGAAAGCAGAAAGAAATTCAAACTCTGAAGCAAACCGCAGTCATATTTCAAGAGACCATGAATCTCTCAACTTTTCAAAGGCTCTTAGAAGTCCAAGACCAAAACACAGTCTCAGATACGTCTGAAACAGACAATAGCCCACAGGAAGCCTCTTAACCATGAGGTCTTTTCATGGAATTATGTCAGACAGCTACAACACAGGCTTATCCCTTGCTGCTTTGCATTTTCCTCTATTCCATTCAAATCCTTATTGCTGCTACTCACCTCTACCTTAAGGAGTGTTCTGGCTGGGAAGAGTCCTCTGTCCTGTTCTTTGGGACCTGAAGGGGTTCTGAAACAGGTCAGGGTAACCTTTCTTCTGGGCTCGACTTTGCTGCAAGAGACACAGATGTTAATCCAGGTTTGAGAACTCGAAACACAATGCTGAGATGAAGAGGAAAAGTGGGGATTTAGAATGAAGTCTGTAGCAGGACTTTGGCTTTGTGCAAACTCCTCAGGAGTTCTCCACACAAGCAATATTTCTGTAGGTTAGGTAAAGCCTCAGTTTGCACATACTCTGGTTTTAAAGATAACATTCCTTTTCAATGCCATTTTCCCACTCTCTGCTCTAAATAAAGAGGCACAGACTGCTCCAGCCCAGCCAGGTGCCTGCTGCACCTGCAGATGTCAGTGGCTGTGCAGGGAGAAGAGACCTACAACACATGTGGGTTCTTCCCTCCCCTCAGGGATCAAATCAGCTCTGTGTAGATATAGACACTCCTCAGGCCAAGTCCATAAACAGAGACATTAAAAAAAGTCACCCACCATAGCTGCAAATAGCAATTTTGTCTACTCCTGCACATGAGCAGAGATCAAACAATCACAAACAGAACAATGAAAAGTTCCACCCCACTCCAAAGTACTAATATAGCAAAAAATGAAGACAAGAGAGGCTGAACATGCTAACTGCACAAACTGAATTTCCTAAACTAAAGATTGACCACCCATGCAGTGAATGCCCCTGAAGGTAATACCTGCCCTCAGCTAAGAAAGCTCTGCTTGGGTGGTCAAAAACACACCAGAGAAGAGGAAAAAGGATTTCTCTCACACCCCAAAACGGCTTCCTACTTCTACAATACAGGGCAAATTATTTTTTATTTTAGTTAATGAGTAATTACAGGAACCTCAAGTTTTACATAACTACTTTGAACCAATGCAAAGGGCTTTGACAGTCACAAAGTCCCTCCAGAGAAGTCAAACTCTCTAATGGAATCTCAAAAAAAAACCAAACCAAAAAAGTCCCCTAAAGAACAAACCCCAAACAGTCAAATGTAATCATGCTGACACCACCCAATTTTTTTAATCATTAAGACTTTGGAATCCTGGTAGTTTTAGATTCAGATAAAGACTGTTTCTAGTGGAGGGAAAAAGGTTACCTTATATTGGGTACAAACAATCTTTAGTTGGAGAAGGAGAAAAGATGGATAAAGGGTACAAACACCATCTGCACACAGATTCAGAGTCAAACTAGATCATTTGCTAAGGCTGCTGTAGGGCTGCTGAAATCTTGGAATGAATTTTTACAGAATATGATATTTTAATTGAAACACCAACTAATTTGAATACATTATTCATTTTTTACTTCAATTTGCTCATTAGACAAATGAGCTTTAAGAGAAGCTCACATTTCTTTGTGAGAAATGAGCTGCTTCTGAGAAATCACTAAATGCCTTGAAGTGTTCAACACATAAGACTACAACCAGGTATTTTTGACCTGTTCTTTCTCCCTTTCTTAGGAAAAAAATGAAGGGGGCACTTTAAGCACAAGTTTAAGACCCTTAAATCAGTTCTACAGAATCAGTGTAGGGTATGTTCATTCCAACTCAGCATTGTATGGGATGCAGGACTGTGGAGAGGCATAAGGGAAGAAAACATAATTACAGTTAGAGAAGCACATCCACCAGCAGCCTGTCAGTGCAGTAGGAAAGACCTCATTCCACCCACACACAGCACTTCTCACAAGTGAATTCTGTGATTTTTCACAAGTGAACTATCTGGATGCTTCCTCCAAGGCAATCCTGGCTCTTTAGATGGGGCTGAGTACACCCTGAGGGATGGTACTTACTGCTCTCCAACAACACAGCTCCTTCAGGTCTGGTGTCCCATCTTCTGTTTCTCCCTCTCATCCCCAAGTTGCATTATCCTTTAAATCTCACAAGGATCTCACCAGAGGAGCTTTACCCACCTGCAGTCCACCAGTGAGGGGTGCCATCATTAGAGGCAAGAGCAGGCAGGGCCAGAACCCCGACTCCAGGCCTTAAGGAGAGATGGCACTGCCAGTTACAGGGTGGAAAAGAGGGAGAAGCAGGACTGCAAGACAATTGGCACTCCAGGTCTCTCTCCCACACCTCAATCCAAAGCAAAAGCCTCATACACTGTATTACACTGTGATTACCTGCTGGGGAGAACTCCCCACAGCTCTCAGGGCTGTCCTAACAGCAGCAGGTCCCAGAATCCCTGCAGCGGTGCTAAGCCACCCCACAAATCAGTTTTCATCTCCACATTTGTGCTACATCTTCAAGGCAGCTCAGAAAAGAAGCCACCCCACAAACAGTGTCTCTGCTTACCATCCCTTCCCCTCAGATTCTTCACCCCTCCTCCCAGCTCAGCCTGGGAGTTACTGTCCTCAGCTCTAGCAGACACTGCCTGGTTAGGGGAACACTGTTCAGCAGGGAAGCCACAGGTCTGTAGGACTGACTCCTTTAACACATGTCTGGATTCCGAGACACCTCCCGTACAAACACCAGACTGAGACAGTGTCTCCTCAATGGACCTATTGTGTGAGCTGTCAAGATGTTTATGTCTCACATTTGAGTTAGGAGCAATTAAAATCTCCAAAGTAGAAACCACAATAAAGCATCAGTCACTGCAAAGTCAAAAACTTGCAACCTGAGCGCTGCTTTCCCTGAGTGGCAGCTGAAAGGTAAGAACTTTGGGTGTGGCAGTCAGGATGACATCATTACTGGAATAAAACAATGTTTTATTTGTCCCTTCCAGGACCTGGTGGCACTTACCTGTCCTGTAGGCAGATGTTTTGCTGCTGAGCTACAGAGCTTTTTTACAGAGCAAAGGCATCATTTTACAGGCAGGGAAACCAGGTATTTGGTATGTCCTGACATTTTAAATCCACATATCAAATCATAACCACTCAATTTCACTGTCTTCATGAGAACTTGCCACAGGCACAACTACTTTACATAACCAGTCACTACTGGAAAATAAATAAAGAAAGAGCATCACAGACTTAGGAAGTTCCTTACTTGAGGATATTCTGAGCTGTTCCACTGTTGTCTGCAGCACTTCAGGTCAGGAGAGTGTAAGCAAATACCACATCACAGAGCCCAAAGTCACCAAAAGCCCCACCACTCTGCACTGCTCCACTTCTAGCCCATAAACCCAACAGGAACTAAACAGCCCAGGGAAGGGATCTTGGTGTGCAAAACCAACAGTGCTGAGATGAGTAAATAGGATGTTCTCATTACCACAGGAAACCTGTCCCCATTGCTCCTTACTCTGCAAAGGATTTGCCAGCCTGTAACAGCGTTTAGAATGCCCCAAGATTTTGCCTCATTTGAGACTCACTCCTAAAGCAGAATTTGCTTCTAGGCTCTAGAAAGAGAAGAGGATGGTGGGAGGACACATTGCAATGCATAAGCCAGGTGAAGGATGGGCTCAACAAGACCCTCTGGGCATGTATGGATGCACACACACACAAAATTGTGACACTAAAGGATGGTTTGGTACATCTGGTTAACACCAAAGCTGTTGAGTGTCAGGACTTTACCTGCCACAGGGAACACTGCCTCCAAACTAAGAGTATTTTCCACCCATTTGCCTCTGAGGGAGGATGCAACATCAAGAACTCATTTTGGAAGTGGCAAAACTGACAAGCCATGAGGAGCACACTTGGAGATACCAGCAGCTCACTGGCCCAGAGCAGGACACACCTCCTCCCTCAGTCACTTGCAATTTATTTGCTTGGCTCTTGGGAGGAATGTCCTGTGAGTCAGGAATCATGAGACTACTTCAAATCTAACCAGGACAACCTCTCCCTCATACTCCTAAGCAGGACAGTCGATTGCTTGAGGTGTTCAGCTTTTGTTTCTCTTCCTTTCAGCTTCAAATTGGCTCCTTCTTGAGGATGCAAATAATGCCACTGGCATCTCTCCAGCAAGGGAAAGCAAAACCCAGCACAAACACAAAACCATTTACTCCTCATACCTTTGCTGGAAAACATGCTGAACACTTACTACTGCCACAGCTGGGGCATTTTTACCTTTGCTTCTGTTTCAGTACAGAATTATCTCAGCCTGGACACCAAGCACTCTCAGCTGTGTATTTTGGCTTGGAAATACAAAGCACTCTTTGTTTAATGGGGCTTTATCTTCCTCTTTGGAAGAAAAACTTTGTTAGAGACAATTCTAAAAAGAAGCTGTCAGTTGGCCTGTCTGATAGACATTTATTTAAGCTCCTGAAGGTCTTTTGCCTTTTCAGGATGACATGAATTGCAGCAATCTTCTGGTTGTCAGGGCAATGCTTTGACTTCTTAGGAAGAAAAACATCCAAATCCCTCATCAACCAGCCTTCTTCGGCTCAAAAAGCTCTGGTGACCAGCCCCCACGCAGCACATGAACGAGTTAGAAGGAGCACTGCCATATTATTAATGCCCTTAAAAGACAGGTAAGCAGGAACTTCTCATGGGTGTGGTTTCAGTATTGGATCAGTCACAGAGGCAGCACGACAACACTTTATTCTTCAGCAGCCAGCCTACAGATACAGCTGAGCTTAACCTGAGTCAGCACAAGTCTGCAGCTGGAATTTGAATTCAGCTAACTACAGCTAGACTCAAACAGAATTTCCACATTTCCATGTTTTGGGCATAACCACGCCTAAGAGGCAAGGGCAGGACTTGGATCTTGGCTACCAGAGTGCAGGCAGTTTCTTGGATCTGGCACTGGGACAAGTTTTTTCCCCTCTGGTGTTGAGCAAAGGAACTCCAGCCCGGTAAGCTTGTCCTGCAGTTCACCTCCACGGCAAGGCTAGGAAAATAACTCTACCTTTCCTCAGGACCTGGCTGGAGGGAGCAGAGCCAACCCTGGTGAAAAAGCACCATCTCCATTATCACACAAGACTGCTGGTCTTTACAGGGCTAGCTTCCTGTTCAAAATCTAACTATTTCAGCCCAGCAGCTGCAGCAGACCCCTGCTACAGCACGTGCAAGCAGTTATGTTTGCCTCTCAGAAATGATGGAAAAGCAGGAAGCACTGAGGAATCACAGTTCCAGTGTTTTGACATTATCAAGGAAGGACAACTAGATGGAGAGCAGGCAGCACTGGGACAAACTCTGGTGATGTGCAAGTGACAGTGTCCAACCAGAGAAATGCAAGACTTGCTTCTGGATTTAGAGCACGTCCCAGCTGGGCCATGGGCACTGGACCCTTGCACTCTGGCAAAGCTGCTTTTACACTGGAGCAGTGACAAAGTGCTCAGGTTCTGCGGCAGACACAGTCTCAGCACTGGGCAACAATGCTCTGAGAGTTGCAGGTGCCACTTGGACAGGCTCTGCCAGCCCTAAGACCTCAGAGTGTGGGACTGGATACAAGAACTGCCATGCCACCCACAGGACAAGAGAATCCTGATTTTAGTTATGTACTTCTGTTCTGTACCAGCATGAGCACAGACCAGCCATCAGACATCAGGAATGCCACATCATTTTGCAACTTGGATGCATTTCACACCTGATATCAACAGTAAAGAGGAATGTAAATCTGTCTTTCCTTTGCCTGACTGGCAAGTTAGATAAGCAAAGCAGGAAACTGGTCAGAAGTAACTACAAAAAGAATTCAAAAAGACAGCTTTATGGACACAGGTGGCCCCTAACAGTAGCATTCCCTCTGCCTCTCAGGCCATATGAGTATGCAAGAACTCCCTTTCTAGACTGGTAAACATCAGGAATCTCTGCACTGCTTCCTGGAATAAACAGAAGCTGTAAAGATGCTTCAATGTGAAGTTTAACTACTGGACCAGAGTGGCCCATCAGAAATTACATGTCCAAAGAACAACACTTCAGCACTTCAGGAGCTCCCTGCTTAGGTAAAACAAGGGTGCTGATGCAATAGCCAGGATGGCACTCAAGGAGCTGCCAAGGAACAATTCAGTGCACTGGACAATTTACTGTCAAGGGAATTCTCACAGCTGGTATTCCCCAGAATGACTTCAGTCGAGCCTGCTCACCCTCTCAGACTCTGAACCTTCATCATAAAAAGACTCAAAGCATTTCTAGAGGAAGAGGTACAAGGACAAATCTTCACAGCTTCATGCTCATGTACTTTGAGAGCATCCACAACCCTGTGTCAACATTTGTCAGCTTTTCCAGAACATGAAAGTGAATTTTCAACGGGCTCCTCCCCTCCTAAACATCCAGTGTATCGGAGACAAACACCTCTTACATCTCCTCACTTTTATGAAACAGCTGTGCACCAGCACAGACAGCCAGAGCTGATCCTCAGAAGGAAAGCCTGACACAGATCCTTTGATTCCCTTCTCCCACTGTGCTGCACTGCAACCTCTGTTCCCACCATGACAGTTAAACTGATGAAGCCAGTACAAAAATATATATTAAAAAAAAAGAAAACAAGATAATCTTGCAGGAACCTCTTAGGACAGCAGCCCAGAAATCCTCAAGACCTTTAAAAAGAAAGTTGTGCATCAAACCAGGCAGCCAAAAATGATAGTAACTCAAAGCAGCATTCATCACCCTGATCAAAGCTGTTTGACAGCAGCACCTCATACACTGTGAGCATAAAAGAAAGCATCATCTCTTTTAAACACCTTTCACAATGATACAGAGCTAAGAAAATACTCCCTCTCAAAGAAACACTGCAGGAGCCATTTGGGAACTGTGACAGGGAAATTGCAAATAGATGCCTGCAGGAGTACACATTTCCTAGTGCGTTGCTTCTTCCACTCAACACCTACGGGCTCTCTTTGCTGTAGGTCTACAAGTACAGTGAAAAAGTGTCAGTTCTTCTAGGAGAAAACACATGACTCTGCATGAAACAAAGCAAAGCAATTTCACTTTCAGTTCTACCTTAGGTTGATGTTGAAACACAGGAAGAGCTTACAAACCCCAAATAAAGCAACTGCTGATCTAAGGGGATTTGTTTCGTGTGGCTGTCAATCTAAGGTATTACAGCAATTACACTGAACAACCAGAAGCTACACTTACCAAGGAATGTAGCTGTCCTTTAAAGATGAAGGAAATAGCCCAAAATATTTGAGACACCTGGGTATTGCCCGTTCTATAAACAGCAGTAAGAGCATTACAAAGTGGCCAAAGGTTACAGTCACAACATTTTATCAGGAAACAGGGCAGGTTTGCAGACATTTGAACAAAAATCCAACATCCACGTGTGCCATGATTGCACAAACAGCCCAATTCCCCTGCTCATACTTAGTGAAGCTGAACAAATGCTCTGAGAGTTTAAAGGAAAGTGGAGACCAAGCTAGTGAGGTAGGAGGAGTTTAAAGCCACAATGACGCTGTCCTCTCATGGGAGAAAGAGCAGAATTGCCATAATGCACGAAGAGGTACAGCCCTTTCCTCACATCTGCCAGCAAGGCCAGTCCAGCCAAAGCCCACCAGGGCCCAGCAGCACCTCCAAGCAGTGCCAAGGTGATGCAAAGAGACAGGGAAAGCAGCAGACTGCATCAAGAGCAAAGTCACCAAGTGCCCGAGGTAGTGCAAACAATGGTCCAGCCATGGGGCTACTCAAGGGGAGGGGGCTGAAGGATTCTTGGAGCAGTTGTTTACCAAGAAGGCGTGAAAGAGACACCAACACAGCCCTATGCTCTGCACCGAACAACTGCTTCAGAAAGCACCCAGGAGGCAATCCCTGCCATCTCATCTAGTTGCAAGGAGGTGCTAATCTACACCACTGGCACCTCCAGAGTCCTGTTCTCTTCCCAGTAGAGATGGGGTGACAGCAGGATGTCAGGACATGGTTCACTACACACGTCTGGTATAAATCAAGGCAACCACTGAAACTTAACAGATTGCTACCAAACCTAAAGAATGACATTGGACACTGTGTGATTCAATATTTATTTCTACATTTTACCCCTCATTTCCCTATATCCTTCCTATCTTGTCTGGGTCAAAAAAATCAGACTTGTAAAATCTCTGAGGAAGGGACCACCTATGCACATACCTTAATCATAACTGATAAGCTTTAATTAAAGCTAAACTCAGCCCCCTGCAACCTCCTCCAACCCCAAGCAAAGCCACCCAAAACTAAAAGGGGCTCAGACTTCCAAGAGTTTTGCACCTTTGGCTAAGCCACGAGCTCCACTCACTAATTAGAAATACTTTCACATACTTGGCTTTGCACAGCACACAGATATGCAGGTAATTCCAGCCCCCCAAAAATCTGACACAGACAAAAAGCCATAGCATGCTGAGAAAAAAAGGAGAAGACGGCTCCTTGAGAAAAAAACAACCCCCAAACCAACCCAAAATCGCTCGTAAATTCCGCTCTTTCGCTCATCTAGGAACTGCTAAGCAGTGAAAATGAAACCTGCCCATCTGCACACAATCCCAGTCAGCAGAGAAACTGCAGACCAGGCTGGCTCTTTCCTGCTGGGGAGTTCATACCCAGAGGCCAAAGGAGCTGCCTTAGCAAGGAATCAACACCTCGAGGCTGCTCCTCCACAGTCACACCAGCAGTCCTTGCACCAGGCACAGAAATCTGTTCAGAGTTATTAGGGACACTCCCTTCTCCCCCATCCGATGACTTCCTAGCACCAGGCTGCTCCAGCAAGGTCTCCAGAGGTGACAGTCACTAGATTTATGTGTCTGCCTGCTTCTGCTCTAAACACTTTCATTCTGTTACAGAAAAAAAACCAAAACCTTGTTTGATCTGTCATCTCCTCAGACTGCTGCTGAGTGTGGGTGACTCCTGTCATCCTGTTACAGAGGAAAAACAAGTATAGGGAAACATGGCATAAACGACCTCAGGTGAGAGTGTTCAGTGACTACACACACACCCCCCATATAATTCCCTAATTATGTATCAGTTCTAATTATATAACCAGTTCTTACTGGTTTAGGATCTAACAGAAATAAAAAGCCACACTGAGCACTTTAACAAAGTTCTCACAGTACCCAGAGGTGTACTGTCCTGGTTCTGGGTTCAGGCACGTCCCAGTCTCAGGAGCACAGACTGCAGGTTTGCACAGGCAGCTCTGGTGGAGTGTTGTACACTGTTCTGCTGCCTGTGCACAGTGAGAAACTGAGCTGAACTTGCAGGCTCAGTTGGCCTAATCTGGTTTTAAGAAATTGGGAGGGCAGGAACCCAACAAAACCACCTAAAAAAAAAATCAGTCACATTTTTTTCTTCTTAAATTCAGCAAATGTCACCAGGTGCAAACAAGAAGGTGCTGACAAATCAGAAGGGGAGGTTTTTCACACCAGCCTTCCTTGGTACAGGGCAGCCTATCCACAAGGTTTACCATCACCTCTTACACTCTGCACATGCACAATGGAAGTGTTTTGCCTCAGCAGGTCCCTAAGCCCTGCCAGTTACCTCTAATGAAAGATAAGAGACCTAGAAAGGAAAACAAGAAAATGGGAAGAGACAGGTTGCAGAAATCCAAGCGAATAACAGGGTGCTAGAATGCTACTTTTTATACAATGCATTCCCCCAGTGTTTTTGTGTAACACCAGTGCCACAGAAGAGATCCCAGGAATATGTGTTGCAAAGTTATCTAAAGAAGACACTGAACAGCACTAAACTCACGTAGAGAGGTTGCAAAGGAGAGGAAAAAAAAAACCACGCAGAAAACCCCTGCTTTTTAAATAACACCTTTTAAGATGTTACGCTTCCACAGGCAGGTGAAAACAGTTTCAGTCTGATTAGTGACAAGTTATAACAGAACAAAAACCACTCTTCCCCACAGGTGGACTTTTGCAAAAAGTCCTTTACCAAAAAAAAACAAACCAAAACAAAAACTTCAATAATAATTTCCTGTCGGGGAACCCCTCTGCTCCTTCCTCCACCAAACACTTTAACCGTTTTGAACAGATAACAAGTATCCCATGACAAGATTATGGCCCAGATACTCCAAGAGCCATAAAGAGAAGCTCACCCTTTCTGCAATAAGCATTGACTTCGTGAATGAAGACTTTAGTGAGTTAGATAACTCTGAGGCACTATACCTTCTTTTTTTTTTTTTTAATTAAAGCTACAAAATATTATCGTTTAAAAGAAGACAAGAACATTGCCCCCGCCAAACCCACCAGTTTCAGAGGGGCTGTCACTCCAAGGTACAGAGACCATCACCAGAGCATGTAACTTACAGAAAGACTCTTCTGAGGAAGGAGACCTGCTCACTCCGTTCCCTTCCACTTCACACGTTACCCAGTCTCCTGTTGCAGCCTTCACTCACCCCGAATGAACACGTCCCGTGTGTCACTGGGACCTGAGCGCTGCTCACGGGAAACAAAGGGACAGCCAAAGGCGCCACCACCTCAAGAGGCAGCCACAGACACCTACAGCTTTGGGGAAGGCAAGGAGCGGGGGGAAAAGCTCACAATGAACTGACTCATCTGTATCAATCACCTGCTCTTCCTAAAAATGTGAGCGCTATTATTAGAAATCCTTCCTTGCCCTGCTTTCTTGCAGGAGCTGCCGCTCCCACACCCCCCTGTTGCTGGAAGGCTGAGGCAAGCGCGCGTCCCTCTGGAGCCGCCAGTACAGGATTAATTCCTTCCTCACCCTGCCCGGCCAATACCGCTCGTGTCTGACAACTCTCACCAGAAACTCAGGGCGAGATGCTGCGCTTCGCCACGCAGTCCAAAGGCAAAGAGAACTTTCTGTGGTTTTATGAAATATCTGAAGCTGAGCGGGAGGGAGGCCGGTTCGCGACAGAGGCAGGGACGAGGGGGAGGCGCGGAGCTCGATTCGGGGGAAGCAGCAGAGGGGCCGGAGTCGATGGCAGGGCCGGGGAGGGACGAGCAGGACAGCGGCAGCAAGTGAGCAGGAAACAGGGCAAAGGAAGAAACAACCGCACCGCTGAACTATAAGGCCGGATTCGGCTGGCAGAAAGGAACCGGGATATCAGCCGGGAAGCAGAGCTGAGTTTCCAGCGCCCAGAAGAGAAAGCAGAAGGCGCACACGGATCCCCGCGGGGTCACTACATCCCCCAGCCTCGGGGGGCTGCGAGCTGCACCCGGCACCTCCGGCCCCGGCGCTGATGCCCCGCGGCCCAGGAACCAGCGGGCGCCACATTCGCCCCAACACCGCCACGGCCACCGGCGCTTCCCGGGCGGGCCCGCGCAGCACCGAGTCTCGAGGCGCACCGGGGACGCCGCCCATGCACACCCCGCGAGCTTCCCGCCCAACGCGGTGTCCGCACCGAGCCGTTCCCGCGGCCGGGGAACCACAGGCAACACTCACCGGGGCTTCGGGACTGCGGGGCTGCAGCGCTCGGCCGGCCCACCCGCGCTTCTCTCGCGTATATGTGAGCCGAGCCGGCCGGGCCCCGCCCCACGGGCGGGCGGGAACGCGCGGCACGCGCCCGCGGCGGGCCGGCCCAACGGCCGCGCGGGCTGAGGGCGTGAGGGCTCGGGAATCGCCCGGGCCTGGAGATTTGCCCGTCCTCGGGGTCCGCCCGGGCCTCGGGATCCACAAAGGCTTCCGGAATCGCCTCGGCCTCGGGATCTGCCTGACCTCGGGATCCGCCCGGGCCTCGAGAATCGCCCCGGGCCTCGGGATCCGCCCGATCCGGGCCGCGCCACAGCCCTCCCGACAGCCATCCTCGTTCTGGAATTCTGGTGGGTCCCTACCTGGTGCTGCTTGGCCAAAGGCTCCTCATACCCCATCTACAGCCACTTCCCTCCCTGACAAATAAATGCAGATTTTCGTTTAAGATCGTTTTATGGGCTTAAAAATCACATAATCTCAGAACGGATTAGGTTGGAAAAGACCTGTGAGATCATCAACTCCAACCTGCGACCAAACACCACCGTGTCACCCAGACCGTGGCAGTCAGTGCCACCTCCAGTCTTCCCTTAAACACCTCTGGGGACAGTGACTCCACCACCTCCCTGGGCAGCCCATTCCAATGTCTAATCACCTCTCTGTGATTACTCCCAATGTCCAACCTGAACCTCCCCAGTTTCAGACTTTTTGCTCTCATTCTCTCACTTGTTGCCTGGAAGAAGAGGCCAGCCCCCACCTTGCTACAACCTCCTTTCAGGTCTAGTAATACAGTCCTGCTTCAACTAACTCCTATTTAATGCAGCCTTACACTTCAACATAGCTCTGTTTAGAGCCATGCTTAGCTGGTATTCAGTACAGGTGTCCTTCCTGTCACATTTTCCTTCCTAATGTGCCCAGTCACCATGCCAGTGCCACGCTCAGGCTTTGGATTGCCCCATAGAGTATGCCAAGGGTGCCTGACCTTAGGGCGGTTTTTAAAGTTCCTGGGATTCTACAAAACAGACTGAACGAATTCTGAGTCAAGTTTGAGTCATGTTAGTCAACCCACCCAGTGGCTTCCCGCTGGGAATGGTGTTCAGGGGCAAAAAAGTGACATGCAAATATGTAAATTTCAAGGAACTGAAGAGAAGTTTCTGTTTCCTCAAACTGTTTAGCCTTGTCCTGCAAAGTCAGCACTGCCCCAAGTAGCACTGTCCTCTCTCCCTTCTGCCCAAAGTGTATTTTTTTTTTTGAGAAATCGCTGTGGTTTTTTTTTTAATATCTTTTTGTTTCTGGTATCTGAGTAATATGGATTATATATTTGTGTAGAACTTGTGAATAATAAAAAAGAGATGTTATCTTTTGCTTACAGAAAGCCACGTGATTTCTGCACCTGAGATATGCAGAAAAGCACCACACACTCAGCAGGTTAGGAAATACTAGTTTATCCACTTTCCTGATATCCACAGGCATTCACACTGTTCCCAAGGTGCCAAGGCAAAATAGCACTTTTTCCAGAGCTGGTTTCTGGAGCAGGGTTTTTTTTTTCTTCCTAATATTTTGAGTGCTGCGTAAAAGGATGCAGGCTAAGGAAGGAGGCAACTCTTCATCATATTCCTCAAGTAATAACTATAAAATGAAGCATGAGGCCCCTCCTTGCCTGCAGCTCCAGGAGGAGATGCAGCCACACACCAGCACTGTTGCATTCACCCCCTGCCACCGGTAGAGTTGTTTTTCTGGTAACTGCTCCGTTGCTGCTGATGCTTAGGATTTAAAGCAGGAAGATACACTCAAGTCCTCCTGGAATTCTTGAGATGTGTGGCCAGATAGGATCCTTACAGGATTAGGTTTGCATTCTCGAATATGTGGGACTTAAAAAGGCAATAGCTAATGTAGCAGCGCTGACGGTGAGGACTTTTCAAAAAAAACCCTACAAAACGTGAGGGAAGCCAGAATGGCAGGGGGTTGTAGGCATGACTTTCCCTTAGTTATTTTTCCTGACAAGTGACATTCATTGTCTTTAGCCCGGCTGAGTACAGCCAGGAGGGCTGTAAAAGATAAAATATATCTGCTGCTGCCAGAAAGAGGCTCTGCACACTTCTCAATGAACCCGCTGACAACCTTCCTTCTGTGCTCCCAAGAGCCAAGGGAGCGTTCCCCCTCTCTCCTCGGTAACTTCCGTGCTGTTCCTCACCTCTGCGCACACGGCAAAGAGCCGGGGAGGGGCTTTGGTTCTGTGCCAAGGGGAACAACGCAGGGTGGGCATGGAATGCCACCTGTGGAAAGGGTCAGAGGCTTCTGAAGGCTACTTTCATTACCAAGGGAAAAGGAAAGCAGCAGCTGCCACCAGGCTGGGCTCCTGTGACGGGGTTTACTTGTTAGGGGGTCTTTTTCGGGTGCCATTTCTTAGTCACGTGTTGCTAATCTGTGCAGGAGCACTCATCTTGGAGGGCCAGCATAGGTTTCGCCCAAGCTAGCAACAGATAAAGTTCTTCCTAGACCTGTTGTTCCATCCACAGTTTATAAAACAGCAAATTGTCTTTGTTCCTAATTGGGATTGAGGACTAACAAATTTGCAGTGTAACTTAAAAAGCCATGATGAAGTGTTGCAAGACTGGTCTCCTAAGCTATGGATGTGAGCCAACCTCCTGTGTTCCAGAGTCCAGCAGTCACTTTCCAGACATTCATTTTTCTTTTGGCATCAAGTGAGAAATCCTCGTGGACCGGCCTTTTGACACCAGAGAGATCCCTCATCCCTGGGTAACCACAGCTTTCTCCCACTACTATTTTTATCCCCACTACTATTTGGGAGCGAGAGACCAAAAGAACGGGAAGAATTGTAAGGTTTGAAACTTACTCAACGAGCTGCTGCCCTACTGAGCTGCACAAATGAGGCAGCCAGTGCTGTCATTCCTGTCACCTGCAGCACAGCCTGCTGGCCCAGCCTCCAGGCAAGGGGAAATCCGAGACCTGTCATCCCTGCTGCTGCAGCAATAGGCTTCCATTCATCACACCACCATAGGAACATCAGTGTTTAGCCTTTGTTTTTGGTTGAGTGGGCAAGAAAACAAAACACGTCGTTTGGGATTTCCCCGGCTGGGATTTCCCCCCACCATCCTGTGTGAAACTTCTGCTGCTTTAAAAAAAAATAATTAAAAAGACAGCATAGAGGCGTTAATGTAATTCTCCCATTATTTTACTGAATGCTGCTACACCAGCATCAGATGTTTAGGCTAGTACTGCAGGCTGAGGAAGTGAGCTTCAGCTACAAAAATGAATTCCTGGTTTCTATAGCCCAATTTATATTACCTTCATTCCTTCTTGGCTATTTACAGTAACTTCACGGAGAATCTGAAGAAACAATGTAGAATACGTACATGTACTGGGAGTGTATCATTGATTTCTTTGCATCAGGTAATTCAGAGTGGCTGGGAGTGAGCCAGCACAAGAGAAATTGAAGCCAGGCACCTTTAACATCCAGATTTATCTCTAGATCACCTCCTCTCAGGTCCTCATCAACCAAGAAAGTGACAACAGAGCAAAGAAACGATAGCACCACCAACAAAAAAGAAAAAATAATTAATTACTTTATTTTTTTTTTTTTTTTTTAGTTCAGTTGGCCATCTGAGGTGCTAAAATCTCAACACCAATGAAGCAAGTGTGCATAAAAACAAACGGTAAAACACAACCAAATAGAAGAAAACAGGCTGGAACAGAGTTGGTTTTGTACAGGTAGGGTATTCACCTTTCTGTTAACGCTCCATACGTGCCAACCGTAAAAGCCTTGAACAATCTGAATATCAGAGTTCACGTTCATACAAAGGGCAGATGCCAAAGCAGCTCCCTTTGCCTGGATCAGACTTCACACACACACACGCATGCACCCACAGGTACAGAGTACTTCAATTACTGCAATGCCATCAGAACATGGCATCCTCCCTTCACACCTGCTTTCAGTGACATCCTCCTCTGCCTGCCACCCTGCCTAGTACCTGCCAAGCAGTCCTTGAACAATCCAAAAGCAGGAACTTTTGGAAAGCTTCTCATCTCTGTTACTTTGCAAAGGTCAACAGCCAGCAATCTGTTTCTCTGTGAGCTATATACAGGCTGGTCTTTAGTATGCTTTAGAGCTCTCTTCCTTGCAGACAGTGACATCTGAAATTCCCACTGCAGCTTTTCAGTTAGCACACGGGAGATTTTACAATGCAACACCTCTCTCAATCCACTGGTGTGTGCTGTAAACACTTAATGGAAAACTCATTTCAGAAGAATGTTAACCAAACAAGGTGTAGCTGCTCACAAAAGGGAACTGCCGGCTGGCTGCTCTAGATCATGCTGTCTAGACCACTTAGAATATTTCATAACGTTCAGGATTAGGATGTATAAAAATATTAAAACCCACCAGAGTGCACACAAATGTGGTGACTAGCTCTACACAAGCACCGTGTTCTAACAGAGGCCTAGGCATTGCACAAAACTCAGATTCTTGACCGTGGGGGTAGCCCAAGGATCCACTGGTGCCTTTACATACAAACAAATATTTACAGAAAATGCAGAAACGGAGAGAGAAAGACAGACTTTTAAAACTTGCGGTTTGCTCTAAAATATGTTCAGCAATGCAGTTTATAACATGCCCTAGTGAGACCAGGGGGTATTGATTAACTGAAAGAAGGAATATGTCTGAAAGTTGGAGCTGAAATGTCTCGTCACCTCCCCACACATTAGTTCTCTGAAGCTCAGAATTTTACAGCCAGTTGTGACTTTTAATGAGAATATGGTTAAAAGGAACAGAACAGTTTAAAAAAAAAAAGGTACTGTGAAAACAGCAGATTGGTTGTTCTGGCAGTCCTCACTCCCCCATCTCCATTTGCCTCCTGGGCGTTCCCTTCCAGGAGTTGGTGTTCCTCTCCCTTCCCCACAGGGGGCTGAAGTGCTTGCCCCATCCTCAGTGTGCCCATTTCCAAACCAACACGGCTCAGGTTCCAGGCTCGGCTCTCCTCCCACCTGCCAGCCCCGGGTCAGGACCATGTCACCTGGGGACAGCCACCTTTGTGTGCCCACCCCTGGGGAGCTGAGGGGGTCTCTTGGCTCTCCTCACACCTTATTGGAATGGTCACACCTCACTGAATGCGCGTGGCTGAGTCACTGCTGCTGCCCAGGCGGGCAGCGCAAAGAGCTACAACGTCCTTGGATTTGGATACAAATACGGAATCTTGTGCTCACAAGAGCCTTCTTCAGCTTTAAAAATACAAAATTTGAATTAAAAATATTCAGAGAGTAAAAAAACCCACTATCTGATATGCAAGTTATATTCTTAAAGTGCAACTGAACAGCAAATAACAAGTTGTGCCTTTGACAACCATTTTGATATAAAAAGGCCTTTTAACATTCCCTTTTGTGTATTTTTAATCAATTTGTGTGTGCGATGTTAGCTCTTCGTTTTCCTTCTTGCTGCTGGAGGCCTTCAGCACGACCCAAAGAGTTTAGGGTTAGAATATGTGGGTTTTCTGTGCAATAAGGTATTACACCCTCAAGTGATCTCACTCTTCAGCATTGCAAAGATCTGGCCAATGTCCCCCAGCATGAAAGGGAAAAGAAACCCTATCTGGTGTTTCTCCTTCAGGACTTTTTTCTATTCTACAGCTCGCATTCAATGACCTTTTGTTACAAGTTAGATATGGTCCGTATACCCAGTGCACTATAAAATGGACTGAGGTCAATTCTCTGCACAAGACAATTTACAGTAAACTTTCTATCTTTCTTCCCTCTTCCTGCACTCCAGCTTCCACTGGCCCCTCAAATGCAGACTGTGTGAACTACCATTGCCAGTTTGACTGGAGCAGCAGGCCCTGCACCAGCAAATGGGAGGGAATTCTGTTTGTTGGACATCCTGTTGGTAAAGCCAACAGTCCAGGATGCTGGTGTGGCAGGTACCACTCGCTAAACACACATGGTTAAGTAGCACTGCAGCTGCCTGTCTGTCTGCTTGGTTTCACGAGTATCTGGATTTAATTTGTAATGCCTTAGCATTAAACACTAGGGGGAATAAAGGGAGAACACTTCAGGTGGAAAACATGTGCTTCCACAGTTAGCAACCAGCACTGCTCAGAGTCCCCGTGGACACTCCTCCCCATTCTCCCTCAGCCTGGGGTGTTCTCCCAAGTCAGAGGTGAATTCAAATCCTAGACCTTGGCTTGCACAGACCCCTCTGAAGGAGGTAGAGAGCCAACAGCACGAAACCATGCAAACTTCTGTGCCAGGCAAAAGACTGAAGGATGTTCAGCCCTGCTGGGGTGCCTCGCACCGGCAGTGTCAGGTCAAGCTGGAAGAGTCAGTACGCTGTACAAATGTGCTTGGGGATGGGACACCTTCTCCAAGACGTCAGAAAGCAGCCTTGGTACTTCTTGAACAGAAAAGAACACAGTCAGCATCCCAAGGAGGGAAACCCTCTGGCCACATCACGTGAAGGATGGGAGGCATCCCCAGTGCACGGTGCTGTTTCAGCCCTGCAGGATAGGTCAAGGACACGGCTTGCCCAGGGAGTGTGTCCCACAGGGAGTGGTGCTGAGCTGCTCAGTGCAGATCCTGCTCATGGCTTGTGTGCTTACAGTCAGGACCCTCCTGCCTGAAAAGCAGCACATTCACTAACTGGGCCAAAAGGAGCTTCTTCCAACAGATGCAGCAGGAAATGTGCTCTTTTTGTTTTCGTGGAAATCCCTCAAACTGTATCAGGACTGTGAGGATCCCCTCTTTCGGTGAGAAAGAGACGCATGGGATATTTTTGTACCTCACAGTTTTGGCTTTCTTGTTATAAAAATGTAAAATTGAAATAAATATAAGTTTGCTAGTCCAAAAGAGAGAATCTGGGATGTGGAAGAAAAGGATGCAAAGAACACAAATAGATTCTTAAACTCCGTGAGTGCACAGGATTTTTTCATAGAGGAAAACTCCTAGGGCAGGATGCATCCATGGGCACATAAAGGCTGCCCTTGCTGTGAAGCAGGGACCAATCCGCAGTAGTGTCTTTCTATAACAGAGTTAAAACACTCCCTCCACAATCAAATATGTGTAACAATCAAATTATTAATAAGAACACTAATAAATAGCCACAGGTAACAACGTCCAGTAATTTTGAAGTGGAAGTTGTAGGATGCAGCAGGCACACACACCCATCACTCGTCCATTTTTCTCCTAAAAGATACAAAAATGAATCTTCTTTCAAGTATTAAAAAAATAAGTTAATTGACATAAAAGGGTCAAAGTGACTGAGGGCCCAGGCAGGTCTTAAGCTTCGTTTCCAATGTGCAAAAACAAAATACAGAGGAAAAAAAATAAAAACACTGAAAAGTCTTAATGGTGGTTCGGTCACTTAAGGGCTTCTCTCTTTTAGGGGCCTAATAACCAGGGAATGCTGCCTGGGAACACCCCTGCCCCAGAACACACTTACCACTGTCCCACAGCAGTATTTTCCAGTGTCAAAACAGTCACAATAAAAACAGAACAAGGAAGCCCACCAGCCTCTGAGCTGTGGCCATGAAGACTAAGGCCAGCAGTAGCTGTCTCTCCAGTGTGTAGCAAAGCAGATGGGCATCTTCCCTCTCTCTTCTGCTCCCCTGGATCCTTACAAGAAGATTTAGGAGGCTAAGGTAGGGAAAGAGTCCACTGATGCCCACTTCTCTCCAAAAACCACGAGGCAGAGAGTTCCATCACACATAGCAGTATCTTCTCTGTCTTGTATTTCTTCATATCCAAGCATAAGGATCAACTGCAGGTTTCTTTGGTGGGGAGGAAGACTAAAGCAAAGAAGGTGTTGCCCTGGGCTTCTGGAGCTCTCTTGGACAGCTGACTCCACTGCTACAGGCTGCTGTGGTTTTTCAGGAAGGGTGGCCACTTCCCTCCCTTTTATTAGAACTGGTGTAGTAAAAATGGGAAAGGAATGGACTGCCTTAAATCCAGTGTAGTTAAGGGTACGTCTTCCCTTAACCTCCTTCCCCACACATGGATTATTCCCCCCTCCCTCCTACCACACACACAAAATATGGTCCATCGTACAGGACCTCAAGGAGACTCCACAGTCTCAACTCATTTCTTCAACTTGGCTTGCAGACATGTAAAACTTAAGCTTCTGGAACCAACACATTTATCAAAAGGCTTCTGAGTGCTTCAACCCAAATCCCTGCATGCTGTTGGACCCTTCGGAGGTTTCCCCTTCAACATCTTCCTATCCATGGAATTCTGGCAAACTCAGGGTAGGCCAACTGGACAGCACAGACCAGCAGCTCAGGACCAGTTCAAGCTAAAACCTTTGGAAAGCATGACTGCCTCCAGGTCCTTGTCTTCTTCTTTTTCTCGAAGCCGCTGCTCCTCGAGGAGAGCCACGAGGGAATCTCTCTGCTCCACGACTTCAAGCATTTCGTTCAGGATCCTCTTCTCCTCCGAGAGCTCCTCATCTGTCTTCAGATGATCTACAGAGATATCAAAAACTGTCAGCATACACCAGGCTAGAAACACACACATACAATCCACGAAGTATTCCCTTCTGCTCTCACCTTCTACTGCCATCCTCTCACGGAGTTCCTGCTGCAGTCGACTCTGCCTGTCTTCCAGTTCTAGCTCCCGAGCACTGAAAGGAAAAGGGCAGAAATCCAAGTTCCAGGTGTATTAAAATACTGCATGAATTGCTTCATATTCATTCTCAGTTTCTGCTCCCTCTCTAGATATCTGCTGTGCATTTTACCAATCTCGTTTGGAACAACTCTTAAATAACTTAAGATATATAACTGTATTTTTAAAAGATTTAATTGTGCTTTTAGCATTTCAGGTTCTTTGCCTTCAGCTATGAAGAGCAATACCAAAAGTGGAGCAAACTAAATATAGAGCAGAGTCAAAGAGCAAATAAATCTGCAATGCTCCTACATATCCCCTGCTACTTCCCACTCTAAAACTAAAGTTACTTATTAACAAATTACTTATTACTTAAGGACATGTCAGGCCATTGCAAACACCACCTTGGGACTTTTCTGACACTAAGGCCATCAGCTTCCACATTGCTGAGGCGAGCTGACACACTCCAAAATGAATTTCGGTGAATTTGCACAATGGGAACAGAAAAATCCCCCAATTTCATTAACAGGAAAACAGCTTTACCATCTGAGCCCACATGAGAGGCACTGGGGTCCCACAATGGATAGAAAAGAGGGGCCACATGGCAAAGGTGACTGAATGAAATGCTTTTGGCTATGCTTAGAAGACAACTTTACCAAAACCAGAAGGAGCCCCACATTATTTCTGCACAGCTCAAAAACACTTGCATAAACAGTATGTGTTTTATTGAAGACAGCATGAGAAGGGCTCATGTACCTGTAACTTCTGCATGTGCACAAATAATTGCAACTTTCATCCCTTACCACTATTATTCCTTCTTCTACCACTCCTCTAAAATGTACTTGGATTCCTATCTCAGCCTAAGAGGCTGCTGACCTCCTGGCCTTACAGGGAAGACAATACTGACAGATCTTCCACTACAATTTATGACAAAATCCCCATTTTTTTCCACATTCACTCACAATATCATCAGTTCAGACTCGTAGCGAACCAAGGCATTCTTCTCCTGCACCAGCTTGAACCACTCCTGCATCAGCTTGGGGTCATCCTTCTTACCCATGCCTGCCAAGAAAGACACCTGGTCAATTTTCAGGTAATGCCCTGCAATCCTTACAAAGCCCAAACTGCAAAAACAACAATGGGGCAAAATGTGCAAAGAAAGCCGAGCAAGATGCTGCCAGAGCACTCCCAAGCCGGGTCCATTCACTTTGCCTACAGCACTCAGTTGAGTGGAAGTCACCTCCAAAAGGATTCTCTTCTCTTTGGAGCCTACTCTTTTTTTTTGTTTGTTTCTGCTATTCTTGTGATTACTCGTTTCTTCCTCACTCTTACTGCAGAAAGCCCCAATTTCTATGAGTATTTAACTTTTCCTTTCATTAGAATTTTTTTGATGCTCATGCCAGCTATTTAAACATGTGCTCATCAGAAAAGGATACAATTGCCACTCCATGTGTTTTACCTTTATTTTCTTCAATTGCATGTCCTCAAGTTTTTCTTTTACTAGCCAAAAGTAACATCTTGTCTCTTCTTTTTTTAACAGTTAAGTAAATCTTTTCTGACTGCTCCTCCTAGCCACACATATCTATTCATCTTGAAGATCCTCCTGCACAGTGAACACAGAAACTAATTCTACTGTACTGCATACCAGCATTAGAAAGAAAAGGAACCCCCAGACACATTTGCTAATATGTAAGAAGAATCAAGAAACCTTGGGCCTTGACCACCTAGTACAGAACTCTTAGCTGGTCCTTTTATTTTAGAATGAACTCCTAAACTTATTCAATAGTCTGCTGCTGAGTCTTGTGTCTGTCAGGAGTCATGTGGAATAAATGCAGAATGCTGTTCCCAAAGCCTTCTGTTGATATTTAGCAAACACAAGAACTTACCAAGGAGGCTCTTCCTGGAAAGCTCTTGGTCTGGGCCACTTATTCCACAGTGAACCACCTGCATCTGAATGCTGTGATTTACACCAGACCCCATCAAGGCCAGTGACAAGGTTCCTGCCTATGTGGAAGTAGAAGCAGGAGCAAGGCCTCAAATCAAGCTCAACGGCACTTTGGGATTGCTGCATCCCATCAGCTTGCACTGCACGTGACCTAGGCATCCCAGGGTAACTAACATCCCTGTCTCTGCTTGTTATCATGGGCATGTACTCTCTACATCAAGAACAAAAGCTCTCACATAGTCCATCTAATGCTAAAATACTCAAGCAGCAAGCTTCCTGGTCAAACTCTACGACACAGACACGTCACAAATACCACATTAATGCCTATTTAACTCACACCCATGCCCTGCCCCATCCTCAGCACGTCAGAGAAGCGCTGCTCTGCAGTTACACAAGGGAGAGCCTACAACTCCTAGTAAGCTGCAGCTTGGGCTGCCTTTCACCTGCCTTTGAGAATGTGTCACACCAGCCCCTCGGGGAATACCAGACTTGGTTGTACCACCCTGAGAGCCCCTGGCTCCGTGGACTTTACACCAGTGTGTTGCTCAGTTCCAAGCATTCCTTTCTGAGCATCTCTGCACAATATGCCCACAGGAGAGGGAGACTGTACATGCAGATGTCCAGTGCTGTGGCGCCATGAAAACACTGGGAAGTCTCCCCTTCCTCTCCGATGCCAGGATGTACAGAAAACAAAAGCCTCGAAGAGAAAGCCAAAAACACAACGCTACTGACCTATGAAATACAGAAGTATTTTCAAACAGCCAATGAGTAGAGGAATAATGGGAGGATTGGAAAGGGAGCACTGACAACTGATGTGAGGGAGGACCATGGAAAGCAGGAAAGTGGTTAGCAAAATTACACCATGAACACACATAAACAACCCCTTCCCCATGCCTTGGCAATGGAAACTCGACAGCAAACTCCATTTGGGATAGTTAAAGAATGCACTCAGCAAGACAGATGAGGGAGAACTAGTCTAACTTAAGGAGTGTTGGTTTTTAAAGTTCAAGGATGGTTTTGAAATCAGTCTTTATAAAGACACAGTATTCCTTTAATCCCTATATGCTAATTAAAAGGTCGTATTTAAGGAGACAGATTGTCATCCCTTACCCCACCTTCCAAACATCTTTCGGGAGGAATAGAGAAATTGAAGCCACCAAATGAAAATAGAAACTTTTGAGTGTGACACTTCTGGTTCCACAGCTGCTGCCCATTGTCCCTCCCAGTCACTGCACCTTCTCTTGCACAGCTGGGACTGGCAAAAGGGATACTGTACCTTTAACAGCTTGCCACAGGCTCAGAGAAGCTGGTGACCAGGTAGCTACAGCCAAGGTTGGTTTGGGGACACAGCAAGAACAGGGCTGGGGGCCTTGTGGTCACTAGCTGACTAGTGCTGCTATGAGAACCCAGCTGTGGGCAGGGAGGACACAGGGGGGGTGAGGTTACGTTACCTTCATGGGCACAGCAAGGGCAGAAGGAGAGAGGTCTACGACGTGGTGTCCCGCCATTGGGCTCAACTTCAATAGGACCAAACGAGGAAGAGGAAGAGGCAGGAGAGGAAGAGGAAGTTGGAAGTGGAACGGAAGAGGAGGAAAGGGGTGAAATAAAAGACAAGCAAAGGACAAAAAGCATAAGAGTGAGAAAGAAAGGAAACACAAGAAGAAAAGAAAAGAAAAAATACAAGAAATGGAGAAGCAGAAACAAGGGATACAGTCTACAGATGAATAATGTCCCTAATAAGCACAGATAACAGGTAAGAGGTAGACTGAGGTACTGGTGAACTCTTACTGAGCTGTACAAACACCAGGCAGGAGGTTACTGTTACTGCACTTTTCCTAATGTGCACTTTTCAGGTGCAAGGTCTTTAACTGAAAGGTTTGTGACCCAGATGTCAGGACAAGTAGAGACATATATTTAACTTCTGCTGAAAAATGTCAGATTTCAAGCAGGGTTACAGTAAGTCTTGCCTGCATGCATAAGACACCAGCTGTAAGCAGCCACCCTACCTTAAGCTCTATCAGGACCATGCTCTTATCACCGTGGCAGCATCCACTGATGGTAAAAGTGTCCTTTGTGATGGAATAAAATGTCTTCAGACAGGGAACATCACAGGGAGAACCTGATTACCATGGAACCAGCCTGCCAGGATCTGCTGTGTCAAGTATGCTGAGTACATACGTACCCCACTGCATTGTTGTGCTTAGGGGGAAAAGGCTTTTACATGGATAAAGTGATTCACATCAGGGTGTGCAGGGGCAGTGACCAACTGAGGAATCGGCAGAGTTGTAAATTTAAAGCTCTCCCTTGGTTCTCATTCTACAGAGCATTTTAAAGCTTACAAGTCCTCTTAGCATCGGTGACTTACTGAATTTTTTACCATCTTTTCCATCAGGCAGTGAAGGACAAACATTTCTCATCTCTCAAAAGGTTCAGCTCTTTTAACACCAAGACTTTGCTTTTCAGCCTGTACTTAACATTACAGAGATAAACAGGAGGCAATAACCAATATCACTAATAGTTACAGGAGAATGTGCACCAGGGAGATGATGAACTCTGGAATGTCAGAGCTACCAGAACAGAGCACTTACTGGGCTCAGGGCACAACTGCATTTATAAAGAGGAGGCATCTCTGTGTTGGGAAAAGGCAGAAACTCCACAACAGTACGGTGAGAATAACACTCATTTTGGAGAAGTCAGCTGAGTTTGATGTTTGTGGTTCAGAGAAAGCTCTACAAAATCAGAGTACCAGTGAACTGGGAAGGCTTTAGAAGGGACCATCACAGAACTAGACCAGCACATGGAGGACACACTGGAGAAAGGGAGAGCACACCAGCTTCAAAGCCTGTGACTGAGCAGCACGGCTTCCTCAGAAGAAGAAACCTCTGTACTGGAAGCAGGAAGGGGCAACATCAGGAGAGGTGCCACAGCTGGCCATAGGACAGTTACAATTAAAGCACCATACCAACAATGGTTGAGAAAGTACCAGAACATTAATTACAGCTGGTCTGAATTTTCCAACTTCTTCATTTAAAATATAAAATACTAAGGCTTTTTTTCCTACAACTGCCATTTCACAGATCAGGTTACAAAAACAAAAACAAACAAGAAAAACCCCAAACCACAAAGGTACAGTGAAGATTATGTTTCCACATAAAGCAGAGCATTTTGTGCATGATAATTGTTAAATATTTTTAAATGAAACAGAACAGACGATTGGGGATACAAACATCATAAAGTCACCCTAGGACATTTTCCCATCCTATCTTATTCAAAATTAATTCTGTAGGCTAAAAGCTTTAATACTCTAACTTGGTCTAACCACTATTTGAGGGTGGTCAGGGAGATGGAGATTTAACTGTATGGAAAAATCCACTTCTTTCAGGGTTTGAGATTCCATTCAGAACTGGGGGCTGGGGGATTGGATACATTTCAGGCCGTGGTCATAGAGACTTGGTGAGGAACTCCCAGTTTTCCATATCTGAGCTGAAAATAAAAAGCCAATATGTGAAAATGTCATTCATCTCACTGTGAAATGGCCACAAACTCCTAGCTTTTGTCATCAGTAAGCAAGTGGTCTGATACTAGGAGACGATCCCGTCTTTGGTCTCCAGTAAAAAGCCCCAGGGCTCACACAGCACCTGATATGGAGCTCACTCCCCACAATTGTATTTTCCTCCTTTGCTCTCAGTTATCTTCCCACTCTTGCCTAGAAAAAAAATTGTCCTTGAATCAAGTTACAAAGTCCATGTTATCTACACTAGTCCTGCCACTAGAAAAGTCAACATGTTTTTTCAGTAAGATAATAAACATAACCTTTGCAATTAAGATGCCTTCCAGCTACTCTAGATGTAAATTACAGTTAATTACATTGGTGAATACAGGTTATGATCATTGCAATTACTTTGGAAACAATTTCTGTCCAAAGTAGAACGATTAGCAAGGCTTTAGAAAGTCTTCCTTATGTATTGGAGATCCTTAACAGCAAGAACAAAGTGTAACCTGAAAATTTACTTCTCATGGTTCTCTAAAGCTTATTTCATGGCTTATTGCTCCAAAAGCCATTACTAATCCTACAGTAAATATTATTATTATTATTATTGTTGCATTGTTTATAGAAGAGAAATCACCATCTCCTAGTCTCATTAAATTATAAATAGGATCATCACTGCAAGACAATTTTTCTGGATGTGGAGCCAGGGGCAGATAAGGAAAGCCCCATTTGTTGTGCAAATTAAAGAAACCTCAACAAAGCTAACCCTCCCTGTCTGTTTAAGTCTTCTTCACCACCAAAAATATACTGACACAGGTCTTCACCCACAACCTGGAAAGAGTGTAAACCCAGCAGTAAATCCACTGCAGCAGTTTGTTTGGAAGGAGCTGAAGGGCAAGAGAAGAACCATTTCTGTGACCATTCCCTTCTTAGGTTCCTCCTGTGCTACCAGCAAGAGTCTAAGGTGTGGCTATAGCCTCTGGACAGAAAAGTATCTTTTTTTTTCACCAGAGGGATAAAGCTGCCAACAGACTGTGTTAGTCACCAGTTGCTCCCTCTCAGTGCCACAAGCCAACTCTTCTTTTGTGTCAAGCCTTGGCAGCAGAGCTCAGCAGCCCAAGCTGCTGGCAAGCCAGAGCATGGTTTGGAGGCAGGAGCTGCAGCTCATGAAGGAAAGGAGTGTGCCCCAGTTCCTGAGCACACTGAGAGGCAGAAGCTCTGCCTTGCACACCAGACAAATCCCATCAATGAAGTGACTGGAATTACCTTGCTTCTGTGGAAAAAAAGACACAAGAATGCCCTTGTTTGTCACAGTACTCTTGAGGGATTGCAGACTTTGCTACAGTGGTGGAAACCAACAGTTGGGTCAAGAATAAATACCATAGCTTCAAAGTCTCTTCAAAACAAGGAGCAGAAATTGTACGGCCACTATGAAAATACATCTTCATTTTCACTGTACATTGTTCTTTGTTACAGAAGTTACACTGGACTCTTGCATTCTTTTCTAATCTTTATTTACCTGTTGATCAAAGAGCAATTCTTCAGACTGGTTTTGTCCTTCTCCTCTCTAGCTCTGTAACACTTCTTCACAACCAGAAGCACAGTGGTCAAAATGATCAATCAGGATGAAGAAAACACAGCACAAAGTTTGGGGTGGCAGACCCCATTATCCCCAAGCTACAGCTCACACTGATCCCCTTCACTTCTTGCCCCTGTTTTTTAATATGAGAGCTGTGATGATTTCTGACAAGTGGTGAGTCATTGCAAGTTAATTTTACTTGAACAGCAAGTGGGTTACATCCTTCCCAAGCTTTGCATCCAGAGACTTTGGTTTCTATATTGTTGACTAATCATGGTGGTTTGGAAAAGAGCTACACTGGACAGGAAATCCAGCTCTGAGGCCAATCTCACTTCTGTGGCACTTGTCCTCACAAGCTAAAAGCATGACACTTTGGAAATTTATTCTACTAATAAACTTCATCCCTTATTTATCAGGAATACTAAAAGCTCTGATTTTAAATCAGTGCTTAAAATATGGATCAGTCCAGAAGAGATCAGTAAGTCAAAGGGCACTGATCACAGTAAATGTCCTCTTTTCCACCCTTAAAAACATCAGGTTATGGTTAGAAACCCAAGTACTGAAAAATAAAGCATTCTAACTTTACTATTTGGTGAAGTTGTTCAACAGCAGTGTTGTTAAAAACCAAGGATACAGAAAGCCAACTCTTGGACAACAGCATCCACAGAACTGCAGGATGAGAGCAAGGATTTTCACAAATGTCCCACAAGCACATCACAGTTTATTAAGTCTGGGTCAAACTCCATATCCTCTGCAGTACAATCACTAGAAGTAACCTGGGGAAAACTCACAGAGCACTGGATTGTCATGCAAGCTGAACCACTTTTATTTATCCACAGAAGGGGATGGGGGAAAGGCAGGGAAGGGAAGGAAAAAAAAAATGGGGAAAGCAATGGTTGGAGCAGAACACACACACAAATAACTCCAGAGAAGTCTTCTGCTTCTACCAGACCTTGAGGCACTTCAGAATGCACTCAGAATGAATGCAGTCCTGCACCGACCGTCTCCCCAGACTGTTGTTTTTGTGTGCAGAAAGAAGCAGGTAAATGGCAATTGCCTGACAAGTACTGGTACTTAACAAGCTCTGCTTATCAAGTGCTCTTTCCTGCTCAAAATTTACAGCAAAGAAAACAAGTCACCAATTCACTCCAGTGTCAAAAACAGCTGCAGATTGTGAAAACAATGTTTATCTTACAACTCCACTCCCCTTTCAGAAGGGCTGTGTTTGCCAATCACAAGAAATAAGACTGATCCCACTTGAATATATGAGACTCCAGCCTTGCAGAATTAGACCTGCAAGAGTTTAAAGGACTAAATGTTTTAAATAAGTAAAAAAAAAAAAAAGGTCAAGTTGTTTTAGAGTGTGCTTTAAACAGAGTACAAAGGTTTTAAAAAAAACAAACCCAAAACAATTGCACTTCCCTGCCCTGTTTACCTGTTGGTCTAAGGCTCTTGTCAAGAAGGGAGAACATGTGTCTGAAATCAACACTATCAAACATACCAGCTCTCTTCCCTACATCCTTCTTGCCTCTCTTGGCATGCTCCAGCCAAGAAAACAGCAAGATGGGAGTGTGGGGCTGTTTATTTAATGATTCCCTGCTGGATGCAAGGAAAAGGAAGCTGCTCACTTGAACGCAGAGGAAACCATGGAGGTACTTTCCAGAGGCAGACAAGGAGCCAGTGGGTTAGGAGGAATTGAGGCTGGGACTAAGGAGGCAAGGTGACTAATGGAGAACAGAGAAAGGAGAGGGGAAAAAGGGATGAAAGGAGAAGGCAGATTTGAGAAGAAGGCAGGACCTAAAATTTACAGACAAATAATGCTGGGCAGAAGAGGGAGCAGAGCTCAAAAATTTTGGAAGAAGTCCAAAGGCTGGGATTTAGACTGTGGAGACTGTGTCAGTAGGAAGACAAGACCAGGAGTAGCTAGTGGAGAGAAATAGGAGGTCTGAAGGGTAGAATTCAGCTAGCATTTCTTTGTCAAGAAGGCAGGATTAAAATTAAATGCCTGAGAATGTAAATGGAAGTGGGATAAGGAGCTCTGGATGAAATAAGACAGGATCAGGACAAGGACTGCCTCAAAAGAGGGAACAAAAGGACAAAGAGTGTATATCCACCAGACCAGTGCATCCTTCCACTGTCTGGCTCAGAATCCGTATTTTCAAGTCTCTCTATTCCACAGCTGCCAACAAACACCTATAAAATCCACTGCTTGTGTCCCATTTCCTCTTCATAAGGATCCACCCAGAAGATGACAACCTAGTGTTGCTACCAATTATTCCACAAGGACACAAGACAGCTCCCTGTGGTGGATCTGAAGCTTATAAATCTCTTGATATATCAATATAACATCAAGTCTTAATTTCAGTTGACTTTGCAACCTTTGTAATGTTCTTTTAACCACAGCACACATACAATGCACACAGAGGAATAATTACTCAGAATTCAAATGTGGCCATCTGTAGCGTGAAATGAAACATCTGCGTTACAGCAACGGTACAAAACATTTCAGAACAGGAAGAGAGGATTATGACATCTGAGCAGAGCAACGGAGCTAGTGAAGATAGCAATCTGTAATCCTACACACTGGAAGTTGACCAGGATGTCAGAAATTACCACTCCCCTTGCAGGAGTTGTTGTGCAATCTGTACCAACTAAATATTACCAGTTTACAGATAGCTTTCCAAAGTGCTTTGCAATTTTTGTTAATATTCTATGACAGCATGACTAGAGTCATGCCCATGCCTCAGAGACACGGGTTGCTGATAGAATAATTAACTGTGCAGCATCCAAGCTGCCTGCAGTGCTCAGCAGGACCTCCAGGGATTTTAGTGGCACTCCACCCAGATGCAGCATCCTGCACAGACATGTTAATCTTGAGGCTGAGCTCTGTATCTGCCACTTTAGCTGACAAGTATCACCAGAGCAATGTATCCCTTCTGGCAAAAGTGTTCTGGCAGCCCCAAAAGCAAATATAAAGCAAATTACAGAGGCAACAAAAGGATACTACAAAGCCACATACTCCAGGCTATACTGGCTCACTGCATTTAAAGGGATACTGCCCAAAATGGTTTCTTTAAAATTTGTTTTGCAAACAGTGTTTTTGAGATGAGCAGAAATTTGACAGAGTTTTGAGATGTATCGACCTTTTATCAAACAACCATGAACATTGCCTCTGACTGTTGGAAGCCCAAGTGACTGAGTCACCATATAAATAAAAGCAGCCTGTTCAAAAATGACCACTCTGAGATGACTGAGCTCAGAGAAATGGAAAAGCAAACACGCAAAGAGATAAATAGTAAATTCCATTTCCAATTCGGATTTTCTGCAGCACAGCGAATTCTTTGAAGTGACAGTGTCCCTTTAAGTGAAGATGCTTTTGCTTTTCTTAAAGCCACTATTAGTGATTTGGATGGGCTGTCTCTAAGGAGGCATTAGGAGCAGAAGCAGGAGGAGGGAGAGGTGGAGTGGAGAGAGCATTAAATAGGGGTGAGGGTCTGTTAAGGGTAATTCAGCATCAACCCTTTTACAGCTCCTACTCTATGCACATATGAGTATGGGCCAGCCCTGGGGGATAAAACCAGGAAGAGGGTTTCAAAGTCTCTCTGCAGGAGATAGCCCAGGAAAGAATGCCAGAGGGACTGAACAGTGAATGAAGCACAGGGCTAGCAGAGGACTATCACATCAAAATTAGCACAGGGGAACTGGGCAACAAATCAGATCTACTAAGGAGGAAAGTCTTCCATTCTGAAACTTGCACTTGGGTGGATATGCTGAACTCAGGTGGATGTTCTTCAACAAAAGTCTTTTGTGCAACGAGTAATTCACAACAGATAGGTACAGGTAGATACTAAGTGGGACAGCCTCCCTGGAGCAGGAGAAAAAACAGCTGCTAAAAACCCAGGCAAGAAATATTTGAAGAATCAAATACAGAATACAATGAAATCAGGGAAGCCTTCCAGGGATGTGTCTTGGATCAGGCCTAGAGCGTGTGGATCTTTCCCTCTGCAGAGCTGGTCTGCAGTGCAGTCCCTCAAAAAAACCCAGCTTCCATCAAGCAACTTTCTACTCTGAAAGATCAACTGAGACCCTCAGAGAACAAGACATCAGAGCAGAGTTTGCTCTCTCTTGGATCTGCTGACAGACAGACAGACGTGTTCACTTCATAAGAATTGATTTTGGGTGGTTGAACTAGCAAAGGAAATTTTAATTTTCAAGATAGGCAAACAGTAATCAAATGTCATTTGCAACCCAAAAGTTAATCACCAACTAAGGGACTCGGGAAGCAACATTAACTAAAGCAAGGGCAGAACCATGGTATAGAGTGATGACCAGATTCTGAAGTGAAAATGAGAACTAACCACTGTAATGTGTGTTTAGCACTAAATGGGGTATTAAAGCAATAGCATAGCAAGAAGCTTAATAGCTGTGTAATGATGCAAACTGGATTCCAGCAAAAAGGACTGGAACTTGTAACAGCAGATTCTTTTCTAACCCCACAGTAAGACAAAACAAGAAAGAAGACATATCTGTCATCTGCAAGTGTTTTCAAAGTCCCTTGAGGGAGCATTTTTGTTTTGTTAGATCAACAACACACTCTGGCTTTTTTGGAAGAAAAAAACAAGCCTCAGAAGGGCAAGACGGAGGCAATAGCATGACTAATCCTTGACAGTGCTGTTTGCTCTTGCTGTCCCCCTTAAAATACTTTCCTAAAGAAAACTTCAGTGATAGAACTGGACTTTTCAAAGGAGAAGCAAAAAAACCACAGCAACCACTTCCACTGCTAGCAGGGACGGTGGCTGGAGTGAAAACAGTAAGCAAATTTAGAAAAAAAATTCAGCACTGTGAAAAATAGAAGAGGGAGCCTTACACATGGTTTATGGAACATGCCAGGATGTCCTGTTCCTGAGCTGGAAAAGGGGTTCTGCTATCATCAGTCATGTGCAAGGGCTGTTTCTTCTCGTTTGTGAGCCAAGGATGGGAGAAGTAGGTGAAGGGAGGGCGGGGAGGAGTGTCAGCAGGGTTAGTGTCAGCAGGAGGTGCAGCCATACATACCACCCAGATGCAAGTCGATGAGGTCACTGTAATAAGACTCTCCCCAATAGTCTACAACAAGGAATTGGTGAAGACAGAGTTATTGAGTCAGACACCCACCCTAGCCCCATACAATCAAAGCAATATATGAGAAAGACATAGAAACAAAAAAAGGCCAAACAAGAGACAGGCAGCTACACACGTGGGCACACACATATATACACAAACACTCTATGTCTCTTTCTCTGTACACAGACATATATGTACACACACACACAAATATAGCACAAACATATATTTTGGGAGGATGAAGAGAAAATTTCCAGCAGGCAGGCAAGGACTTCCAAGGGGAAAAATCAAGAAGTTCACACAGAGACCCTTCACCTATTTGTGTTTGCAGCAGTACCTGTCACTGATGTCTCTCCTGTTCTTGCTGAGAAAAGCAGAATTAATCCTGTTGCTTGGGTGCTGAGCAATATGTCAGAAGGAAACAGTGTAATTTCTTAGGACAGCTGCAGGAAAGGTGTAAGGGTTGATTTCTGGGAGGTGAGTGGGTGGAGGATGGTGTATGGCACACAGGTGGAGGCGCTGAGCGAGCGCCGACACGAATGGCAAACACTCAGGCGTAGGGAGATGGGATTGTGTGCTCCTGCTGATGCACTCTCTGTGCCAGGGAAGAACTGCACAGCAGTTTCCAGGACAGAAGTGTGCATTTCCACAGCTGCTAGAGACAGGTGCACCACGAGTCTAGCACTGTGGAACATTTCGTTGGGAGGAGACAGATGGAAGTACTGAGAGCAACGTTTCTCACTGCATACGACTCATTTGGTGTAAAGAGGTGGCTCTTAAACTTTTCAGCATTGTTCTGACAGCAGATGTTTTCCAAGCTCTTAAAAATGACTATCAAGGTTTATGCCAGAGGGAATAAAAGACTGAGCCTGGAAATTTCTGATTTGACATCTTTGTAAGTTCATGATTGAAAAAAAAGAAAAATTCACAGAGGAAATCCAAGTCATGAGCATGTCCAAACAGGCGAATGCACTATCACACAAAGCACTGCTGCATTACTAATATTGTATTCTGTTAATTAACCCATTCAAGGTGTCTCTTGGGACACCACAGAAAACAGAGAAAATTCTTCATTGAGAGCCTATTTCAGCACTGTAGTGAAATACCAGGATGCAACAGGAAGGGGGCAGGGAGGGGAGGAAAACAAGGGATGACAGTAGCTTAGAGCACCTGTGTGTGACAAACCTGCCCCTGAAACAGAGCTCACACTGCCACTTGAAATAGAGCTCACCCTCCTGATCGTTCATTCTTGCTATGAATGCAACTATCAAAGGCTGAGATTTTCAAAGATAATCACAGAGAACACATTAAGGCAATTAAGTAATCACAGGTTGTGAGATTTTCTGAATCAGAAACTAAATGTTAGATTGAGCATTCAGCTTCTGAAAGAATAAAAGACCAGCTGTGCCATGCCTGAGGCTGAGCTAATTTAAAAAAAAAAAGAAAAGATAAGGAGGTAGCCCAGCAGGTACACTTATTTTGTCAGAATTAAAATTGATGAATTTTGACCTCCAAAATGTTTCTGAGTTTGATAAGTTGAGCAAATATCACCCTATAAATATTCCACTGGGACAAATAGCAGGCAATGTGTGAAAATCCTGGAAGGAATATTGAGCTGCCTGTATCTATTGCTAGGATCTAAAACTGCAACCTCTCAGGAAAACAGCAGGTCATCACTGTCAAGAATTTGTTGACAATCTTCTCAGTATAAGTTAGTTGTCAATAATATATTAAGGATGATGCAAAATGGATAGAAAGTAGAAACAAAATTATTCTAAGTAATACATTTTTATCTATAGAACTGGTTTTTGTTCTTTACGGTCAAACTGAAAAATACTTTTTTCTAAAACTGGAAAGTGGTCCAGATGTGAGAGATTTGAGGAATTAAAGTTCTGGAAGACCTCTACAAAAGAAAAATTTGCAATTCTTTACAGACAGGAAAGATGACTAAGAAGCAATGTGCTAGAAGATGACAAACTACATTGAGAAGTAGTTCAGTGGTCTTGTCTGTCTTCTTCTATAATAGAAAAAGAAAAGAATCATTGCAAGCTACAGAATTCTGTTTCTTCTGGCTGGATTTTTAAGTTGTAAGAAACTACTATTAACATTACCCAAAACTTCATATTTAAATGCTGATCAATAAGTGATTTTTTCTTTCCCTACAGGGAAGGAACCTGAAAATCCCACTCATTACAGAGCACATTGTCCCAGAACACTTAATGCTGGCTGCTGCCTATGGAAGAGCCATTCTTTTGATGCTGTGCTGCAATCCTTCTCTATTTATGTGGACAAAGTAAGAGCACAGCAGACAGATCTCCCAAACTCCCCCATTTTTTCTCCTTGTACAACCTTATAAAAAGTTGTTTCTTTTTTTTTTAATGGCAACACCACTTCACACACTGCCTTTCCCTTTTTGAACTTTTGTTTTCATGGTTTCATTAGGGGAGGGACTGATCAGAGACAAGAGCATGACTCCACACCTTTACACAGCAGTCCTTGCTGAATGCTGTGGTCACTGTTAGGTCACAATGCAGATGACATAAAAATGATACCTCCCCCTTGGATAACTAGTGGATATTGCAGGCAGAAATTAACTTCATGGATTGTGGCACCACAGATCTCAAAAAGAAGGAACTCAGTTATTTTTCTTGCAAGCATATGTAAAATGTCTGGAAAAGAAGAAGCTGAGGGGAAACCTTATTGCTCTCTACAACTTTCTGAAAGGAGGTTGTAGCCAGGTGGGGGCTGCTCTTTTCTCTCAAGTAACAAGCAACACAAGAGGAAATGGCCTCAAGTTGTGCCAGGGGAGGTTTAGATTAGATATTAGGAAACATTTCTTCATGGAAAGGTTTGTCAAGCCCTGGAACAGGTTGCCCAGGGCAGTGGTGGAGTCTCCACCCTGGAGGTATTTAAAAGATGTGTGGATGTGGCATTTTAGGTTTAATGGTGAGCTTGGCAGCGTTGGGTTAATTGTTGGACTCATGATCTTAGAGGTCTTTTCCAGCCTAAATGATTCTATGGCCATGCAAGAGGACCTAGAGAGGTGAAACATGGAATTGATTCACAATCTTGTGTTTCAGTCAACACAGATTAGAACATGTTTTTTTCCCTACTCCAAGAGAATGTGTTTCTGGCTAATCCCCTGAAATAAGGGAAAGAATTTAGGATGGTGAATTCTTTATGTCAGAGTTAAGCTTCTGCAAACATAACATATGACCTGTTGACAGAAATATTTTGCAAGAGCAAAGCATGCCCTAGAGACTTCCTGAAGAAAAGAGATCCCTTTTGCAAAGCAGGACCCACAATTTCACAGTTCTCCTAGGAAATTCATGAATACACAAGCTCATCTAAGACTGCTTCCATTTGGAAGAGCTGGGAGTGAGAAGCTATTTATCCACAGGTTTCTTCTGCAGTCTCCCATATAAAACTGTAATTCTTACTCTTGGTCATATTCTGGCCTCTCTGAGTGTGTTTTAGGCATTCTATGATTCTTCAATGAGAAAACTCTGTCATGAATAATATTCTCTCAGCTGCTAAGAGAATTTCCCACTCTCACATTTCCCACTTGTGCTGGCAGGTCTTACATGAAAGTCATTCAGCAGCTCAATAATCAAGATTATTTGGACTGCCAGATGAAAAGAAGCAAAATGAAAAGAACCACTAGAAACAATGGAGGTGGGTTTAGTAAGTGCAATAACTGGCAGGCCAGAGAACAGACTGGGGCCACAGAGGAACACACAGCATCAGGAAGGAGGCAGCTCTGCAAAGACAGATGTTTGCACAAGCCTATTTCTTCTGATCTCACAAATGAAAAAAGCCTGATCATAAACACAAAGTCCTCAAGACTGTTCTTCACACTTGTATCTATTTGCTTGGGTGAGCACTCAGTCCTGCTTCTTTGGCACACCCTTCTGGAGCACCAGACATATCCAATTCTGGCTGAGTAGTAACTGGCAGGAAGTCACAACAGACTTTTTCTCTGCTGTGCCCTCACTGCTTATTCAAGCTCCATCTTCAGAGGCAAAGATGTGGCTCTTCAAGTAAGAAGCAAACATTTCCCAAACATCTGTTCCACTCTTGCCATCTCTGAACTCTGACCCTTGTGATCAGGTACATAATCCTGGCATTGTCAGGTACACCCACACTGCATTTGCCTGTTGGATATTTGACTCCTTGCAAACGGAGGGATTATTTTTTTCCAAATCATTACACTACTATCAGCATTATCTGCACCAGGTCCTCCTCTGCTCACATGCTTGCCAGATCAGATGATACTCATTTAATTCAATTTCAAGTACACACAACATTTGTTTGAACAGCTTGACATGGATACCTTTCAGTACACGTGTGCATTTCTGCTCTGCACAACTCTGTCAGAAGTAGCCAGTGTGCTGGGCTGTGCAGTGAGGAAGATGTTCTGTGATGGTCCCTTGTAAGGACACTACCTTGATAATCCAACACAATAGAGAGAAAGCACACACAGTTTCACAATTATTTCCTTCACATACAAACAGGGTTGTCTTACTGTGACAACTTTGTGTGAATGGCAGCTGGGAAACCCCTGCAATGTTCTAGCTGTAGGATCCAGTAATATGCAGGAACAGTCAGCCATTAGCAGGAGCTGGAGAATTACCTCCTACACCTCAGGCAAAGGTAAATGAACTAAGTCTGTGCCAATAGGGAAGTCCCAGAATTAGAAGAAACATAGGAAAAACAAGGCCTCAAAAAGACAGTAGAAAAGGGAGAATGCATTCACATTGGGCTCAGCCTCTAGGCTATAATGGTCCAGGTTGCCTCTAAAATCCAAACAGCTATGGATTACTGCACAAGCACTTGGTAAGAAAACATGGAAAACCAGACCAAGTTGTGATGGATACCTGCTTCTCCTCGAAGGGCCTTCTCCACAGCAACTCCTCTCTCCTCGAGTTGCCTCTGCTTCTCTTCCACTTGTTCCAACTGCCGCTGGATAATCTGTTCAGAGAGGAATGGAGCAGAACCTCACCAAAGCTGTTCTCCTGCTCTGCCTGCAGCACACATCCAGCACTAAGAGACTGATCAGATCTGCCTCTCCAAAAACAAGTATTGGTATTCAACAACAGCAAGCATCACAGATTCCAGTGACAACATCCTCCCCACCCTGTTGTATCTTAACTCTTAAATTTGCAAACACCTCGATATTCATTTATTTACTACAACTCCTGTCACCTTCCTGAACACTGAACTGAAAGGTGATGCTACTCAGTCAGCTGAGCCCCTGCCTGGAGTTTTTGACAAATCCCATCACCTGTAGATGATGTTAACAGTTTTGCAGCAGACTCTCTGGTAATTACAGGTTAATTTGGTAACACATCACCCACCAGCATAACCTAGCAAAGAAATGATAGGCATTCTCTGAGTATCTCTGTTCCATTCAGTGCATGATGGTTCATCCATGTCCAGCTAGCAAGGTGTTATGGGCATGATTTTTCTCACTGTAAAACTCTCAGGATAGCTTTCAGCCATCCTTCACTTCTCTGTGGCGTGACACAGAATTTGAGAGGGAGCAGGAGCACTCATGTAGAAAGAGAGGATTCCGTCCTGATACACCCACAGGAATGTCAGGATCAGGATGTTTCCACACAGAGTTATCTGTGTGCACTGACAAGAGGCTTGTGAGACACTACCTGAGCTCTGTGTAACCTCTTTAGCTCCTCTTGCTTGGCTTGTCTGCGGGCAGCTTTCTGCACGCGCCGCGTCAGCTTGGCGTTCAGCTCCTCTTCTGTGTAGGCCCTCTGAAGGAAGGAAAAACAGCAGCACATCTTATTGACATGCTCAGAGATACAGGGGTGGGGATGACCATTTTCTCTTCCAAAAAAATCTCAGAAGGGAGGTGTTCTGTCTTTGCCATGGCTGTGTCAAAAGTCAAGCTTCTGGAGTGTTCACAGTGCAGTGAGCAATAATTCCAGGATCAAATCAGGAGTGAAGAAGCATTTAAGCCAGCTGCAAAGCTGTGATTTTACATGACATCCCACCCCTGCCTTTCACTGCTATATGAAACCTCTTCCCAAAGATCAAACCAGTTTTTATTCTCAGTAATTTTCATTTCTCAATAAATTTAGCCAAATGGATTTAGATAAATCAATGGGTACCATATAGAGGGCTCATCTTGATGGGGTCCCCTTGATTTCATTTGAAAAGAGGGTAAAGGCTTGTCTGCAGGAACAGTTACAGCAGTGTAAGCTAACAAACTACTACAGACTCGTGTAGAATATTGCACTACCAGAAGCAGTCCAAAAGGGGAAAAGCTGTAGAAATAGAAGGGTATTTCCTCTTCTTTTCTGTCAGGGAAACTACTTTAAGAACATGTCTTTCCAACATTACTGCAATTTGGTTTAGGATTTTACCAGATACACTAATTGTATATATTGTAGCCTAGAAAGGCTTTCTCTCAAAGAGTTTTAAGAGTGTCAAAAAAAAAAACAACTTGACAACTGCACTAAGTAAACTGCAGAGAAGAAAAAGCCTCTTTTCTCAGGCACAAGTATGTAAGCTTTAAGGGACTGCTGTAAACATGTGTCTGAACTTCTGGAAAGAGACCTCCTCCATGGACAGTCAACCTCAAGAAGAGAATGTTATGTCAGACCACCCTGAAATTTGCTTGATCTAGTTATTGCACTGCCACATTGGTCACGCCATCTCTGTTGATGGTTCTCAGTGAGCAGAATTTAAGGTAGGGTCACAGCTTAATTAAAAACACCTCAGGTAGGTCATTGGCAAGCACCACTGTTAAAAAAAGCTTCAAAAAACTCACACTTTACTCTTTCTTTTTTTTTAAAACACAAATCCACAATGGTACCCCAATTAGAAGGTAAAGTGACAGAGCACATGACCTTTCTGCCCTGTGTCACACTGTTGTGACTGCAAAGACAAGACAATAAGAATTTCAGAAAGCAGCAGCTTCTGCCTTGATTTTAGCTTGACACAGAATTTCACTAAGATTTCAGCCAACTCAGCAATTTTGAAAGCTGCTGATTAAAGTGTGATGATTCATTTGAACCCACATTTCAAGTACTAAAAAAGAAGAATATGCAAACATATCTAAGTGCCTTGAAAACCAATTTGTTGTGAAGCTCACAGATCACCCACATCACTGTACAGTGGTGCACACATGCATTCCAACCAGAGACATCCTCTACAGAGGATTTGCTGCCCATGTCTGCTAACACCTCAGGCATGCACAGTCAGTGTTGATGTTAGTGCACGTGTGGTGCTGAGCCAGGGGTTCAATGGGTTAATTTACAGGGGACATGCAATGCAACAATGGCCAACTAGTGGGAATGGAGACACTACCTTTGACGAGTATGATCTCTTGAATGCCAAGGCATGTGGTACATAGATCGACTTTACAGGGGGAATGGTAAAGGGAGAAAAATAAAAAAATAAAAAAAAATGCACAAAATGAAGCAAAATCAGTTCAACATTGAAAACAGATGCACAGTAATAAAACAAAGTGGTTTTTACATGAAACGAGATGGTGCAAATGCTGAACGTGTCCCAGGCTGATGAAGCACAATGGAACTTCTGGCCACAAAATCAAGTTTGTAGCACTTTCCTGAGGGCAATTAGTTTTGGCAGCCTCCTTGAGGATACAGTCAACTGGGAAATACCTTTCTCTAGAGGAATTATTTGGCCTTTGTCTACCTGTATGAGTACAAAATTGGGGCTTAAGATTTGGAATGAAGGCTTATTTCTGGAACATACTTGGTTTGAACTGGCTCAGCCAACCATGTATTGCTCTGTCACACAACTCTCCATTTACATTCTGATTTAGAGTCTCTCCTAGGAGTTGTGTTCATTCCATAGTTTTCAATTCTCTCTATTTCACAGAAATTATAATTGACATTTAACCAACATCATGAATCTTATTCACTGCTTGGTGAAGGAAGAAACACCAGATGGGCTCCGAGTGGGTTGTGTGTCCTGCAGTAATGGAACCTCCTTGTCTAAAAGGAGAGCCTCCAAAGATCTTGAGGAGCTAGGATTGGAGGGGGAAAGGAGCAGGAAACGGAGGGGGAAATCACTACTTACTCTAGCCAAGGACATTCTACACTACCCTGTATCCAAATATAAGGCAAGTAAAGCTTTATTTGCTAAGAAGAGAGGTAAACTTCCCTTCGTGTTGTGAAGTCCAGAAGGCATTGTGCCACTCTGGGCAAACAGACAGCATTTTGCACTCTCACATTCAGTTCACTAAAACCAGTCACAAATGAGAAGCCAGAGAACAACACCAGCACGTTTGCAGGCTCCAGGAAAAAGCAAGCTACCTGTGGTGGTGAGCACAACACCACAACTGCACAGGAACAATGACAAACACACACATGGTGACAACACACCTACAGACACAACACCCACGGGGCCTGCACTTGGGAATCCTTTACAAGGTGCTTCTCTGGAAAGACACCACACGAAACAACACTGAATTGATTCACTGCTGATCACAAAGAACAGGCTAAACAGAGCAGGCTGTTTGGGAAGCAAGCTTACTACATCACCAAAAAAGCAGCATGAACAGGATTTCAGTTTGGAGAAGGGGTTCACATAAAAGTTAAGTAGCACACAGTAAGTCAGCTCTTACCAATATAAAGTAGCAGGCAGGTTATAACTTAAAAAATGCATCTCCCACCCCAAACCAGTGAAAAACCCAGCTTGGTCAGCTTCAAAGTTTGGTTACATTTCTTTTGACAGCAAGGCATTCCAGTGTTTGCATGTAGTCTACATCCTTGGATAGGATGCAACAAAATGAGGTAAATCAAGTTTTCAGATCCATATCCTCTAAATAAATACATTCTCAAAACTATTCTTTAGAAAACAGGCAGATGCTGAGTAAATAAATTCTTAATGCAGCTTCAGCAACAGCAAATGAGTGAGAAAGAGACACTACCACCACATCCCTGGCAGAGCTTGTGAGATATTTTCAGTATGAGGATTCCAGGCATCTGCCACTGTCCCCTAACATCCCCTCCTGTGCTTAGAGATGTGATCTTTCTCTCTGCAAAAGCCATTTGAAATCTAAGTGGCCCAGCAAAGCAAAAAAATGACTGTCAAGGCAGACCAAGAACTCTGAAACTCTTCTCTGAACCCCAGGGATTGGGTATCTGTCCTCTGCTGGCCCCAGGTACCTCATTCCTCTGCATCTCTTGGAAAATGCAGAATTTCTCATGAAACGCCTTGAGGGCATGCAAGGGGGAATGGAAGGGGGAGAGAAAAAAGGGAAGAAAATAAAAACAAAATAATCTTCCTCTCAGATGATATCTAGACCAACTAGGGAAAGAGATTGAAAGAGAGATAAGTAAACACAGAAAATTCCTATTTAGTTCATCAGTTTCTTCCACCAGCCTTAAATTCATTCATTAGCTATTCTAGGTCATTCTACTACATATACTTGGAAAGCATTTCATATGACACTTCAATCTGCAGTACTTCCACACCTTTGCCATCTCAGCCAAGGATCAGCTTGGCATCTGACACTGATTTGTGCACATGGGATGAGAGGTGAGACAGGAGGCACAGGCCACTGTGCCTGTGACATTTCCCTCCCAGAGGCTCTTTTCTGCTTGAGCTTTTTGAACATGTGTACCAGGCACCAGCAGGAAAGCACAGTGGGAACACAGTTTCCATTTTGGTGTACCAGAAGAGCCTTGGTGCTCTGTGGGGTCAATCAAATCTCTCCATATTCCTCCAAACCTTGCCAATTCTGTCTAGCAGAGCTCCAGGCTCTTAGGAATGAAAGCAGGATTCTTCATTACTATGATCAAACAGTTCCTGAAATTATTCCCTTGTTTTTGCATTAATAGTGACATCCTAAAATTGAATCAAATAGTTTAAAAACAACTGGCTTTGAAACTTTGCTTTCACCATACATTTTCCACATATAAATGTGTGCAATTAAACTGAATTACTGAAATACTAGATCCTTAAGCCAGTAGGGAGGGTGCACAGCAAGCTCCCTACTCTGGACTTCAGGAGAGCAGGCTTTGGCTTCTTCATGGATCTGCTTAGCAGAGTGCCATGGGATAAAGCCCTGGAGAGGGGAGGGCCCCAGGAAGGCTGGTGAACATTCAAGGATTGCCTCCTTCAACCTCAGAAGCAATGCATCCTAACGAAGAGGAGGTCAGGCAAAAATGCTGGGAGGTCTGTGTGGATAAATAAGGGACAAATTCAAACAGAAAAAGGAAATCTGCAGAGGGCAGAAGCAAGGGCAGGTAGCCTGAGAGCAATACAGAGAAATTCTCCAAGCAGTCAGGGATCAAGTTCAGAGAGCTAAGGCCCTGACAGAATTAAATCTGCCCAGGGACATCAATGGCAACAAGGAAAGTTCCTATAGGTGTGACAGTGGTAAAGGAAGACATGGGAAAACACGGGCCCTCTCCAGAAGGAAACTGGAAACCTGCTCATCCAGGATATGGAAAAGGCTGAGGTACTCTAACTTGGCCTCGATCTTCACCAGCAAGTGACTCCAGCCACACCATCCCAGTCACAGAAGGGGCTGAGAGAATGAAGAACTGCCCATGTAGGAGAAAGGCACATTTGAGAACATCTAAGGCACCTACAGGTGCACAGGTTCTGAGGGAATAGGCAGAGAAAGGGCCTAAGCCACTGTCCATCATATCTGAGAAGCTGTGGCAGTCTGGAGGAGTTCCCACTGACTAGAAAAGAGGAAACAAAATCCCATTTTTAAAAAGGGGAGAAAGGAACACCTAGGAGACTACAGGCCAGTCCCTCTCCTTTTTAGTGCCCAGTAAAGTAATGGGACAGTCAGACAATGGATCCTTCTCACAGTAACAGTGGAGAGTAGCTTGTAATCATGAAAACTAGTGAAACCATCTTATTTTAGACAGGCCAGTCAGCTGACTTACAGGAAAAGCTGCTCCATGGCAGAAAGAGTAAAAACAACAACAATAATCATCTAAGTTCTGATCTGAATTCTCTGAGTCTGATTGGAATGGTGCTAGATCCATCTCAAATGCATTTCCCACCTCCATACCTCTCGTTTGGATTTCTGGGAGGAGCGTTCCAGAATATCATCACTGGACAGGTCAGAGTCCTCTGAGAAACTCAGGTGTTGACGGAGCTGTAAATCTGTGGAGTTGGCAATAAAAAGGAGAAGTTAGAGAAGTGGTAACAAACCTTTCTGTAAACTCTCCAGAGCTCAGTTGTAGGTTTGACTGAGCACCAAAAATACTCATTCCTTTTATGTCAGTGTCCGTTGTTTTGCCTGGGAGGGATCAAAGAAGCCCTGCTCCACAAAATGACCAGCATGAGTTTGAGCTGTTCAAAGAGAGCATCACTTTCTTCAAATGCTGTTAGAAATAATGGTCATGGTTCTCTTTCTGTGCTGTATCAATGCTCTTAGGATAGATAGAGCACTTGGAATGACAGCAGCTGGCTCTATTTTGGAGGTTTGTACAGTACCAGAGTTATAGGACATTTGCTTTCAATTGCATTCATGGGTAACTTCTTTGCTGTGTCCCAAGTTGCCATTAAACATCTCTGCCTGCAATTGGTGGACATGTGGAAGATTTACAGGAGGCTGCCAAATCCCTCCTTCAGAGATCAGCAGACAGATCACTGAGAACAGGAATAACAGCATCCCTGCAGTCTTCAGCTTCCATGGAGCCAGGTGGAAAGAAAGAAAAGAGATTGGTCAAAGAAATGATGAAGATCAGATTTAAAGTAGGGATGGAATGTCACAAATTGCAACAAATAACACTCATTTCTCAAATCTAAGACATAAACCAGATGTGCCTTGAACATATTGAGAGTTAAGCTTTTAGTCAGGGTTCCATTTGTTTCCAGTGGATTCTGTCAATATGCAGACACACAAATCTGGTCCCTAGCACTTCCCCTGCTCTGCCCATCTGACCCTGGGGAGCAGCAGCACTCAGCACAGCAGCTGAATGACAAAGCAAACCAAAACTACTTTCAAGGATACCTCAGGAAAGTAGGGGAAGTGCACAGTGCAGAGGCACTTATCTGTTATACCTGCAGCTGTAATCAGTGGAGAGGGTTTGTGCTTGCCAGAATCCACAGTGGCATTACTTGAGGGAGTACTTGGGCAGGATTTCTCATCAGCCTTTTTCTTCTTGTCTTTCTTGTAGCCAGAGAAAACAGACTTCCATAACGACCTAGGCTTTGTTGCTTCCTCTGCCCCACCACTAGATTTGTCAGAAAGCCTGCTATCATTTTTGGATTTCTTCTCCTTTTTGTTCTTACGAGGGGAGAAGAGGGAACTTCTTTTCTTACTCTTCCCACTGGAGCCTTCTGAAGAGCTGACAGACCCTTCAGGTCCAGCCATATCAGCAGGAGGAGTGGAGAACTTCTCAGTAGCAGAATTATGCTTTCGTGCAGATCCCTCTGCTAATTTCAAGGCCAAATGCTTTGGAGAGTCATAAAACAACTCTTTGGTCTTCAAGGGCATCGAAGATGCTTTTCGTGCTCTCGTGGCCCCAACAGCAGCAGCAGCCACCTCCATTTCTTTCATCTTACACAACTGTTTAGCCATGGCATCACGGAGCGCCGGGCTCTTGACAGACTTCTCTCTGGCTCTCATTCTTTCTTCAGCAAGCTCCTTGGCCTCCACAGAAATGTCGGGGAACGCTCTCTTCTTTTGGTGAACCCCTCCTTCCATCAAGGGTGGACCACCATTTTCTTTGACCAAGGGCAAAAGATGTGGTTTCTCTGGCCTTGGCCTGCTGGTAGGAGGTGTAAAGAACTTCTCATGAAGGCTTGAGTCCTCTGTCCTGTCATCATAGGTGTCTTCCACATCATCAGCAAACGGGATTTCGTCCACGCTCTCCGCGAACGACTTCCGCACGTCGTCTCTCTTGGCCGGGGGGGACTCCTTGGCAGGAGGGGCCGGCTCCTGGTGTCGGGGAGCAGGAGGTGTTGATGCTGGTGTTGGAGGTGACCTGGCTTCGACCTCATTCTGCCAGAGTGCCTGGAACCTCTTCCTGCGCAGCGTGGCCGGTTCCTCGTTCTGAGGCGGCGGCGGGGGCGGGCTCGATGGAGGAGTCAGCATGGTGGAGTCAGAAGTGTTGAAGCTCTGGCTAGCCATAGTTCTCATGTTAGATGAGCTCTCCTGAAGGCCGAGCCCAGAGCTGCTGGATACATCTCCCCGAACTTCACTGGAAATCTTTAGCTCTTTTTCTGACGGAGACTTCGGAGTGAGCAGAGAAATCTGCTCATTTTCTAACTTGGATAGCCCCTGTCTTCTTGGGGCAGGCTGGGTTTTCAAAGGATGGATCCTTTCGTCCCCTGAAATATTCCTGCTACTGAAGGTCTTCTGAGGAGTTGCCTCCAGAGCAGACACAGTGAAGCTGCTCTCAGAGCGTTTGTTTCTGTCCACAGGGGTGAGCCCCAAGCTCCTCCGGATTTCAGCACTCTTCATCCAGAACTCTTCCACAAGGCTGCTCCTTTTCAGGGCTTCCTCTGCTGTCGTAGGGCTCCCCAGTTTTTCCACCTCACCATCCTGGCCCCTAAGGGCCAGTTTGGCTAAAGGAGTTGATGTTAAGGCTGGGACAGGTTGGAAACATACTGGAGGCTCCACTGGGGATGGAATGGACGTTTCAGCAGAAGGCAAAGGCTGGGAACAGATGGGTCTTTGAGCAGATGCTGGGGGTGAGGCCAGTGCTGGTGCTCCTGGCTGAGACTCTGCCAGGGATGGGGCAGCAATGGCTTCTGGTGATGCAACGGGCTGGGACAGCACCGGAGATGGTGGCACCAAAGGGCTCTTGGCTTCCCTGTCTTTGGGAATTTCATCCTTTGGTCTTTCCTCAGGAATGAAAGGCTCAGGAAAAAAGCGTGGCTCTGGGGATTTTATTGCACGGCATACTTCAGCCAGGGGATCTTCCACATCCTACAGAAAAGTGAAAAGGGCAATATTAACAGTCACTGGGCACATGAGAATGTGATTGCTTTTTTTTTTTTTGCTTTTAACAAAGCTAGAAATAAGGAAACTATCTGAGTATCAAAATACTAATTTAATGTCCTAAAGTCTGCCTGCTAAACAATAACTGTGTCTGATAGAATCATTAGATGGCCATCAAAAAAAGAAATTTTATTTTAATAGAAAGTGAATGTTGTCAGCAATTCCCATCAGCAAACCAGACTCAGCCCACTGTAAAAGTAAACTGGTCTATGCCAAAACTCTCCAAGACAATATTTTAGCAATTCCTTAAAAAACAAAAACAAACCCAAAACATTTGGAAGGGAAATTTTGAATTGAAGATTTTCAAGTTCATGTTCTGCCAGCTCTTACACACTGCAGTACACTTGCAACATGACAGAACAACACTCACGTGCCTCACTTCCTTTAAGCTGAACTCTGTTGAACTCTCTGTTGAACTCTGGAACAAAGAGGCACTGCTTTGGTTCCTACTGTAATTTTCAATTGCAACTGTACAGAATCTGCTTTTGGCACATAAAAGACAGCCAGACCAGGCTAAACAGGAAACACCTTACTTATGGCTCCCCACATTTCTCACATAAAGCTGTTGTTAACTGCTCACTGAAATTAAAATACCCTCTACAATTCTGCCTTGGGCTTTGTGCTTGAACTGGTGTGGTTGTGCTAGAGCCACTACACTCTGAAGACAGGAAAGAAAGATAGTATACCTTATATGTTAAGCCTATATGAAGTCAGATTTCAAGATCAACATAAATATTAGAGACAAGAATTAAGGAGAGCCCACTGCTGTCAGTCCTCATTAGTTTACCCAACAAACTGTTTGATTGAACTACAGGTGCTAAGTAGAAAATGTCAAAGACTCCCTTTCTTACCTCTGCTTGTTTTGCTTTGGGACTAGCAGCTGGAGACAGAGGAAGAACACTGTCACTAGAGGGCTGGATAGGGATGGATGGCTTGCATGGATCTAGGGAAAGGAAAAACGTTCCAAAAATACACAAACCATTAATATTCTACCTTATTTTAACATTACACACAGCAAGTAGTGACAAATCTCTCAGCTTGTTACAAATTTTAGATTGGACATCTGGAACACAACAAAAATTTTTAAATTTCCAAAATGGTACAAGCTTTTTAATGTAACAACTTTTACAAGAAAAAGCAGTTAGAAGGGTTCTCACATTTTACAAAGCTGTATTTAATGGATTCAGAACATTCTTCTCAAAATTTTAATGCACTACTGAGAGTAGTGAGATGGTTCGAATCCAAGAGATCTCTTCTCCTAAACCTCATAACTTTATAGACTATCTCAAATGCAATTAACATCATTCAAGCAGTGAAGAGAGAGTCATTACCTTCTGTCACACTGCCAGAAGCACCTTCTGCTTCCTCTTCATCTTCTTCATCCTCAGAGACTTTCAGTCCTGGCCCTTCTACACCACCCTGACGTAAGCGAAACTCCGCTTCTGCATCAGATGCGATGTCATCTAACCATGGATGGAAAAACCAGGAAAACTTGGATACAACTCCAGCAGGACAGAATGCTTTCTATTCACATGGTGCTAGCCACTTTCATCACCTGAACACTTAGATGTTCACTCCTTTTTTGGGGTGATAATTAGTCATTTAAGCAGTAAATGTAAGCAGTAAATGATTGGACTGTTAGTACAAAGAGTTAAATCAGTAACTGAAGCCCTGCCTTATCAGTTCTCTGGAAAATCTTCAATCTTTTCTGCCATATGCAGGTTATTTTACAATAGCAAGGGAAGGATTCTGACATAGTATTATGAATAACTCTCTTTCTGTTATTCATCAGGATCAGTATTGAATACAGACACAAGACATGTGCTGAGAGGACATGAGAAATTCATTACATAATCCAGGACACTGAGGTTCTTCTCTTTCTTTTTGTCCCTCACTCCTGGCTCCCTCTTGAATATTTGAAAGAAACTCCCACACCTCTAAAAAGAAGACCAGGTTTAAGTTCCCTCATGCAAAGTGCTCATTGCCAACACATTCTGCTCACACAACAGCTTTAAAGGCTGCACAGTGGTACCCTACCATCGTCCAGCTCTGCACCCGTGTCTCCCTCTTCACCTGCCTGCCCTTCTGTGTCTGCAGGCTCTGTGCCCAGCTCATCCTCCACATCATCCTCCTCACATGGAGCTAGAATACATTCAAATATTGAGGGGAAAAAAAAAAAAAAAAAGAAAAGAAGACAAACACTACACAGTGAACAAGTTCTGTATTGAACTGTACCAACAGTTTATACGGGAGATGTTCAGCAATTACTGTCAAAACAAGAAATCCTGAAATGTGGCACCTGGAGAGACACCTGTGGTGAAGTGGCACTTCCAGACTCCAGCAAATCCAGGAATGCCTGCCTTTGGGGAGTCTCCAAGGCACTTGCAGTGAAAGCTGCCAGGGCTTTTCTGAGCAACAGGCGTTGTGAAAAATTAAATGAGAAGGGGACTGGGAGGACATCAAACCAGAATAAAGGTTACTGTGCTCCCAGGAAGATTTGGGCTTTTTCTTTACCACAACAGAACAGTTACCACCACTTGACAGCAGATGTGTATTAGGTCAAAACTGAAACCTCACAATTAACCAGGACTGTTCACCTTGAAATTGAAACTGGCTTTGAGGGTATAAGTCAAAGACAGAGTCTAGGTATGGGATTGACCATTAAAATACACTTTTTAAAAATTCCAAATTAAATTAAAATTCCAAATACACTTGGAAACTGTTTAACTCTGTGCAGCTACAGCAGTCTTTGGTAATAAGGTCTAAGAAAATGCATATGCTGTACAAGCGACTAGTGCACAAATTGAGATACTTTAAAGTAATTAAAATGACATATAAAACCCCTTTTTTCTTACAGATCATTAACTGAGACACTTTTGAGTAATTCAAATTGCATATTCAAAATGTTGGGTGTTTCTCATTTACAGACCACAATTTGATTTGCTGAGTGAAAATAAAGAAGAGATTCTTGAATTGGTAACTCTGAAAATTATGACATCTGACACCACTGCTTTTGACAGGATTTAATTACAGGAGGAGAGACAAGACCAAGTGTGGAGTATAAATCTCATTATTAAATGATACTTTAAAAAAACCTGTGCAATGGATGATTTGCTGCCTTTTTTTTTTGGTTAAACATTTCCATTAAACATAATTTAAATATTTTTAAAAAGTGAGCATTTACAGGTCCTGATCCTTTTCATTTACTAGTGACGATGTGGCTCTTGGAACTATTTATATCATTGCATTGCTAATTAAGACAATGTGGAAAACAAATGAACCCTCCCTAAAATTGAGGTCTTGCAGCCTCTCCTTTAATACAGGTTTTTGTTTATTTCAAAAGACAGCCTTCAGCAGGTGGTTTGTCTTCTTCCTTCAACCTGAGAATTCCCTTTTTTCCGTGCTCTGTACTATTATTCAGACAGACAAATGGATGGATTAGTTTATTTTCTGTCAGCCACTGTGAAAAGGCAGTTCCACTCCTGTGTGATTACATCCTGGCTTATTCCTTTTCATCAGGGGGTTATCAAATCCACCCTTACCAATGTCAAGCACATGAAAACTGAATCATGTGGCAAAGGCTGGACTGCCCACAGGAGCATTTATACATCTACTGAGCAAAACCAAACCATGTCCCAGTCTAAATGTTGCTTAGGTATGCAATAGCTTCTGTTATTCTGGAAATGACAATGTCATGGAATGGCTTTATGGTAACAGCAAACGTGAGTAATCTTAACCAAAACTTGCAAAAAACATGGCTGATGTTAAGAATATCTGAATCCACTACGTATCTGTGGGTCTTCAGATCCAGCAACCATGAATGGACTTGACACACACAGATTGTGTTGGGGAGAGAGCAGAAAATCAGGTTTTAAATAGGTTGGTACAAAAAACTCAGTGGAGATTACGGATGCACGGATAAGTAACAACTTGGTGCAAGGGTGGAGCCCGTTCTGAGGGACACAGGAAGCTTGCAGGTGGCTGGTTACATGATACATATATTGTGCATATACAAATATGCAGTTAGGATAAGGAGCAAGAGGCCAAAAGCTGTCACACAGTAACTCAGGAGTTACACATTAGGGCAGCCAGAAACTGGGATCAGCACTTGGTTGGTATTAGCTGGCAGCTGTGAGCAGCCTGCATGGTGTGCAGACACCTTGGGAACACTGCTGGCTTGCCAAAGCAGCAGCAGAAGCAAAGGTTGAAAGGCAAGCTGGCTATTCTGATGTGCCAAAGCAACTCAGCTGTAGATCAGCTACCTAGCACAGACTGCTGCACTAATTTGGACACCTTCACAGCTTTACACACTGTGCTCCCTCACTGTCATCCCAGCATCTTCAGGCTCGTTGGTTTGTAACAGAGCTTAGAGGACCACGCAAATAACATCAGCTGAGCTCTACCATCCTTCACCATTCCTGAGGCTTTCCTGAGTAAAGTGAACGCCAGGGCAAATGAGATACAACAGCCACCACTATTCCTAAAGATCTCAGCTTCAACTTAGTCTTCTTCCCTGTCTTCTTCACCACCTAACTACAGCTTGCAGCTGCTACAGAGAAGTGCAGTTGCTCTAAGCGCTCTGTCCCTTAACCTTTCAACTGCAAGGAAGCCCCACGCTCTTTCAGTCTAAGGGTTGGGGGAAGAAAAACTGGTGCCATCTCCCGTTTAGGAAGCAAATCAAAGCGCTCAGCTGGATCCCTCCTCCCTTGCTGCACCCAGGAGAAGCTGTCCTTGGCCTGCCCTGGAGGGTTACCACGAGGGAGGAGTTCATGCGAGCACGGGCTGTCTGAGCAAGGCGGGCATGCACCCTCCCCGTGCCCCCCTCAACTCCACTCATGCAGTAGCGACAGGGCCCCAAGTTCCAGGGTTAAAGGACCAGCTCAGCTGCTGAAGGCATGGAGAAGAGACTGGCAGGGTTATTGTGCGTTGGAATACAGAGAACATCACCAAACTACCTCCAGGGACCGTCTCCAGCCACGCCTGTACCGCCTCATGGCGTACGGAGGGAAGGTCGGATGCTGAATTTAAAAAACAATAAATGGTAAGAAGGCAAAGTTAGACCATCAGTCAGCGTCTAAAACAGAAGAGTGACAGAGGGAAATTTTTCAGTAGCAAATCCAGGAGTAAAACCTACGAAATTCCAAACAACCGATCCCAGGCTTGAGAATTAAATCGAGATAACACCGAAATGTCAGGGGCCTGATCTCCCTTTGGGATCTGTGATGTTGGAGGAAATATGTGTGGCACAGGGAGGAGAACACCTCTGAGCAGCAGGCTGCTGCTTCTGTGCTCCCCTTTGAACTCTGCAGAGGAGGGAAACTGAGAAGGAAGAGCTGAGCAATGAGAGAGGGGTCCCAGGTGTCCCAGGACCTGCACTGCCCAGCAGACGGGGAAGAGCTCCCAAAGAAGAACGAGAGGGACTTTTGGGAACTGTGACACTGTCCCAGGCTGTCACATCAATCCTTGTCACTGCTGCTGCCAGAGGATCACAGAACACAGCTCCTCAGCCAGGAACAATCTGTCTAGTGAACTCAGGTTGAAAACTTACAGCCTTTTAAATACCCAGACTGCTGATAATACCTGCATGCACCTCTACCGTATGACAAAGCAACAGAAGCAGCTCATTATAAACCAAGATAGTCCTAGGATGGCCCAGTTTCAGGGGACAGAAAGGAAATACTGACTCCCTTCCCAAAGGAATTTGGAAAGATCACAAAATCAATTTTGGAAAGATCACCTGTTGCTGGCAACTGTAATAGTATCCCACGGAAAAATAAGGATTATAAAATACAAATTAAAATAAGAATATGGAAACTAGAGTGACACAGACCCCCAAGGAGAAGCACAGGTAACCTTAATTGTTGCAAACTTAAGAAAATGTGTTAACATTTTTTACTTGGTGCTTTTGAAACATTAATCAACCACTCTAGCAATACCGAAAGTTACAGACAGTTGAACACAACCTATTTCTGTGTCTGCAGAGGAAACAAAATACCAATCTCTTATTTGTAGGGAGCTGGTTTCACACCAGAAAATCCCAGTGCATTCTACAAACTGCAAATATAAGTATAGCCAAACTGATCTGCAATTGTGCATCGAGACAGACCAGGATTAAAAAAGCCCCTATACCAAGCATCTAAAGCTGTAAGGAAAAGATAATTACCTGGAATAGAAGAGAATCAAGTATCATGAGGTAGAGCTCTGGATTTTTAACCTAATTTCATTTTCCTGTGAAAGACACCCCTTCTCACAGCAGATATACTCCCTCTACAATTCTGTCACCACTGCTCATCAGCTGCACAGTGAACTTTAAGCCCACCGATAAAGCACTTATGACATACTTACCTTAAGACAGGCTATAACATAGCCTAGAACAAGGTCAGCAGGGACTGCTGCAAGGTGCCCACAGGAGATCTGACTATTGGCATTTTCCCCCTCTAAAGTTTTCCTTTGAGTAACTGGGAACTTGCACATCAGAGGTCGATATACTCTACAATCTTAAACACAGGGAGTCAAACCCCCCACTGATCCGATTTGCAAGCCCTTTGGCTCCCATCATTCCCTGCTAATATCAGAGGCAGTTACATACTTGGAAAAGAAGCAACAGAGAAATATGCTTAATACAGAAGCTGACCCTGTTCAATCTTTGCTCTACTAGCTACACAACACAGCCCCTCAGCTTTCCCTAAAAAGTGTGGAGTCCTCACTGCAACAAAAAGCACGAGACTACTACTATTGGCATCCCTCATCAGTTCCAGAGAGCTGATTGCCAGCACTACCAAATCGTGTGTGGTGAGTGAGGAAATCTGCTATGGAGTCAATGCAGGCAGACAAACAGGTCAGAAGTCACACTGGCATGGGGCTGAGAAAGCAGCAATTTTAAACAGACACTGACCTGAAAAGCAAAATGTTTAACCAAGTGTAATTTCAGTGCAATTTGAAAGCAGTTCCTTTCAATCACTGCTGCCCCTGCTGAAGTCACTGCTCTTGAAGGGCGCAGAAGCAACAGAGTTAAACAGCTGCAACTGTGATCCACGAACTGATGGTGTGGGGCTTGGGAGAGATTACCTCTGGAGGTGGAGGACTTTGAGGCTGAGACCATTTTTTCCTCCTCCTCTTTCTCACGGATGTGTGTCCAGTGCACATCTGCCAGGATCTCCAGAGGATCAACCGGGTTTACAATCTGCTGCAGCCTAAGGTTTCCAGCTAGCAGGAGGAGGGCACGGCACAACAGGTTGTAGGCAAGGGTGTATGAAGGGCAGGGAGGAAAAGATGGGAGAACAGTGGAAAGGAGAGGTAGCACATCATAGGAAAGGAAATAAGAAAAGAAAAGATTATTGGCTGAGGTCAGTTTGTGAGACAGACAGAACAGGCTCAGCATTGTGTGCGCACGCATCCACCAACGCGGTGCTCCTCCCATCACAGCTGAGGAACACCATCCCAAAGGCAGAGGGAAGCTGCTCAAAACATCCTCAGACATCACGTCTGTTGCAAGAAGCTTTGCTGAAATGAAAGATGTTCTCTGGGTGTCCAACAGCAGGCCGTGTGTAAACACCAATTTAGCAGGAATTTCCAGCTCCTTCAGCCTATTCGCTATGATTATTGATTATTGTCTTGCTGTTAAAGGGGAGGGACAACCTCCATCTGATTGATGCACCAAGACAAAAGGTTTTTCAGCCCCTGCTTATTGGGTTAGGCACTTCTAGTCTGGGTACACAGTTTGTGAATTAAATAATATGATGGATTTGAGAGTTTCACGTGTCTGTGTGCATATGCACACGTGGGCACATGCTAAGCTTAGCACCTAAAACACCACTTTGTTTCCTCATGGCTCTTTTGTACTGACTTGTTCAAAGGGAGAATTTTTTTTCTGAAAGATAATAGCATTTTGATTGTGACTTAACAGCTCCCCAGAAGGGAATTCCTTTTGCACAAATTATTCTGTTTAAGAAAAATTGCATTACTCCTCAATTACCTGCCTACACAAAGTTCAGCTACTTATGGAATCTCAAAGAGAAGAATGGACACCTAAAGCAATTGATGAGCTTGTTTAACTCCTGTAGAACACCTGCCTAGGGAGCACTTACTCAGAGGTATTAAATTTATAGACTCTGTCTCTGTTGGTGTCTGCTCTGATTTTGTAACTCAGGCTTCACTTATCCATAATAAAATAACTGGTTCTGCAGGGGACAGCTGTTCACCTGCACACTGTCTGCAGGAGTGGTCTTCAAAAACAAATGTCTCAACCTGAAAGGAAAATGCCCACTTACTTTATAAAGCAGGAAGTCAATTTTCACAACAACTGGATTACCACTGTGTAGGGCAAAGCACTGCTGCAGGAGTTCAGAACCTCAAAAGCAGCTGGATTTTCATATGGTGCTCTTGTGTTTGAAGGAAACAAGACACATTAGCAGCATTTAAAGCTTGCACTCATTATTTCCTGCTGTGTCATTTTAACAAGTTCCTCTCTCCCAGCCATGTTTTCCCCAGCCATGACAAAGTGTTTGGGATTTCCATTTCAGGAATGACTACGTGTGAGATTTGGCATTACAACCGCAGAAGAAACAGGCAGAAGGAACTGCAGGAAGGACAGAATCAGCAGATGGTTATTAAAGGGAAACGAGCTCAGAGGCACAAACTCAAATGCAGAGCAGGATTCACGACGTAGCCAAGTATTCTGCAGCTTTATGTCTCTGTGGCCTCACCAGAGAGTTTTTGTACCCATCAGCACAGCCACAGGGGAACCAGAGCCTCTGGCCACCCTGCAGGGACAGGAGCCTGGGCTGTTCTCCCTCCCTACCAAAGCACTCACATGCAGGCCCCAGGATGAGCAGAGTTAGCTTTTGCATTGCCACACAGAGTTTGGTGTTAAAAGGTTTAGGTTTGCCAGCAGTGGCTGAGAAGTCCAGAGTCACTCAGCAAGGCTCGCAAAGAGCAGGTCCCACACGATCTGCACCTTTTAAAGTGATTGCTCTGGGATCCAGACCACTGTCACATACACATCTTTGGTTTCTCCACAAGCCTCTGGACAGAGCAGCCTGTCCTGTGCCTCTCACCTTTTCCAATAAATAATGAGCAGCACAGCCAGACATGAAGGGCTGCTGCTTGGCTCAGAGGCAAACCTAACACTTCTTTAATGTCTAAGTGCTTGAGAATTTCCAACAACACCTGAGCCTTTCCTCAGGACTGCCTGCTAAGCTTTGCAGGAAGCTGAGCATTAATTGCTCTTAGATTTGGAATGGTAGCTTTCCTCCATTTCCCCTGAGCACCCACCAGCACTTTATAAGCTGTGGGCAGGCTCAATGTTTTCACTTTATGGGCTCAATGTTTTCACTTTATTGGAATAAGGAGCTACCTGCAAACCAACTCCTTAAGAGTCAGGTCTGAAGCACCCTAGCAACTGCAACAGGGGGAACTTCTTCAGGTATGCCCTTCAGCCACCTTACTAGTACTTCTCATTCTTATCACAGAAAAGTTAAATGGCAAAAAAATTATAATGCTTCTTCCTTTTTTTTTTTTTTCCTCTTGGGGAAAAAAAAAGTCAGAAGCTAAGCTACTGTTATTACAACCATAAACTGTAAAATGTGCATTTTGACAACTACATATGCCCCCTTACATGCAGGAAGGCACTTGGATTTTCCTCTTATACATTCTGGCTCTCATTAACCACATTGAGGGAATAAGGGATGAATGAGCTCTTAGGACCAAGTGTTACAAAAAAAACCAACTATCAAAAATAATCTGCAAGAGAATGCATCATGGAGAATGACACAAGTTAGATTTGAATGTCTGATTAATTTTATGACCATTATGTAACTGTTTGAAGAATCTTGAGGGATTGCTGTAGCTTGATTAGTTTCCTTCCAGACTCTCCCCACAGACAGACACACACAGAGACAACAAAAAAAGCAAATCTGCTGACACAAGCAGTCTTAAGGCAGTGTCCCATGTGTCTGAGATAATGCACAGGTGCAAGTAGTCTGCATGTATAGAACAAATCTGATACTCCTTATTCCGTATCTCCTTAAGTCACTGTTTATGCAAATTACAGAAACAAATTGTCCAGGTGTAAGTCTCATTTTAGTTTTTCCTACAGACTGTGGCTGATTTTCTCAGCTGCAGTAATGTTCCAGCAATAATTTTTCCCACAAACAACCTAAAGAAAGAATTTAAACAAATCTGCATAGTTAGTGTTTGTTATCTTGTTTACATGTAGAGAAGTGTGAATTTTAATTAGCCAATCATAGTAATAGTGTGTTAATCAAGGACCAATTAAGTCCAGCTTTGTCTTTTGACTCTATAAAAGAGACTTCATTGTTTAATAAATTCGTATTCAGCCTTCTACATCGTAAAGTCTGTCTCAGTCTCTTTGCGTCCAACAATAACATCCAGGTTTTCTAGAAATCCTGAGGTACTTGGCAGCTTTATCACCTTCCTAAAACCAGTGGCAAGGACAGATCTGACTCATGGCACTTGAGCCAGGAGACGAACAACAGCTACTGACTCCATTCAGAGGGAGCTGGTAACACCATGAAATAAAACCCAGAAACTCTTCATGTGGGACCTGCTCTTTAAAACCTTCCCAGCTGCTGTGGGGACGTGGAAGTGGAGAGAGTGTAGGGGTACCTTTGTGTGTACCCGAGTCCTCTTCGTCTGACAGACGCTGAAGCCAGAGGCCTTGCTGCAGCTCTCTCTCCCAAGGGTTATACTCCCCCTCTACAGCAGAGGGAAGCACACATCCACATTTAACACCAGACACGCGTGTGCACACACAAGCCGTGGAGAGAGGGAAAGAGAGAGAGAGAGAGGACAGGATCAGAGAGAGAGAGACTGCCTGGAAATGCTGCGAGTCCCCGTGCTCCCGCCGTACGCCGAGTGCCCCACGGGAAAACTGCTCCAACAAAACAACATCTGCCCAAGAACACCACTGCTCAGCAGACTGAACACACAACATGCATGTTGACCATACTTATAAAGAAGCCTTGATTTCCACAGACTTCACTCATGGACATTCAGCTCCTACGCTGAGGAAGTCGCCAAGGAGCCTGCTGAGCTCATCAACGACACTGCCACTTAGGACTCAAAAAACTGGACCTCTGCTTGCAGCAGGCAGCCAAAGACCTTTAGAAAAAAGCTCTTTGGAGTCTACAAGTCTCCTCAGAAAGGAAATGTGAATATAAAGACAAAGACAAGAGCAGTGAGAAGTTTGGCGTGGTGGTGAAACACTGGAAATATGTCTATTCTGAGCACAAACTTTGCGTTTTCATGACTGAGACAAACACAGGGGAAGGAGTCTTTCCCTAAGGTTTTCCACAAAAATCTTGCAAAGCTAAAATGGGAACTACCTGAACTCCCTTATTTCTCAAGGCCACCTTTTAACTTGGGACAACTACAAGCACCTTCTTGTGGAATGCCCTGCTGACAGTGCCAGGGCACTACCCCTCAGCGAGGCACTCTGCAAACACTGCAACCACAATGCTTCCAGTTCCTGCTGCCAGAGAACAAAGGGCACACTCAAATCGAATTCCAAATAATAATAAAAACCAGCCATAAGCCAATACAGCAGCACAAGGCTGTGAATTGACATGTTGGCATGGTGTATGGGAAGCATATTGTGTTAGTACTAGCACTCTAAACTGTCCTGTGGGCAAAGTCCTTCAGTACCCAGAATGAACCTCCTCGAGCTTTCCTGGACAATAACTCCCTCAAAAACCAGAGCAACAAAGAAGTGAAAGAAGTAGTAAGGTTTTCTAAGGCAAATCTTGCTTATTCTGCAAATACTCAACTCCTTTTTCCCTACTGGCTAGCAGAAAGAAAGGACAAACCAAACTAACCTTCACTTGACTCCTCATCTTCCTCTTCGTATTCCTCCTCCTCATCATCATATTTGTACTCAATCTCGTGATTTTGCTCAGCCTCAATCTCCTCTTCACTCTTTCCCTTCAGGAGGGCATGGATACGCACGGCCTCTTTCCATGGCACACCACCCAAGTCTGAAGGGGGTTGCTGAGGCAGCAGTAGTTCATCATCTTCCTCCTCATCTTCCTCCTCCATCTCCGATTCTGAACTACTGTAAGGTTTTAGGAAAAAAAAAAGATTATATTGCTAATAATAAATAATAATATTAAAGATTATGAAGTCAATGTTTTCTTGATCAGTCTTAGATCACTAACAAGTCATTTCAACACACACATTTGAAGTCTAAAACACAACATTGATTTTCAGCTTTCACAGGCCTTTCAGTGACAGCATCACCTGTGGGCTGCAGTATGGTCCTTGCCCTGCTTCTTTTAAAGAAGGTGAGGCAGCAGAAAAGTGCCTGTGAAGCCAAGTCCAAATATCTGGGCAGCATTTATTGTTACAGTTCAAGACAATTGAATACAACAGAAAGAAACTATTTCCTTCCTATCACATTGCTCTTGATAAATTGGTGCAAGAGTTCTTCACAGTGTCAGAATGTAGAAGGCCATGTCTCTTGATAAAGCAGCAGCTGCTAAGATACCTAAGATCATTTTGGCACTTGTTCCTGTGAACCAGAGAAGTCTTTGGGAGTAGAAAGAATACAAAACACATCAGGCAAAAGATACAGCATGTGAACTAAGGAGAGATGGAGAAAAAAAAACCCAAATTCCTCACTTTTCTGCATCACAGACAGAAATATGTATCCAATTAAGGACACAGCACACATGGTGGCAAGAAACTGTAGGAAGCAGTGCAAAGATAATTACAATAATGAGATTATTATTCCCCCAGCAAAGCCTAAACCATGCAAAGCCATAAACCATTAGTGTTTTTAGAAGTCACCTCTGTTTAATTCTAACAGTTCCTCAGCATGTGCAGCAGAGGGAGGAAATGTAACCACTTATCCAACATTTCATCCAGCTCACTCTTACATGCCAGACTCCCTAGAGGGACTGAGGAGAAAGATGGTTGCATTTGTCACTGGCAAATGAATGAGGACTATAACACACTCACAAGATCCTCTCTGCAGGGTGAAAAGGTGCTCCAGCTTTGTTTTACCTTAATAGACCATTGTCATCACAGAACTGCATTCAGAGCAACTGTTGGATGCTTCCCCTATAAATCTTAAAAAGCCCAATTCACCTGACTGAAGGAGAAAACTGAGAACAATTAAAGTTTGGGTGAATAATCTGAGAATACTATTTCTGCTGCTTCCTTATGCCCACTATCACTGGCTAACAGCCTTTGGCAGAACCCATTCCTTATAGACAAGGAAAGGGAAAACCAACAGGTTGAGAGTAATGAAGTTTACACTTCATGCAAGTCTATAAAATACAACTTGTACAGTCGTAGTATCATATTCACATAATTTTATTCATCTACTTGTCTGACAGCCTATTTCTGATAGCAAAGCTAATAAGGAAAGCACTTTGTTCATGCTCTGATTGTCACACACTTCTGTCCACAGGCTCATAAATTCTCCTCACTGCTCCGCATACAAACAACATTATTTTGCTCAAATTACAAGCCACTTTTTCACAGCACCAACTCAATAGTTATTTTTAACACGCTGCCTCATTTTTTTCATGTGAAATACTGAATACAAACACCTTTGGCAAGCCACAGCCTTGGTGCATGGAGCCCAGAGCACACTCCAAAGGCTTTATGCAGATATTGTCACGGAGATAAAAGGCGATGTTCCCCTTCTCCCTGATTGACTTTGCTATGGAAATAAACCTGACAGATGCTGCATGCTGGGGGCTTGGTGTGCTGTCAATAAGGTTTAGTGCTGCTCAGATTGCTGCCATGGGTGCTGCATGGGATGAGCTGCTGCCCTTCCATCAGCCGGCTTATCGCGTGGAGGAGTGACGACACAAATTCCTCAGCACACAGCTCACTTTACCTTCTTTGGATTGCATTTAGCACTTGGCTTTTGTTTGACCTTTGAATACTGAGAAATGAGAAGCTGAAAGGCAGCAGGGAGAGATGGCCTGGTACAGTGAGCATTCCTTTCAGCATGGAAACCTCGTGCCATAGGAATTAATTCAACAGCTGAAATTTCAGTTTTCTATAAAGCAGAAATCAAAGACCAAGGTAGGTTGCTCTACAGAATTTGCATAAGCAGCTGAGTATTTCGTTACAAAAAGGTGAATGTACACAGATTTAGTGCTGAGGAGAGGAACTGAAACCTAAGGTGTGGCAATGAATCTCCTCTTCCCTTGCCACACAGACCTATAGACACTCCTACACAGAGCCACAACACTCCTCTGAAAGGGCACAGGGCATGACACCAACACTGGGGATGGCACACTGGGGCTTACTGCAACTTAAAGGCAATGAATAAGGCATGTAAAAGGTTTCCCACACCTCAGACTACTGTGTAGTCTGGGTTTAGTTGCTTAATTATCTTTTTCTTATTGGAACTTAAATGACATTAACTGTCTTTTGAAAAAATACTGTTTCCCATAAGCTTTCTCTGCAGTGTGTGTGTGTGATGGGAAGCTGTGCACCAAAATGTGAGGTCTCTGCCTGATTCCCATCAGCCACCTCAGTGAACCCTGACAGCCCAACCCATCCTTTGCAAGACATTGAGGGAACAAAGAGTTCCCCATCTCCTCTGCCTGCTCCTAACCCTGCAGCACTGCACCAAGACAGTGAAGATGATTAAATCAGGGCCTTGGTTGGCTGGTTGCACGAGTCAAAACTTTTTTTTTTGTTGCTGAAAAAGTAGTCAGACTTCTTCCTTTTTTTTTTTGGTCAGTCTTTCTGTCTTTGCAGTCTATCCACGGAGTGGATATAGCTGGGCAGAGGATACCCAATACCTACATCCCCTAAAAAATTCTCCCTCTGCTCTCTCTGGTGTTTGGCCCACACAGCCTTGTCCATTTTCTGAGTGAACTGCTTGCCATATTTGGATTTGGAATATAAATTCTTCCAGGTCAGACTGACAGGGAATTTGAAGTATTTTCTCTTTTCTCCTTATGACAGAATGTGAGCTGCCCACACTGCTTCTCACATGGAAAATTACACAATGCAGTCTATTACAGACAGAAATACTCATACTGGTAAGTTATAGGGATGAGTGCAGGACAAAAGGACCTAAATGTAACACCCTACAGGACAAAAACCAAATTTGCTAACCTAACAGTGTACTGCCCTCAATCTTCAAAATCTCACAAAACACCTCTTGGAGATGAGCATCAGCTTCATGCCAAAACTCCACTTTTTTTTTAAACTAACTCTTGGCCTTTGTAAGTTTTCTGCCATTTATTGAGCAGGCCTATTGTGTCCTTGATTTATTGAAATCAAAAAATAAAAACAGTCAATAACTCCACACTTTTGTTTTAGAAGTAGAAACATAAAGGTTTAAAATCCCTGAGACCACCAATGCTTATATTGTCATAGTTCATATAAATCCTAAAGCTGAGCAGGTAACTAAAGGAAGGGTGAGTTAAGAAAATACAGTTTGCATCTCCCACAGATAGGCCAAGAGTATTCAATTTCTCCTACAGATCTATATCTGCAGGTAATTCATACATAGAATACGACTGTAGGATCTACATTTCAGGAAACAAATAACACCATTTCCTGAGTTTATTTCAAGACTACTGAACAGACTCAGAGCTGAAAAGGTAAGGGCTGCTATTGCTACCAAGACAAGTAGATGAGAAATTGTATTAAGAGATCAAGACTCTGCAGAAGTGTGTGATTGACAAATAAGTTCACAAGCATTCTTCCTCAAGGATTTTCCCTCAAGGACTCTTGGAACAATTGTTTCCAGTAGCTCTATCTGCATGGATGTGGATCCTGGTGTGCTTGCAGATTTTTGCAGATAAAAAGAAATTCATGAAGGTAAGAAATTTGTAAACCTTCATTTTATTATCGTGAAGGTACAACACGTTTTTCAACAGCCATAGCTATTGCTTCCCATTAATATCCCTCAGGCATTGCACCAGCATTCAGTCAGGATTACAAGTGTGTCAAGCCTAAATCTTGAAACCAAACATGGTTTTGAACTGTAATGCAAAGCATCCAGAAAAGAAGGTATCTGTGGAACCCCCTTCCATTTGAATGGATCTTCTGTTTGCTCAAAAGACTCACTCACCTTTGATACGGCTGAAAAATTAAATTTAAAAAAATCCCTTCCAATTTAGAACTTAAGCTCACGGTATCATGGTGCTGTAGGTGCCTTCTGACAGCAGGGAGCTACTTGGAACAGAAACCACAAGATGAAATGTCTGCTTGTTTCAAAAGCTTCAGAAAGGGCAAGGTGGCAAAGAGTTAACGAAAAAGCGACGGCAGGCAAAGTCTGCCTGGCTGGGTGTACAAAAAGCTGCTGGGCAACGTGTGCTGACCTGCTGGGCACATCCTCCTCTGTCCCTTTGTCCAGCACGCTGCTCAGGTTGTGCTCTGCCAGCGTCTCCTCGGGGACCTCCTCCAGCTCCTCCTCGCGCTGCAGCGACAGCCGGTAATTCTCCAGCTCGATGCGCTCCGGGGTGCCCCGCAGCCGCTTGGCCAGGCTGGGCTCCTCCAGCCCGTTCACACTGGCACCTGAGAACAAGCCAGGCAACAAACAACAAAGGCAACAGTCAGGAGTTCACCTTCTTAAGAAAACTGAGCAAGTGGGAGCAAAGGGGCACGAGGCGGAGGGAGGTAAATAAAGCGAGAGAATACCTTACGTCATTATCCCGTTCGCCACTACTGGGAAGCCAGACTGCAAAAGGGAATCTTAGTGGGTTTGGCTAATAGGTGCTAAAAAGAATGTTAAATGTCCTGGTTGAGAGAGGAAATAGGGCCATTTTAGCTGCACAAACTAGAGATGCAATGAAGTCTATGGGGTAAGTACTGGGGAAGGCCTGGGCACAGGCTGGATGTATTATCTGAGACACAGGAGGAATGCTCTGGGGCAACCCTGCTGCCTGTTAGAACTGGCACCAGCCAAGGAAACCCACAGAGTTAAGGAGCAAAACAATATTGTTACTACTTAAAGATGAGGGAAGGAATTAAAAAGGCCAAGTTTTAAAACTTTTAATCGACTTGAATTGATTTACTTTGCAATCAGAATTTGTAACGAAATGAATCACAGGGACAAATCTCAGAGAGACATTTGCCAGCAAAAATCCCAGAAATCCCCAAGAACTGCAAGGATACGTGAACCAGACAGTTGTAGAGAAGTATTGAGAAGCTTCATTCATAGTAACACTCAATGAATTTTATTCTCTCCTGCTCTCATCCACTTATTTTTTAAATTGTAATATTTTAGCTTGAATACCGTGCCACTGTTGACCCCTTACCCAGTGTACTATTCAGAGAGCCCAATATTTCCATGCTTTTGTTTTGCTTTGCTAAACAAGCCAAGCCTTCCTCTCACTGAAGATAAGCTCTTCAGTGCACTGACCATCCCCTAGGTCTCTGCACCTGTCCCAGTCTGGATTAATCTTTCCAGAACCTGGGTGATTAAAAGTGAACGTGCCTTTCCAGAAGAGGCCTTCTCAGTGTAACACACAACCCTGCCACAAATCTCTCATCTGATACAACACTGAGAACACACCTGCCTATTTATATGCCACATAATACTGATGGCTTTTATGATGTTTAGATCTTTCTCCTTCTTCGCTTTCAACTGATAAGCACTTTGTTGGTAGCCAAAATTCTCAACATCTTCTTAGTGCGTGACCTGGTACTTTCCACTATTACATTGTTGAGTTTAATCTTAGAGTTGGCAACATTTTGCAGTTCTTAGTGAATGATGTGCCTGTCCTCCTCTGCATTGATGAGGGTTTGAAGTGTTGCCTCAGCACTGAATTTCATTAGCAGATTTTTTCCTTGGTGTTTTGTTTTTTGGTGGGTTGTTTGTTTTTTTTTGGCTGGCAACCTCAGTGACAGTACTACAAAGATCAGCCCCCAGACCACTTTTTGGGACACTGCACAGTCTGTAGGTTACATCCAAGGCCATGATTTCCTCCTTTAATAAAACCTCTCATCTCTAATTCAGGCCAACTTCTTAGCTACTCACCCTTCATGTTCTACTCCCCCATTTGATCCAGTTTCAATAATTATTTCCATGTGTCAGCACTCCTGTGCTTTACTCAAGTCCAGACTGCTCAAATGTACAATTTCCCTGATGGAAGTATCAGCTGCCAATAAAAGCTGTCAAGCCAGTCCAGCAGAGCCTCTGGTGAACCCATGCCACATTTTATAGCACTTACCTGCAGGAGGTCAAAGGACTTCCCTTGCAGAACTAGCAGGTTTTAGTTATTCCTTAAAAGAAGGTGTTACACCTACTGTTTAACTGATATATACTTGTTCAGATTAATTTTTAAAGTTTTTTGTTTGTTTTGTTTTCTTTTTAGTTCTTTATCAGCAGGACATACTTCTGTTAGCACTCAGTGGTCACACAGTATTTCCTGAATGAGACAAAGTACATCAGGACAGCTTGATTTCATCACAAATTGTTACCACAAAGCTCACAATTTCATTTTACACTTCTCCCACTCTTCTGAGACAAAGATGATTTGCTTCCTTGTATTAGTCTTCATTTCCCAATCTTGCTGCACACTGACTCTTTTGCTCCCATGTCTATCTCATTGATTATACATAAAATTGCATTTTATGTCAGCTCCATCTTCACTGTGAACACACTTCTGCTGTCCCTTACCTTGCTTTTACTCACATGCTTAAGAAACAGAGCTCTTTGCTTTGCTGTCCTTTGCCAAGTCTAACCCAGCATGAGCTTTGGTGATGTTTACTTTATCCTCACACATTTTTACCTCCAAGACAGTTTTGGGTTCCTTTCTTCATCCTTTGTAGTTTCTCACTTTATTCCTAACAGGCTTTTTTTCAGGACAGTTACTCACTCAGTACCACCTTCATATTTCACACAAAATTACACAGGTCTTTACATAATTACTGGCATCTATTTCCAATCCCCCTCCTCAAAGATAAAATCTCAAGGACCACTGCCAGCAGTGTTTTTTCTCTCTTCCTCAGTATGATTTAACCCTTCCACGATGTGGACAAGTGGCTGCCATGGCTTTAGCTGGAACTACAGAGCTTCTTCATGCTATAAACAAATAAACTTGGCCAGGTGGCAACACTGCCTTGCATTTCCAGGGATGCTGTGGCCTCCACCAGTTCCTGCTGCTCAGCCTTCTGCTGTGCTTGGATTTGCAAAGTTTAGTGGAACTGAACTGCCTTTTTCACTGGGATTCATTCTGTTCCACTTCCTTCTCTCCCTCGATGGTGATACCAACTTGGCCAAATCTACTTTTGCAATTTGAGTTCCATTTCCCAGCCTGAGCTCACAGTCACAGGGGAACTGACCTCCAGTTTTGCTCTGCCACTCTGGCTGACAGTAAAAAACCACAGGACTCTGGGTGACACAGTAACACCAAGGTCAGGGGAACCAAACAAGGAATATACTAAAATCATTAATAAATAAATTTTAAAAAAGGTTTTGTACTACTCAGAACTCTTTATACACACTGAGCCATCAGCAAGGCTCAGATACTTTAACAGCAATGTCTTTCCACAAGCTGTTTTTAACTTATTCTCTTCTGATGCAAACCCTGACATAGCTGCAAAGTTCACAAGAAAGACTTCTGAAAAACAAAGAACAAGAACTTTTATCCGATATTATTTCACTCCTTTTGTTTTCTAACCATCTTAGGGGCTTTTTGTCAGCCTTTTCAAAGCACAAAAAAGAGAAAACAAACAAAAAACCCCCCACAAAAATCCACAAAAAAAAAAAAAAAGAGAAAACAAACAAAAAACCCCCCACAAAAATCCACAAAAAAAAAAAAAAAGAGAAAACAAACAAAAAACCTCCCACAAAAATCCACACAAGAAAAACAAACAAAACCCCAAAAACAAAACAAAAAAATCCAACAAAAACACCAAACCCAAACAAACAAACAATTGCAATAAAATCAAATTGAGTTCTTCATAAAAAGGCTGTTTCAATACTCCAATATCTAGTGTGGGGAGAAAGACTGGCAGCAATCACTGTAAGGCAGAGAAGGACTGGAAATCAAGCTGACATCTGTTTATATGCATTTCATGAACATATATGATCCCTCAGGTAAGTTTTTCAGAACACAAATCATCACTGCCCTTCCTTCTCCCCACAAGGACCCAGTGTACCTGGCACACAGAGAATCAAACAAATCCTACCACAGCACAAGCTCTAAGTGGGAGTGACTCAATGCAACTGTGTTAAAAATCTTCAAAGATGGCAAATCAACCTGAACTTCAATGCAAAAAGATGTGGTCAAGCCTGTGAGCTTGACAAGCACTCCATGCCTCAATCTCAAAGGAGGAAGGGCATTCCCAGCACTTTCTCTTATTAATTGATCTATCTGGACACTTAGATGCAGCAGTGGTCACATCCCTCACTTCACCAAGAAAACAGCTCTACAGCAGAGAACATGATACAGAAATTCCACTGACTGCCAGTTTCAGGGATTTCGAGGAATTTGCACTACACAGACTATTTAGTCTGCTTCACATATTAGTTTTGTTTCTAAAAGATGCCGTGCATTTAGCCAGTCTGGCTGTCTGCAAGGCCACTGCCCAACTCCTTACCAAAAATGACACAAGAGAAATGATACTGATAGCCAGCTCTCTGCACCACGAAGCCATCAACCATCAGAAGGAAAAGCACTGCACTGCACCAACTTATACAAGGGATGAAAGTAAGTGTGAGATTCAGGTCTCACTGAAGTGTTCAGATGATGGACAATTGCCCCATTCTGTACTCTAAAGTTCACACCAACTGATTTGATGCTACAATTAAAAAAAAACATAAAAACACTACAATAAAAATATAAATAAGACAGAGCAATTCTGAAGCTTGCTGCCTGCTCTCATTTCTCCCTCACATATACATGGTGCTAATGCATGGGCAAAGTCTATTCCAGTGCAGTTCTTGGAGACCTGAAGTTCCTCTGGAGGGGAAAGCTGCCTCTCTCCAAGAATACACTGTATTCCCCATGTACAAATGTCCATCTCTATTTGCAGTTGCAGCTACAACTACATCTATTTGTGGCTGCTGGCAGCAGACAGCTGCAGGGTGCACTCAGCCAGCACCTGACCTCCTCCTTGGTCACTGCACCTGGGCCCTCAGAGACAAAAGTCAGCAGCCACTCACAAGTGAGAAAAAGGGTTCATGTGGCTGCATTTGTCAGCAAGAAAAGCTGTGTCACTACCCAGAGTGGGGAACTACCTCAAAGCCAAGTGCAGCTTCTTGAACAATCAACTGATCAGCTAAAAACCCACAAACAACATCCAAAATTGGACACATTTTCAAATGTGACTCTTTACTTTGGAAGGGTCAGTGAGCTGTGAACATGACTTAGATCATCTGAAGGGAGCTGGTTTTCTCAACAGGACAGGCTGCTTAGCTGGTGCACGAAAGCTGCCAGAGCCCTTTATTTATCTCAGCTTTGACAGAGCTTGCCTCCTGAAATGCTAAGTGTCTGATCAGAGAGAACATTCCTAACAGAATCACTCCTTGCCTGCATGAGTGTGTCCTATGGCAACTCTGGCAATTCCTGGGAGGCTTGAGAAGCTCCACTTGAGACATCCTGTCTCAATTCACCTCCAGTATTACCTTATTCTGTGAAAGCTACACATTATTCCCATGAAATCCTGCCAAGGTTACTCCTTTACACAACACTTCCATGCTGAAGATGCAGGAGACAACTGGGAATCTGAGAACAATGAGTTCTTCCCAAAGGGAAAATACCTGGCTATTTTACTAGAAGCTGTTTTTCAATAATCATGCAGTACCTCTAGATTTGCTCTTCTTAGCTTGCTATCTTAATATCTGAATAAGGTACATGTCATCTCTTGTCCAGTATTTTGCATAGACTTAGCTGTGGCCTTAGGGAATTATGGAAATTCAAATAAAGGAACCTACTTTGAAACACATGCAAAAGAGGGGAGGAATTAATACACTCTCAGGAAAACCTTCATTATGGATTTCCCAAAGGTTGTGGTTTTGTGGTAATGTGAAACGCTGTACCTGTTTGTTTTCACTTGTCTTTTCCAAACACTTCAATTACTTCTACCTCCACACAGTTGTTTGAGAACTGTCAGATAAAACAAACCCTTTAGAAACAGCAGCACACTGCCTATGACCAAGTTCTGAAAAGGAAGATGGGAACTTTTCCAGGGGGGTTTAAAAGTGATCTGGTGAGCTCTGAGTTTGAAAGGCTGCAAGTCCTCATATTCCCTTGCAATTTATTTCTAAGAAATACCTTTTAGGGTAAGGCTTCTCAAGTGTGCTACCAATTCAGCCAACATTATCACTGAGGTATAGAGAAGGCAGCAAATGAGATCCAGCAGTATTTTTAGCTTCTCATTTTTCATCTGTGTTCATGTCACGTTGAGTTTCAGGATTTTTCCTAGAAGTTTCACCCTCACCCACTTCAGTTCCATTAACTGCCTGTTTGTATTCCAATTCCACTTTTCATCCAAGGGCCTCAAAATGCTTTACAAGTAGTAGCACACTAAAACAAACCTATTTTGGAAGTAGGTAAGTACTGTGGAGGCACTGCACAAGTCCAGACACAGAGATTAAATACCAGCAAGGCAATCTCACAACAGTCTGGTGGCAGTGCCAAAAACAGCATCCAGAATGCACAATGCCAAGCACTTCACTCTCCACTGCAAGTCAAGAAAAAAACACTTTGATGTAGGGAAGTGCCCAGCTCTGTGTGCACAATAAGAAAGGAAATCTTGCTATCAGAGCTCATTGTTAGATGCTGCACACATTCAAACAGTCAGTCAACTAAGACATTCCATTTAAGTAAGTGCAACTGATTTCTTCTGAAATCCTTTCCTTAATCCTCTCAAAAATTATTATCTAGACACTGTTAACAATTTCTGTACTGCACAGCAACAGATACATAAATCATGAACATGGCAAATCCAAACTGACTGAAGGGCGTTCAACGGAATGGATTTTTTAAGGCTTAGTAAGAAGTTTAAAGTTTTACATCTGGATTCCTCTGCCCTTTTACATTTATCTTCCCTCTTAGGAAATTTCTCCAGGAAACCCCTGGCAAGAGCCCAACAGACCTGCTGCATTCTTGTCAGAGCTTGCTCACATTGCGAGCTGCAGAACTGCACATTTCCTGGCAGGAGGCCCTGAATGTGGACAAGCACATCCTCAATGCAACACCTCCTCAAACAGACTCCTATTGAATTGAAATACTTCACAGTACCCTGGTTTGGGCTGGGATGGAGTGGATTTTCCCCCAGTAGCTGGTAGCACGCTGTGTTTCAGGTGTGTGTGACAGAAGGTCGGTCACACGCTGATGTTTGGGCTGTTGCTGAGCTGAGCCCACCCCGAGCCAAGGACTCTGCAGCATCTCATGCTCTGCCACTGAGCAGGTGCACAAAAGGCTGGGAGGGAGTGTGGCCAGAGCAGCTGACCCCAAATGGCCTAAGGGATATTCCATCCACACCCTGTCATGGCCAGAATATCAACGGGGGCTGCTGGCCAGGAGGGACTGAGAAATGCTCAGGGATTAGCTGGGAATCAGTCAGAGGGTGCTGAGCAAACTGCATTGAGCATCAGCTGTTCTTTGGGGTTATCCCTCTCATTTTCATTACAATCATTGTTATTATTACAATATTTGACCTTGTTTCAATTATCAAACTGTTTTTATCTCAACCCACGAGTTTTGCTTTCTGATTCTGCTCCCGGGAGCTGTGTGGGAATTTGTTGCCAGCTGGGGTTAAACCATGACAAGCAGTCCTCAAATGTCAATGTTACTTTGCTACAATGCCTCAACTTTCTCTCTTACTGTCCTGGGGTGTTCCCAAGCCCTCAGGAAGCCTGAATTACTCTGCTGTACCACAAAGCCATTACATCTTGAGTTTTCTGATATTTCCCATTTGATGCATAACACGTTCTGCTAAATACAAAAGGCCTGAATCCAAAGAGGACAGTATGATAAGAAAAAAATAAATCTATTCAAGATACCCAGTATCCATGCACAGCATTCAAAATGTGCTCAAACCTGAAGACAGCCCTCCTGAAATTCCTCTGTAATGCACATGTACCAATAACAGGAAATAGTAACTCAGCTTTCTAGATGTCTTCTACTGAGTCAAAGCTCTTGGGAATTTTAAATGCAAACTGGCTGATGCTCGACCTGATCAATAAAACTGTCCTTAAATTGACAAGCAACCAACATTCTCAAGACCTCTGCTACCATGTCAGGCTCCACCCTCACCCCATTAGTCGAGAAATTCTCCCCAGCAAACTGGGGACCTAAACAGAGAAATGGGGAGATGAAACTGTACAGACACAAAGGTGTTTAATCAAAAAACCCTCTGATGCAGAATTACCCAGCAGAGTCATCAAAGAACCACTTCTAGTGCTGGCCAAGAAGTTTTACAGCATTAATTCAACAGCACACAAAATAAAAATCAGTGAGGTGTCAATGTCTACTGTCCCCTTGGCAATGAAGAGCAGAAAGCCCCACACCCCCAAACCACTATAATGTGAACAGGAACAGCTGACAGCTAAAATACTCAAGGGATTCTGAAACAGACACCCCAGAAACAAACATATGAAGGTGTAAATCCTCCTCCACACATTCCACAACCTCCAGCTAGAATTAAGTGCTCCATTCTCAGCTACTGTCCATAAATGTGGAAGCTTGTTCTCTCCATAATTGTGAAAATTAATAGGACTATTGAATGAAATCAAAACCTCACACATTTGTCTTACAAGTGTTGCAATGTTCTGCCCCACTCCCTCCATTATTTTGGTTAAAACAGACACTGACAAAACAGTTGCTCACTGCATCAGTGGGGCTGAGCTTAGAAACAGCTGGCAATTGCATTGATCTGACCTTTCTCTGGTTTTAGTGGAAGCAACCAGAAGTGAATATAATCAGCCAGTTTAAGATCAAGGCCATCTGTACTTTATGCCTTGGAAACAAACAGAAATTCAGCTAACTCACAGTATAAGTTATGTTTGAGGAATAGTGCTCCCCATATGCAGATGCATGAAGCAGCAGCACCATGTAATGAAGGTCAGGAGTTCAGTAAATGGTTTAACAACACAGAAAAGTTGCCTTCCTTACAGCAGAGGTACAGAATAAGCCAGGAGTATGGCTATTTTTGACTCCTGGAGAGTGGCCAGTGCTGTCACTGGTGGGTGGAGAAGAGAATCAGGGGAAAGGAGGCATTAGGTCACCTAATCCAAGCCCCAGGGAACATTGCTAAGCTCCATATTCCTTATGACATCTCCTCTGGCAGGAAAATCTTTATGTTTGTACAGAATTCACTTTTACAGCTGCCCAAATGGGTTTCCAGTACTAGAGATGTAATAAGCTATGTAGGGATTTTAAGCCTGTTAATCACTCAGGAGCATTGCTAAGTCAATTATTATTGATTTATTACCTATAGGTAATAATTACCTATTACCAATCATTCTCCATTTTGCTGGTACCATCTAGGATGTCAGAACCCTCCCTGGTATTTTGATCAGCTCTGTCATAGGTTGCCTGGCCTTATTTCCATTCTCTGAAAGAAATGAGTGTGGGAAGGCTGAAGAGGATAAAATAACATTACTTTGCAGGCATAAATTTTGTTCTGGAAGCTGTTCAAGGTATGGTGCCTCAAAGAGCCACCTGGGATGAGGCACGTCCAGGGGCTGGCAGGGAGAAAAAGGGAAAAAAAGAAAAGGCCACACTGGATTTTAGCATCACCATGACCTTGGTTAATGAGGTTTCCCACTTTTTGAGTGACGTATTCTCTTTATTTTTGTTAAGTAACTCAGAAATTATTATTTAAGATTGATTGTCCAGTTATGATCCAAACCCAAGTGACCTCTTTTATGTTGTTACAAAGAGAGGCTCTGCTAGCTCATCCACTACAAAACACTCTGTAAAATTTCTTCATTGTGGCATCTACTTCTTGCCCCTTGTATGTAGCAGGCCACTGCAATCTCTTATCAGACAGGTGATCCCCACTGTGAAATCACACCAAGCCAAACCAAGGCCATTTCCACCTAAAAGTAGCAGTGGAATCTTCACTGGCAAGAGCTCCAGGCACATGGCTCAAATCACAGAAGGCAAAGGCAGGGACTGGGAGGATGAAGAAGTGCCCAGTGCAGGAGAAGGTTTTGAGAAGGACTTGGAGTGCTGGTGGATAAGAAGCTCAACATGACCTGGCCACGTGCACTCACACCCCAAAAAGCCAAACATGTCCTGAGCTGCATCCCAAGCACTGTGGGCAGCAGGGGAAGGAGGGGATTGTGCCCCTCTGCTCTGCTGAGAGCCCACCTGAGTGCTGCAGCCAGCCCTGGGGGCCCCTGTGTAAGAAGGATGTGGATCTGTTGGAGCAAGTCCAGAGGATGCCACAGAGATGATCAGAGGGATGAAACATTTCTCCTGTGAGGAGAGGCTGAGAGAGCTGAGGTTGTTCATCCTGCAGAAGTCTCTGTGGAGACCTCAGGGCAGCCTGTCAGAACCTAAAGGATGGACTCTTCCCAAGGGCATGGAGTGCCAAGACAATGGAGAATGGCTTTAAACTGAAAGAGAGCAGGTTTAGATTGGATATCAGGAAGGAATTCTTGACTGGGAGGGTGATGGAGCACTGGAACAGATTGCCCAAAGATGTGGATGTCCCATCCCTGGAGGTGTTCAAGGTCAGCCTGGACAAGACTTTGAGCCACTTGGTGCAGTGGAGAACATTCCTGTCAAGGGCAAGGGCTTGAAACTGAACAATCTTTAAGGTCCCTTCCAACCCAAACCATTCCATGAATCTTTCAGTACAAATTTGGCTTATTTTTTATAGAAACTGGTACTTCTAGCTCCTTGTGGGATAATGGACAGTATTTTTATCATTAAGGAACAACCCATCAGAAACCTGAAATTTTATCATGCGTAATAAAAATGTGGAATGTAACATTTTCAGGTTCCTGTTCAATTTGTGATTAGATTCAAAACATCACCTGTGAACAGCTATCTTCTTTCAATTACTGAGCTAATAACCATTAGATCAGTTCTGAGGCAATATCCTACAGATTTCCATAATCACTGGATCTCAGAAGATATTTAGATACTAAGCACGTCTTTCCCTAATTTCTACCATTTATGTCAAGATTATCAGGTGCTGCAAATGAAACAGGCTGAAATCTTAGGCTGGGAGTTACAGGAAAATAGAGTGGGGAATATTTGCCACAAGTAAAAGATCCAAATACTCCACAAAGGTTCAACATCTGCTCCCCCATTCTGTTGCATACTTCTCTATTATCTACACTTATCCCACATACTCTTGTGTAAATTTTACAAAGCAGTCAAATATTCCAAAGCAAATCAAATATTTCACACCTTAGTGGAAATTTTTCCTAAAACCAGGAAAATTCTTGTAATTATGTATGTAGATAGTTATATTACAAATCTGGCACAGTTCTAGGAAGAAAGCTTCCAAAAGACTTACTACTGATTAAAAATAGTTTACACATCAGCTCTGATGTGTTTTCACATCAGCCTGGAAGTATCCAAAACATCTCTTGGGTAAAAAATTCCTATTTTTAAACACCTCTACCCTCAAGCCACGAGATAAACGTCTGTAACAGCAGAAAGGAGGATTATGAAATTCTCCTAAAAAAGCTAACACAGCCTTCTGGGATGACAGCAAACATGAGAAATGTCAGACTAAACATACATTTTTGAGAGAAGATGTCAGCAACTACACAGGGTGCAGAAGTGCCATCTCATCCTTAAGGAGCATCTGCCCAGTTTTGTTTGGAAAGCCCAAGCTGAACTCCACATCATCAGGATCAGCTCAGCAACTTATTCACCTCCCTTCATAAACACACATCAAAGAAGGAGGAGAACAGCTTTGATGTTGACTCTGGATTATCTGCGCCTTCCCTTGAGATTATTTCTATTTGTTTTGGTTTTGTGGTTTTTGTATTGTTATTTTTGGTTTGGGTGCTGTTTTGTTTTGGGTTTTTAATTTGGTTTTCTCCCCTTACTTCTTGCATTTTAAGATACATCAACTACATATCTTAATAAATTACGCTGCTGATCACAAGCACGTGGTAAAACTATAAGCCCCTCATTTTAATTTGTATGAATTTTTATTCACTCATTATTTTAGAAGTACCTTCTTACACTTGTTCATCCCTATTACAGAAGTCATGATGCTAGAGAAGAACCAGACACACAAACAAAGTGTGAGGTATCTGTGTAGATTTAAAAGAGAATTGAGGGTTGTCTCTCCTATCACTGCTACACTTGGTTACCCCAAGTTTTAGCTGAAAACATGATTTCCTACATGGTACAGCAAGGAAGTCTGATTTCTACTCTGTCGGGGGTGATGCCTAGAAATGCACCTCCCTTCATCCTTTATTTTTTTTCTTCTTAATCCATGAAGCAAACATTTGATTTCTGGAGAGCACATAGGGAGCTGCAGAGTTAACAGCTCTCCTGACACAGAACAGTGGAGCCTGTTGGAGGGGTACCTCAAAATGACATTTCTAGTTCATGCACCAGCACAGGAAGTTTCACACTGACTGCTCATGGCTCCTCCTCAGAACTGAAGGCCCATCTTAACCTCCAAACTGGCACTGCTTCACACAGTCAGGAAAAACTACAGGCAATTTCAAAGGCATAAAGCAATTCCCTCCCTTCCAAAGCAGGAGATTTTACACGTAACAGAACTGGTTTGTGGTTGCAGTTCTGTGATCTACCATTTAAATGTCACTACTCTGGCCAAATATCATTCACAATTGAACTTGCAAAAATCATCTGATATAATAAGCTTTTAGCTATGGATGGTGCAGTAGGAAGCAGGAGAAGCAAGTAAAGAAAAAATACAGAACAAGTCTCTAATGTAGACTAATTTGTTGTATTTTTGAGACCAGGAAAATGCAGCTCAGAACTATGATCCAGGTCTGTTTGTCATGGTGAGAACATCACAGAATGAACCCTTAAGGAAGGCAGGTCACCTCCTTGTGTGCAGCTCTCCTCAGAAGAGACAACAGCCCAGCCAGAACACCAGACACAGCATTTGGCTACAAAGCACAGTATTTCCTCACTTTGTCTTTCCATCACACCAGAACAGCCCCCACTGCAGCACATCCCCACCCAGCAGAGGAACCAAAGGCTGCCAAGACTCTCAGCTGTCACACTGTGTGTCCCTGTTCCCCCAGGGGTGTGACTGCCTTGTTCAGAGCATGCCAAAGACCTCTGGCCTGCAGCAAGCCACACAAAACCACCTCCTAAAGACACCAAACTCTGGGAAGCCACGCTGCTGAGAGCACATCTATCCAAAGTCAGCTTTGCCAAGGCTGTAGGATATCCAGCCAGGAGGTCCTCAGCAGCTCATGCTGTCTGTGCACAAAGTGTGCCCTGCACTCCGAGCAAACCACAACAGAACAGCAAAATTAAAAAAAAACCACCAGAATACAGAAAGAGCCTGAAAAGTAGTGCTTTGCAGTGAGAGATGGTACATGCCATGGAGCTCCCCAAATGGCTGTTGGAGCTGAGCTTGCTACATCTATTCATTCCACTGTCCCCCAGTTCTGCATCCCCTGCAGCATCCCTCACCTGGAACCAGTGCAGGGACAAGGGGGAGGGCAAAGAAAAACTCAGAAACCTGAAGTTTGTTTGGAATTTATTCCCTTGAACATTTCACACAGTTGAACAAAAAAATCTTGATTTCACAGCAACAGGCAAACCACGTGTTACAGAATTCAGAGAGACACACACACCCAAAACAAAAACAAGTTAAAAACAACTGCATAAATCAAAGTCTTCAAAGGGACTATACAGCAGAGACATGAAGCCTTTCTGAGCACTAAATTGTCTCACTTGAACATTATCTGTCACTGAACTTATTTTATGCACAGTCCCTCCTTTTCTCTGAGGGAAACAATCTCAAAATAGTATTACTCAGATTCCGCTCTTCACAAAACCAGACATTTTAATTCTGCAATTAAAAAAAAAACCAAACCAACTGTTTCACACAAACTTAACACTATTTTTCTAAGACACAAAAACATTCAATGAAGCTCTTAAAGTGCCCAGAAAATTTCATATCACCCTTCAGAATATACACATACAAACAACAAATATTCCAGTGGCACAAGTCTACAGGTCTGAAAGCCAGAGAGAGGGAGGAGGAGTTGGGAGCCCAGGAACTCCCAAGAAAAAGTGTTCTTAGCAGGATCCAGCCAGGAGCACAAACTCAGCACATTGTTATTTGGTATAAATACTTCTCAGTCCTCAGAAAGTTTCTCAGGATTTTTTTTCAGTGAAACTCCATCAGGTCAGCTGCATCTCCTGCTCTGAAGGACAAATAACCTTCCTACCACACCTTTTCCTTTCCAAATTTTCTGGGCTTGAAATTGCCAATCCTTTAGCATTCTCCTTTGCTTTATGCCAAAGCCATCCAAATCCTGATAAGAACACTGAAAAGGAACATGATGGACTGGGAACAGTCAAGCACTTATCCTAACAGATTCCTGGCTTGTTATTCAGGGATGATTCACTGGGCACTGAACCCTGGTTCTAATCAGGCAACCTATGCACTCTCCTCAGCTTCCAAAAATACAGGCTCTGGTTCTTCAGTTGGTATTGTGAATGTTCCAGAGAGAAGCCAATCTTCCAGCAGACCTCTCTGCAGTTGTAGGATACCCCAAAAAAGGGTTCAGCATCATGTGCCATGCCCTGCTAAACACACCACCAGGGCTCCTCCAAACAGAACAGACAACATTCAAGGCACACTAGTACAGGAAATATTCACCCAAATTTAGTGGTGCCCCTGAAATATGAATGTTTTCCTTTTTCTTTTTTATTTTTGGCAGGCAAAAGAGTGGGATATATTTGTAAACCTTCAGTGGTTTAAAGTGAAGGCACCTCAAACTGAATGTCATGTCACAGAATTTGTTTGTTGTTATCTTCTGTAATTTAATGTTTAAACTGGACCAAATTAAAACAAGGACAAAACCCAAAGGTGAATAATAATGAAGAGAAGTGACCAAGTAGAGGATTTCATCAAGATCTGTTTGCACAGCAAACAGTATTGCTTTGAGCTAAATCATTTTCACAAGTGAGGCATGTTCAATGTATGCAGAACATGAAGGGGCAATGCTTCTGAACAACAGAGGCAGTGCCTGTGAACAAGAATCTTATTCCCAAACAGAAATATATATTTGTAGGTTTTTTCAGACACAAAATTGAAGTGTGTGCAAATAATATTGGATGCATTCAAAAATGTTCCTTATACTTGCACAGACACTTAAGATCCTTGTCCAAATGTGGCTCAGATAATTTACTTTAAAGGACAGTCATTTTGAGGAAACAGCCACTCTTTGCTCCCTCTCCAAGTCAGCAAAAGAACTTCCTTGTATATATTGCTTGCTATGTACAACAGTACCTGTTTAAGGGTCTGCTGTGAAGGGCTTTGCTCTGAATATTTCTCCCTGAAAACACTTAAGGCACATCCATAGGAGGATTTGAACTTTTCAGATTGCATACCTAGATCATATACACTACATATTTAAGTGATATTAAAGCAAAAGTCCTAGTACCTCTACTTTGTATTGCATTTTTCAATTTTTCATACTATCACTTATATTTGATTTCTTAATTTTTCACAGGTCAAGTAACCAAAGCAAAAGGTCTCATGACTTGCCTTTTATTGCTGCACAAGTAAGAGTTTCCCTAGGCAGTCTTTCCTTTATGAACTTCCTATTGCTGATAGGGACAGAAATGCATTGTTGTGAAAACATGAGCCTGAAATGGGAACTATTTTATAACAAAACACTGCTGGCTAACATCAGCCCAAGGAGCTTATCATAAAGCTGATAGGGGTAAAGACTGTTCCAAGTCCATCTGTCAGGAAAGAGCTGAAAATTCGGAAACATTCTTACAGACCTTTAGAACAAACAGAAGAACAGCATTTGCATTAAAAGCACATTAAAACCATATGAAGTACTGTAAATAATATTAAAAAAAAATTCCAAGACACAGCAGTTACAGATTATCAAAGGGAGAGACAGTTGAAAAGCAAAAGTTTTTTGTTCGCTTTTTTTCCCTTGGCAATAGCAGCATTTTGGCACAAAGGCAAATGCAAAAGATAGAGGAAAACAGGCAGACAAGGTACAGAGCAAGTTACAGAATCTAGGACCAGCATGCCACAGTTCAGCAGGACCAAAAGCACAGTGAGATCTGTCCCCAAGTCCCCTTTCCCAGAGAGAACGGCAGCCACTGCTCCAAAGCTTGTTGCCACTTGCCACACTGAAAGGTTCCAGAAGCCACCTTGGCCACAAGCTCCCCTGTGAGCAGCAGGGCAGAAGCCAGGCAGGCTCTCTGCAAACCCCTCCCAACAAGGGGGATTCCAGCTGAACAAAGCTCAACTTGCTGCTCCCAGACTGTGCCCTGCAACCACGGCTGTGCAAGGGACAACTCCCAAAAGCCAGCCAGGGCTGTGGCCACCAGGCAGGGACTGACAGCTTCAGCAAAGTTAATCCGTGCCAAACAGGTTAGTGGCAGCACAAGAGAGGGCTTGTTGGGACCAATCTCACCTCATCTGACTAAACCTGCTGAAGGCTGGTTTGGGCATGAATATATTTTAAGCATTAAGCTGGCTAAGAAAAGGTTTGGTGGTACAGCAAAGGGGGCAGTGAATGTAGGGAGGAAACTCATGCAATTTGCATCCATTTGGGATTTCATGACAACTACTAAAAAGCAGACCTTGCATGAGTCCATAAAGCTCCCTGGAACAAGCACTTTTGGTAACCCAGGGCTGAATTTAACTCTCAGGTATAACAGTTTAAAATGGCTCCCTTTTTATATATTCCACAATGGATGTCAGTGTTGTACACACTCCCTTTGCCCTCTAAGCTGTCTTTACACCTCCACCAAGTATCAAACCTGAGCATGTTACACTTTTCTGCTTTCACTTAATCCTTTTAGAGGCAGCTAACACTCTACACCAAGACCTACCTCGCTACTGAGGACTAGCTCAGACCTCAGGGCCTGAAATTGCTTCTGCCAAATTGCATTTGGAGGTCTTGCCTTAAAGGAAGTAAAACACTTTCAGATGTATCACCTGTAGTAGGTGAGTGACCAGATGGATGAAGTGGAGGCAAGGAAACAGAGCTCTGCCTCTGTCTTCATCTCACACAGCTTTTTGCTCAAGGTATTTTTGTCTTGTCTACAGTTAAAGCTTGCAGGAAAGCATATACATAAATAATATAAATTCAGGAGTTACGCTGAAATGTAATCTTACAGACTCCTTTCGATTATTCAGGAATAATATCCTGTTCTTCCACTCTATAGGTAAGCTTGGTAGTCCAGAAAGGTTTGTTTTTCCAAACCATAAAGAACTGTAAAACCCATCACAGGTTTCCTGACCCAGCTACCCAGCGAGAAGGGGAGCTGAAGGTTGGCACCCACAGGACATGACTGTTACTCTAACAGAGAACTGACCTGCCTTTAATGCCCCTGTGTCTTGTTTTTAAAGAACATTCCATTCAGCTTCCTCCTGACTCTTAACCATTGCTAAGTCAGTAGTTCCAAGATTTGCTTAAATCATGCTGCACAAAGAAAACGACACTCAGCCACTGATGGCATTTCTTCAGCACAACAGAGGCACTGCTCACCTCCTCTGCCACTGCAAGTCCTTCTGCCATGCACACACGAGAATGCACCACAACACCTGCCTGAAAGGTGACCCAGCTGAGCTGAGCATGTCCTAATGCACTCGGGGCACTGCAAGGGGCAAAGCTGTAAAAGGTCCCAAAGCTCTAAACATTATGCTACAGTTACACACTGCTTTAAAGAAGCAGAAAGCAAACAGAAGGAGCCCTAGATTTCAAGTTTTGACCATCAGATGAAATGGTGTCTGTTCCATCTCACTCCTCTGGAAGTGCTAGGGTGTTGCTACAGGATTGTGCCACCACTGCAGAAGGAAATATCTGATTTACAGCTGATTTTTATCTCATTTACAGAAGTTTATCACAAACTATGCCCTACTGTTTACTCTACCTAGTGATCATTTAGGTGCTACTTGCTGCAAGTTCCTTTGTAAAAGCAATTAAATGTGATTTGTTGAAGGACTAAAAGGAGATCTTCTGCCAGCAGTTGCTGTGATAAGCTAATTGAATAATGTAATTAAAATCTCCTCCTTCCAATTCTCATCACCTACAGCTTCACTCCACAAAACACCTTATGCTCACATCAGTTGCCCTGTACATCAATAAATATTTTTCTATTCATCTTCAATATGTTCCAAGTTACAAAAAAATAAAGTTTTTCACTTTCAGAGAAAGCAGTTTTAAATCTATCCAGTTATGCAAAAAATGCCATAGTTCACACATCTGTCCATAGCATTTTGCAAATATTCTTCCCTACCCTTTTCTCACTTTTGCTACAGGGAAATTGCACACACACTAAAGAGGAAATCTTGAAAGTAACTGCACTCCAAGAATCAACACACTAAGAACAAATTTCTGTCAGATTGCATTCAGTTACAATCTTGGAAACACTTGGACAATAATATAAAGTCAAAGAACAACATGATTTTTAATTGCTCCTGTTTTGTTAAGGTCTTCTCTACTACAAAAACATTCTTTTCTCAAAGTATTGCTCCAAGTATGTTCCCTTTCTAAAAGCAGCTGATTTGGCTTTTTTAGTCTTCTGGGACAAGTACTAGAAATTCATATTTCTACCTTTTTCTGCCATCACAAAACGAGCACTTGGGGGCTGGGCAAATGAGCATTTGTAGCACAGACACTTCCCTTGTGTTAGAAGGAATTAGAATTTCAAGTTAAAAGGGAAAACTACGTCACAGGAAGACACACACATTCACCAGCCCATTTCCAAAGCCACGGCCAGGAGCAGCACAGATGCTGGCAGAGGGAAACGCACCACGACCTGCCAGCACCACGGAATTCCAGGGCTTTAAGGAATCCAATCCCATCAGCTGTCAGACACCCAGAGTTCCAAAGGAGACACAATCCAAAGATAATGGGATCTTCCCCATTCAAGTACCAGATTAATGAAGAGAAGCTTGGGAGAATGAGAAACCACACCCACAATTCAGGAAAACACAGAAATCCAGTTTGAGCTATTCCAGTGCTTCAGACAAACTTTTAATTTCACATGATATTGAGCTGCATACATTACAGGGCTCTTCATCTGGGCTGACTCAGAGGAGACCCTCAACCGAGCACCTGTGTTTTCCTGGAATTGTTCCAAATAACATCCTTGAAAGAACTGAGAACATCTAGGCCCCAAAGCCACAGTGCAAAATAATATATCGAGATTTCCACGGAACACACAAAATTCACATGGCAAAAACCAAAGGAGTTACACAGCTGAGAGCTGGCTCACAGGAATTCTTACTGGTCAGCAGGCTGCCCACAGAATTCCCCTAGGATCTGCCCCAGAACTTCTGACTGGACATAGAGAAAGGGCACCCCAAAGGCCAGCAGCTGACACATGAAAAAGGAGTCCAGAGGGTTCTGGGCTACGTGGTGCCCAAAGGAGGAGAGTGTGCTGTGCAGGCGCTGGCTCAGCACCCTCACTCTGCCCACCAGGCCGAGCGAGTCCTGCACCACCCTGGCAAAGAAGGAAGCAGAGCTACCTGGGGCTCTCTCTGCTGAGGTGGGGATGCTGTTGGCCCGTCCGTTCCCCTCGCTGCCCATGGCGTCCTGCAGAGCTCCTTTGGTGTCCTGGAAGAACGTGGGGAAGGGAAATTCACGTCAAAACTGAAACTGCTGTGGGCACTGAATGTGCTGAGCTAGGAACTGAGATACCCTGTAACCACCACATAAAGCAAGGGCTGGAAAACAAGCATGTGCCTTCTTAATTTAAGGCTTTCTTAAAGCTCTGAGAAATAAACTGGATAGCCAAGGAAGTCCAAGCATAAGATCCCTGAAGTCTGCTCCCCTGGGAAATAAAACAGGCACCATTTTTAGTCTTTATTTTTGGCAGGTAGTATGGCACATATTGGGATGGATCCATTATCCTTCCAAAAAGGAGTACAGCTTCAGCTTGTACTGATAAAACCTGAGAATCAGGCAGAAGGACAGGCACCACTGCTAGCACAAAGGAAAACACAATTTAAGGGAAAAGGGCAGTCTGCAGCATGCAAGCTTAACAGAACTGAAGAAACCAGCATGTAGCTTGCTCAGTGTAAGCAAAAACACTGAAAAGGGGCTTGAGGAAAAAAATCAGGTACCTTGGACTATAATGACAAAAGCTGAGGGACTTTTCTGTACTTTACAGTGTCTCTCAATCCTATATTTACAGCACAAATACTGCTTTTACAATAGTATAAGAAATGGGATATTCTGTCTTTTTATGCAGGTTCCTGTTAACACACAGCAGACCTTCAGAAATGAAGGCATGTGATCCTCATGGCTTATGCAAGTGGGCTAGAACTTTATGTTTCAAAGGAAATGCAAACAATTTGTTTCATCAAAAGTAAAACCATGGAGAAACAAAGTAAAACCAGAACTGGTAACATTATTCATTTAGTCTCAGCATACACTGAGAAAGTATTTCAGCTGACAAGGAAAACAAATCCAAATTCTGTTTTGAACAGGATAGCACATCATTTTATAACAAGTACCATGAAGAGTGGTATGTAGTATAAGAATTGCTTTTAAATAAGATTTAATTGAACTGCAAGCTTTCATAATATATAAAGCAACTAACTGCACTCTGAATTTTTCTACTTTCTGAAAAAATCCCACACCATCACACACACTGTCTCAAAGTTAAGAATTAAAATCTATTAACACAGCATGTTAGGTGAAAATAACGAGTTACCTTTCCTGACAGAGGAGCCACTGCTGGCCTCTTCCTCTGAGCATAACCAGAGACTCGGTAACAGTAGTGAGGTTTACAGTAGAATTTACCTGCAGATAAAACACAAACGATGGTCAGCAACAGGAACACAGGAATTTAGCACAGTTTAAATGCCCATCTCATTGCAAGTTATTTTCTGCTGCCACTCCCGTTGCTCTCTTTTAATTCTTCACTATATGCAAAGGCAAACACTGGCTGAAGTTTTAGCCCCAGCCCTGCTCTCTCCCCTTGTAACCAGCCTCCTTTCCATTGGGTGCCTGACAGCCATTTAGTTTCAAATCCTACCAAACACCAAAGCAAAGCTGTGAGGCTTGTGTGGTATCACATGCTAACAATGCGGCAGTGTGTGAGGAACAAAGAAATCATCACATGAAAAGCTGGCAGAAGCACTTTTGGAAAAAGCAAGAATGAATACAACCAGCAGAGGAAAGTTGGAGAGGACAGTGTTAACTCCCAAAGAACCATCTCTCAAAACGCACAGTGGCTACTTGTTGAAAGGACAATGATTCATTTTCACAAATAAGATTTTTTGTGATCCTGCTGGTTTTACTAACACCCCAGAAGTCTAGAGAGGTTTTTCACTGCTATCTGAGCACTGTCAGGAAGACAAAGCAGCATTAGCAACACCAGCATGCAAATACTACTGGTACTAATAAAAGCAGCAAACTGATGCCTCAGAATTCTCTTCCAGTGAACCTTTGTCAGTGTGTCCTGCTGGAATATGCAGCCCATAGCACTCTCCACTGCTGTCCCATTCCTAGAGCTTTGCAAATGCATTCCCAACACATATTCTGACCTCTGCCTCTTCCTCTAGTTTCTCTGTGCTGGTATTTGCAAAATGCTTTATGATGGAAAAGTGACAAACGTCTTGCTAGAAATCTTTACTTCAGTAAGTATTTCTTAGTATTTACTCTTATCAAAACTTGCTTTTTGAGATTGTCTGAAATGAGCAACAACTGAAAAGCTCTTACAGTAAAAATTCTCAGACTTTGAAGCCTAAAACCAGACACTGGCTGCAGAAGGCTGCAGAATGCTTGTCAGCCCAAACAGCTAGATGAACAGCAACAATGTGTGCATTGCTTTGGGGTTTTTTTCCTCTCAAAGAAAACCCAGAATGAAATACAAGCTACATTTTCACAAGGATTACAGTAGATAGAATACCACAGATTTCTGTTTAGCCACATCTGCTTCACATACACATCCAAATGTTAGGCAGGTAATATTTCAGAACGAATGTTTTAAGCCTGCTGAAACTCCAAGCTTTGTGTTTGCTTCACTGAGAACTATCTGGCCATAACTGCACACACAAGCATGTCTGCAGAGGGAATCACTAAAAATCTGGTGGTAAAAACTCTTTCAGCCCATCCAGCTGACAGAGGAGCTCTGTTACTGCTGAACAGACACTCAGATGCTTGTGAGTGCTCAAAATAACAGCAGTGCTCGAAAATGCTTTTCCTCAACTTTGATTTCTGATGAAGATGTTACTTTCATACACTGATTTCAAAATTACCACTGGCCCCTTTAAACTTGTGTGCCAAGTCTGCTGACCTTCCAGCCAAGCAATAAAGGGGTTTCTATTCCTCACTGGGAGTCTGGTTTGAGGATTCTAAGTTTCCTCAACTCTTCACAACACAGCAAGTCCATTACTTAAAGCCATTATATAATGCATTTTGAATACACAATTTTAGTTCTTTTTGCCTCTTAAACCAGATGGTGTTTCCACAGCTATTTTTCTACCCAGAATATACTAAAAGATTCTTCTTAGTTACACCGAGTGGATACCTATCAACTTCAATCTGCAGTACAATATCTTGGGGTATCATCCTGTGACATCAATTTAAAATGTTTACTTCATCTTTGTCTCAACCAGTAGGGAAAATTACTGGTACTACCACTTTTTTTCCTGCTATTCTGTTTTCTACACTATCAAGTCTGAAATAGAATCTTTTGCACCTTACTTGTCACTAGTTTTACACCATTTTGCACTTATTTTCCCACTGAGATTGGATCGAGGCAGCTGTGTAAGAAAATAAATGCACACCTGCTGATGTGAACCAACACTTACCTGAAATACTTTCTCATACATTTTCTTCAGAAAATGTGACATTTTTGTCAATCACTGCTCAAACAAAGATTGTAATACACAGCTACCCTTGCAAGGAGATAATTTTTCACAAGTGATGGATGATCTCAAATTATTACTTTCAATATGCACACTTTGTTGATAAAGCTGAGTTTCACCTGCTGCCATATTGTCTGGTTTCTCAGACTTGTAGGGTGTATCTGAAGCTTTCTTTAATTCTTAGCATGGTAGATTCTTTTAATTGAGGCATCAGCAAGTTCTGTAATCATATTCTTTTCCCCCTAGTTTATTAGATACACAAAATGAGTCATTACTGAATCTTCAGTAACTACTGCAACAACACTTTCTAACACTGACTTACCTCTACTCAACTTTGATGTTCCATTTTTTCTACATAAACAGAACTTACCTTGTAATGACCTATTATCAGAGCCCCTGATTATGAAGTTCCTATTTTATTACATCTAAAATAAACATACAGAGTTGGACAGTTGTGGTATCTTCAAGAAGAACAAGCTGACCACATTTCTTTCCAACTTGTTTTCTCTTAAGTGGTATTAAATACTCAGGAGTTTTATTTAAATACTGTCAAATGAGGAGAGTAAAAGGTCTAACCTTCAAACTCAGCCTGTAAAGCTTTTTAAAGCCCCCAGTTATTTGTTTCCCTGCATTCTAGCAGCTGTTAATGATGCCTTAAGTTTTAGCTTTCATATTTGCCAGATTCTGCACTGCATTAGTGTATATAACTCTGAACTTCATATTAAGTGGTAGCAAGTTCTCCTCACAGTGTAGGCAGACAAAACAATCTTTTTCCAGCCCCAGAACCAAGGACAACATTGGAGCTCCAGGCTCAAAAATTTTAAACAGCAAATTGAGGAGAGCAATCTGGGAGGATGGGACTGCATAACCCAAAGCTGTAACTGGACAATTAACCCCAATACGGAAATGGACCAAAACTTATAAAAGTGTGAAAACTCATGACTGATTGTCCATCTTGGGTGGAGCCGTGGCCAGGCTCTTGTACTGCCCGAGGTGTATCCTTTGAAGGCCTTTTTAATAAATACCTACTTGATTCCTTTAACTCTGCCTGGCCCCTGTTCCAGGGAGCCTCCCCAGGCATCATTACGATGTTGCATTCATTCCTATCAGTTTGGCTGCTCTGCTGCCACCATGACCTGGCCACGGGAAATCTCTGACTCCCCAACAGCTTGAGAGAGGGTGTCTGGGGAATGGAAGTTACTCTCTTCCCTAACTCACAGAATTCACAGAATGTCTTGGTTGGAAGAGACCTCCAAGGTCATGGACTCCAACCCATACCCTAACACCTCAACTGGATCATGGCACCCAGTGCCACATCCAGTGTTTTTTTGAATGCATCCGGGGCTGGTGACTCCACCACCTTCCCGGGCAGACCATTCCAATACTTCATCACTCTTTCTGTAAAGAGCTTTTTCCTAATATCTAACCTATATTTCCCATGGTGCATCTTAAGGCTGTGACCTCTCATTCTGTCAGTGCTGCCTGGAGAAAGCGACCAACCCCCACCTGATACAACCACCCTTCAGGGAGTCATAGACAGCGATAAGGTCACCCCGAGTCTCCTTTTCTCCACGCCAAACAACCCCAGCTCACCAAATAATTTTTAAGCGACCAAAGAGCTTCCAGGCCAGAGAAGAGACTGGTGAGCAGCAGGGCCCTCCCCTTACCGTCCTCGATGTCGTAGGCGTAGGAGGACAGGCGCAGGGTGGTGGCGCAGTACTCGCACTTGAAGCAGCTGCGGTGGAAGAACTTGCCCTCAGCGCTCAGCCGCTCCATCACGTAGACCCGCTTGCGGCAGAAGTAACACACGTCGCTGCCTCCCAGGTTCTGGGGGAACTCCTTCTTGAGCGAGCCCTGGGCACAAACAGGGGTGGCTGAGTTGGTGTGTGTCCAGCCCTTCTGGAGTTTTGGTTTATGTGGATACGGGAGCGCCGGGATGCTGCTGCAGTTCTCGGACGCAACGCGCGGTTTTAACCAGGACACCAAAAACTAACCTTGCTGGGCAGGAAAAAGGGTCCTAGGATGCCATGCCTACATCTATCAGGAGTAAAACAAGTTCTGGGTAGGTGAGTGGACACCAGTAGTACTAATGATGACCCTGAAATCAGTGACTTAAGGAGGCATATGAAGAAAGGCAAAACCATTAGAACACCCTCAAACAGCAATTCTTAGACAATTCAGTTGACCATTACCAAAACCAGTGTCTCCTCCAGACAGCAGCAGTGCAGAAGTGTTATGATCAGATTTCTCAATTCATTATCCACAATCTTTGGATGCTGGCATTAGAGTAAAGTATTTGGCAAAGGAAACGAGGACAAAAGCAAGGGTGGATGGAGAAGGGGAAACAAAAATCTCTCACAAAGCTAAGACAGATTCCACCAGTGGTGTGACAACTGGACACTCACAAAACTTGAGATCTACACAACAGCTAATCACAAACACGTGTCATCTCTGGCACATCGTCTTACCAGTTCCTTCTTGTCTAGAAGGGTTTTGGGTTGCTCTTTCCTTTGAAGCTGATTGGCTATCTGCTCAGCCAATGAGCTCACTCCGCCTGTGTACATCTTTATGTACTTCTACCAGATGGGTTGAATACAACAAGAGTGATGTGAGAAAAGAAAAAAAAGAATCAAATTAAAAAAAATTAACTAGAATGATGAGAGGTTAGGTGGTGAAAAGGTGCAGAGATGTCAAATCATGCCAAGACAGTGGACAATATAAAGTGACAAGTAGTAATAGCAAAGCCAGTGTCATCAGAAATCACCAATACAGCCCAGGATCACCTGTAGGAAAGGACAGGAAGGCTTGCATTTTGCATTTTTTAAGTGTTCCAGAAATACTGTGATGATGAAGGGAGCAGATCTTGTTTTCACCTGTGGGCTATTTTGCCCCTGGAAACTTGACTATATACACTTCTCAAAGATGAGGCCAAACAGAGGTTAAGATCTTAGGTTCCAGGTAAATTGACATCAGAAACAAAGATCTTTTAGAAGGCACGTTACCAAGTCGAAGGCAACATGCTGATTTACAACAGTATATTTGTATGCTTTGCACCTGGAAAGAACTAATTTACAGAGCATTCACAGAGCAGGGAGAAGCCCTTAACTAAAGAACTCTCAGTGATTCAAAAACATGAATTCTTGCAGAGCTAAAAATACATGGAGGTTTATATGGAAGAAGATGGAAGAGCTTCATCCAACGCATTAAAGCCATACCTGCATACATCTGGAACATATATTTGTTCAACCCTGAACACGGCTTTACGATTGGCTTTTCTCCATCACAGGCACAGACTGACTCCGTACCTCCGGATATCTAAAAACCCTCCAGTATTTTCAGCAGTCTAGGCAAGTTGGCTGTTACCTCAGGTGGTACCAAATGTCTGCAAGCCAAGTTCAATCACTGCAGGAGCGGAGGAAGTGTTTCTCACAGGAGACACAACCGTTGGCAGTAATTATGCGGTTAGGAAAATGAGGTGGTTACATCCAGGTTAGCTCAATCACACTGCAAACGCCATGGATTTGACTTGGAGCAGCAAAGAGCACGCCAAGCAACTTCCCTTTCCCAGACTAAGCAGCATTATGAATGCTTCTAGCTGGATTCTTAGCTAATACAGGATCAGAGAGCCACTCAGCTTCGAGCAAGTGTGAAATGCCAAGGATAACAAAAGCAAAGTTGTATCTTAAAAGCCCTTTTACTTGTATAGCAGAACTTGCTTGAAGCACGGTAGTTATTTCCCACAACTAAGAACTAATTTAATATGTGTGGTTATTAGCCTTTTAGGAATGTTTAAAACCTTCACAGGTTCAGACATGAGAACAGCAGGAAGCATCACGAAAACTGAAATTCACCACAGCATGGGTACTTCTTTGGGAAAAAAGGTGATGAAAATGGAGTGCTCAGCCAGAGATTACTGCTGCTGTCAGTACAATCCTAATTCCTTAAGGTCTTTGTCATTGCAATAACGAGGGGAGGGTTTATTTCTACCCAGAAAGAATTTGTACCTGTCTACTGATTCCATTCCAAGAGGCAGAGCACTTGCAGTATTTCTATATGCAAGAAATCACAAATGATTTGTCTTCCAGAGTTTCCCAGGTTCCATGTGTTTCCAGGTTCCAGATACATATGTGCAGAGTTGCTTTTCAATGACATGTATCTTGTCAAACATTAAATTTTAAATGGTACTCACTTATAAACTTTGCTTCGTCACTGATTTTTAACTGGCAATCATAATAATTTGGCCAAGAGTTTTCCATTCCTCTGAATGATCAGAGCCTTTGAGGCTTTTAAAGTTGTCTTAGAGGAGAGATCAAGCATTTCCAGGGGAAAAAATCTTCCTTTTAGCTGAACGAGGTTTCCTCTGAGGAAGTTTTGATTTGAAACCTTCAACTGCAGATCCTTCAGGATCTTTAAATTTTTACCAGCATGTAAGAAGTTCCATGCTCAAAAAATGAATATGTTCATATTAACTCACAGTACCTTGGACTATGTGGTGTGAGAAGTTTACTTGCTGAATTTTTCATTTGGGGGTTGTGTGTTTCTGATTTGTTTTGCTTTTTGCCTACGTATCACATCTGGCTTAATTATGGGTATTAAGTGAAGTATTTTATCTTTCTTCCCATGGTCTTCAAGACATACAATGTTCTGCAACATTTTTAAAAGGAGGCAAAGAACCTGCTCCAGTTCAGGTCAAATCAAGTTCCTGCTGTTTATGTAGGACAACTGTCACTAGTTCAAATTCCCAGTGATTTCTCAAAAAGCCAAAGCACTTTTTTATCTCACACTCTCCATTAACCACATATGCACAAACACATTCTGGCGTTGAGCCCCAAACTTCAACAAAAGCAGCAGGCAAACCCAGAAAGCTTCACTGCCAAGCCAGAAGGACTATCAGTGCTCAAAACCCCTGGTTTGAGTGTGAATACACCACAAACTTCTCAGGGCCAGGGAATGTTAAAAACATGGAGTTTCAAACTGCTGAAACACCCGAGCTGCGCCAGGCACGGGCTGCCTCTGGCTGCGCGGTCGCGCACCAACCAGCGCAGAGGTCCTGCAGGTGAAGCAGTGCCAGCCTGCCCGTGTCCCGTGGGGTGTCCTTGGCAAGCAAAGGCAGCTGAGTGCACCTGGAGTGCTCAGGTGAGGGCTACCTGTCGGAGAGAGTCGGAGGAGGGTGAGGAAGGGCGGTTGGAGGAGCGGAGGCTAAGGGAGAGCTCCCACTGGTCAACAAAGAATCGGCGAGACGGCTCGGTCTCAGGCTAAAACATAAAATAAACATCAACACAATCATACTTGTTCTCTTCTAGGAGAAAAGAGAAAATAAAAAAACCCAACCCAGGCCTTTCTGGCTACCATCAAGAACCATTTTTTAAAGACTCTTACAGGAAAACTTAAGACAAAAATACCCAGTGTATCTTTACTTTCTCCCTAGCGAGGCAGAGTAGTTATTCTTAATTTCCTCTTTATTAGGTTTTACATTATTTAGAACCATTTGGAAGCAGTTACCTACTTCCACAGATGTCCAACCTCCTGTAACCCAACCAACTAAGCCACTGGCAAAGACCCCAAATCAATTTCCTCTGCTCCTTCTGTATCTCCCATTGTTCTCTATTACTGGCCCAAGGCACCAAGATCATCTTTCAGGCCATGTGAGACCTCTTCTACATTTTAACTATATAAATCAAAAGTCTGCTCTCCTGGGGGACAGAAGAGAAAGAAGTTTGTTTGTATGTATTTCTAGTAATTAACAGCAAATTTCCAACCTGAAATTCACTGTAAGCAGATTAGAAACACTGAATTAGAAAAGAACGAATCAATATAAAATAATCAGCTGATCTTGATTATCAAATGGCAAAGAATAAATCACAGACTGAGAACCTGCATCCTTCTGAAACTGGTTCCTCACAGGAGAACCCAAAATTTGGTCTTCTAATATACCCTTGTCATGATCTCTATGGATGATTATGCTCATCTCCCAAGAAATACTTCATATAAATAGGAAAAAAATGAAAGTTGGAAGTATCAGACAAACAGCACTGGAAGAAACTGTGCATTCCTAAAAATTACAGTCTGGAAGGAAAAAAATATGCACATTGTAAATAACTAGCTTTCTTTGAAAAATAAATTATGGTTTTAGTTATAAAAAGGAAAACTAAATGTCATGTAACTGCATGACCCATGAAAATAGCTACTTCTATCTGCTTAGAAGAGGCTAACCTCAAGATTAAATTTAGTGAGCAAAATGCAAAAGGGCTTGGCTTTCACAATCTCCCCAATTTATGGAAATATAATTGTTGGTACAAAAATTTTCTGTATATCAACAGTTAATCAACTTTCTTCTCTGAAAATGCCTTACTTTGCTCAGCCTTCTCTCTCTTAGTATTTTTCTTGTTTTCTTCCCTTAAATCCCACATTATAATCCATCATTGCTTGCAGTGTTCCAACATCTGTTTCCTTTTTCCTCTCTGCCTTACCCACTTTCTGCTTTCCTCTACTTTGTGTTCTCAGTCTCTCCTCCTTTTCAATTCTGCACCATACAGGAATTAGACAATTTCAAAAATAATTTCTATCTTTGCATCACAATGCTGTAATCCTTTACATCCTCAGAAGGAGCTTAAAAATTGCCAGAGAGCACTGCAAAAGATTTTGGTCTAGATCTTCGTTTCTGTTCATCATTTTAACTGAATAAGGAAATGCACATGAGCATTGTGGACCATGCTTGAGATATTAAGTCATTGCACCCATTAACAAAGAGGTGTCACAATATTTAAAGTGGTCTTCTTATTCAGGCTTTCACAGCTTGTCCCCAAAATTTCAAATCTAGCCAAAAGTTTGCTGTTTCTTCTAGGAGAATAGCTTCTGTGATTTTAACCATCAGAAAAAGACGGCATCCCAAAAAAGCCCCAGCAATGGGAAGTGACCTAGATGTCACCAAATTCTTTTTAGTAGGGCTTTGCAAAAGTTATGCCCAGCAGCAAAAGTTCTGGGACTGTTTATGCTCCAGCTCAAGAAGACAGCTTGATTTGGGATGGTAAACTCAAAACAGTAAGTTAGGAAAAAAATCACTTCTGTAGATGGTGCTTTCCAAAAACGCACTCTGCAGTTTGCCAAGCACTGCTGAAGACAACTGAAAACAGAGAGCAACCAAAGAAACCACAGCTCAAACTGGCATGCTCCCACAGCCCAAAGACAACAGACTGGAGAGAAAAGGAAGCACAAAACCAAAACAAAAGTGTACACTGGAATCAAAGACAAGCTGCACAAACTGCCAGCTCTACCATTGGAAACAACTGCACAGGAAGGATGGACACAAGAGTAGTAGTACAGAGCCAGGAATTAAGCCTGGAAAATGTGAATATTCTTGCTTCCAGAAGCAAGTAAAATTTGTGAGTGACTGACTGCTAAACGACCACTGTGAGATTATTTGATCCAGAGCCCAGCTGGTTTTCAGCATTTACTCTGAAGTTTAGAGGCTGATTTTTACTTTGTTGTTTCTATTTTGTTTTGGAGACCAGAAAGGGTCACTCACCAAACAAGGAGACAGCTGAGAAACGCCAAGTCGAATACAGACACCACACAAAACAGTCTTGACACTTGTTTGAACCACATGACTGTAGAGCAGTGATCATCATAATTTGCTGATTTTTTTTTCCCTCTCTGACCCAAGACTCCACCTGTACCCAGGATCCCCCCCTGCTCCAGGACAGCAGCCAGGCAGGGCTGTAGTCACCTGATGCCTCAGTGCACGTCTGGACTCCAGCAGGGCAGCCAGCTGACCTGCCCTCTGCTCAACATTCATGGGCACCTGGTCACCAGAAAAGAAACGAGGAGATCTCTGCCAGACGAGGAAGGAGGCAGGAGATAAACAAACCAGCACAAAAAGGAGGACACACCAAAATGCCAGCCAAAAGGTATGACATTCACATGCACGACAGTAACAAAAGCTCTCATGTGAAAACTGGGGGTTTTTCCCCAATATCTGCTTTTCTAATGAAGTGACACATTTTGACCCTTAGGGGCAAGAAAAAAGGGTTGAATTAATTGTTATTCACAAATCTTCCTGGGACTGCTGCAGCCAAAAATCAAACAAGCACATAGCCTCTCTCTCTCTGGCATTACCATCAAAAAATAAATTGAAAATGTGGCTTTATCATGCACAAAGAGCCTTACTTGTCAGTTTATTTCCCCATAGTTCTCCATTCTCAAGGATTTCCTTTAAATATCTCAACCTGCACTTATTTATTTCTTAGATTTTGTGTACAGAAACAAATTTGAAGGTAATGTACTTTAGTTCTCATATAGAATGAATTAATTTGTTAAAGATGGTGGTATATGCAAAGTAAACGCTCCACATGCCAAAGAGAGCATGTTTAATGAGCCTGTCTAAATAAAGCAAAGAACAGCAAAATCAAATACTCACAGAAGCTGCCAGTTGCACTTATGCAACTTCACTGTCCTACTTGTTCTTATTGCACTGCCATGTCAATACACCCCAGGCACAATTTTTGGCACCTCTGCTACTCTGGTCTTTCATATCAATGTTCCTAAACTGTTTTGTGGTGCACTCGGTGCCATGAAAAAAGACCTGGCAGGTGGCCTGCTATGTAAGGCAGGACTATCACTGCAGTATCACACAGCCTTCAGCTAATTTGTTTGTAGAGTACAAAAGTAAATGCACCAGGAGCTACAAACATGTGCATCAAGAAACCTGAGGCTTGATCTGTGAAGAATACCAGGGTGCTGCTCTGTATTAGTAACTGTCCTCCAAGGCAGAACAGAAAATTGGGTTCACATCCCATTTACAAGAAACACTTTTCCCATTCAGATGCATTAATAATACTCTCTACTTTCAAGCTGCTTTCTGTTCCACCTACTCCTTCCTACCAGATCATTTTCACTCAGACTGGGGCCTGTTATAAAGCTGTGGGCTTCTGTGTCACTGCAGACACGTGTATTCATTTTCTACTGCCTGTCAGAAAACATTCAGCCCACAAGAGGCTTTTGTTAGAACACATTCTGGAAGCTGCAACAGTTTTATTGCTGGCTCCCATTTATGACTTAATTCATTCAAAGCCTGTACTGGAATGTCAATTAATTTGTCAATATGAATTCAAATCAACCGGTCCTTTTGAGGGCCTATCTTTTCTTTTCCCATGCTTCTGTATAATACTGAGCCATTCAGACAGACCGTTGAATATTTCATTGTGAAGAAGGCTTCAAAGTCTCTATACTAAATAATGCCTCATCATTTCTCCTTTTCCTTTGGCCTGTAGGAGGCAAGATGGAATGCCAGTTGTTTAACCACCCAGAAAGCAAGCGGTGAACACAATGCAACCGTGCTCGCATGGATTAGCACCAAACATAACTCTCCTTGTTCTGCTACAGCCACAGCATACTCCACTAAAGAGGTGGAAGAGAAAAAGAAGAATGAGAAGAGCTCAAGTGCTCGACCTAGGGCAAAATAAAAGCACATGGCAGATTGTTGCTGCAGGCTTGTTTTGCACTGCTGTGGGTGTCACGCAGGAGGGGCGGCTCCGGGCTCACTCTCAGCAGTTCCAGCGTGTGAACAGCAGCATTAGGGTAAGTGTGCTTCACCACCCCCTGCATTTGACCTCTGGATTGCACACATCCACCACAGCTTTGTGTCAGCAGCACCCATGCCATTTGGTCATGCTCTTTACCCTTTCCTGTCTGGGACTCTGCTCCCCGGGATAGCCGGCACCAGGTTCCCTGAATCTCTGCAGGCAACAAATGATGAGCTTAAAAACAATCACAGACCAACCTCCTGATCACAACACACTTGATCTCATTTTTCTTATGATGCAGGCAGAAAAGAAGCCATAACAAGAGCAGTTTATTAAGAATATTCTAAACCTGGCAGTAACAAGTTGGCTCCTGTAGGGAATTTTTTTTAAAAGTATATCTTTATATTAGGTCAATAAACAACAACATAATACCACAATGTAATCAAATTAGTGCAATAAAGATGGCAAGACACTCAGTATAACTCATACTGTGATGTTAGTTCAGAGGAAAGAGATGGAAAGATTAAAAGAAGTGGCAGAATAAATGCAGTAGAGGAGTAGAATTAAAGGTTTTAAAAGACATCAGTGTAACAAGGATAACAGATCCATCTGACTTGCTATGAGGCCTGGGCCAAGACAATTTCAGGGGAAAAAAAGCATTTCTAAGGAAAAAGAATGCCTCCAAAAGCAAATTACTCAACTGAGTCTAACACCGGGTCTGTAACACAGAGAGTAAAAATTCCTGAGCTAAAAGAAGGAAGACTTCTATAGGACACAGCACAGAAAATGGTCAAAACACACTTGGCAGTAGCTGGCTTTCCTGACTGAGCTAGGCAACCAAAAAGACACAGGACAAACAAACACTGGGAGAGGTGACAGAAGGAAAACACAGAGCCACTAGATCCTTAGTGAGTGAAAACAAATTTCTCTACATGGAAAACGAATCCCACACTATAGATTAGAAAGTAAAACTCAGCATTTAACTGCCTTAGTTTCTCTATCTGTAAGGGGAAAACCATTCTTCTTTCATAAAATGTATCCAACAAAATTTTAAAGGATTTTGACACGAGGAAGGCAGCCAGCTATCACATCATCTGATAACACTGATTACACTGCAGTTTAAATGCAGGTTTTGCTAATGAAAAGGGCTTTCCTCACCCATTCCACCTAGATCTCCTCTCCTGTACCCTTCTTGAAAACTCTGCTGTTCACAGTGTGGCAGAAAACCAACCCCCTTTTTTGTTAGGACAGTTTCAAATGGCATCAGTAGGCAGAGCTGATCTACCCTGCAGATGCAGACACCACAGAGGCAGCAAAGAATGTGTGTCCTGGAGGCTGGCAATAATTAGAGCAGATAAACTGCAACACGTAATTAAAATTCGAGAAATGGCAGCAATAAGGCAACTCAAACTTTCTGCCAAAGAATAAAACTTGTCTACTCTGCTAAAAGGTAATGCTCCTTTGCAGTTTATAGGCAAACAAGACCTCAGAAAAGAAATGTGCTCCACCTCTGGGGAAATTCATTTGTACAATCCCCACGTGATGTCATGGGAGATCTGTGGAGCTGCAACTGCCTTGTCAGGACCTCCAGTTCAGGATTGATCAAGAAGTGGATTTGAAAGTAGGAAAACAAAACAAATCATTTAAAAGGATACAACTCAAAGAAGCACAGTGACAACACACAAGAAGGCAGAAATAGCAGAGGATTTCAGGTAGTGTTTAACTGGGACAACAAATACATGTGCACAAACATCTGGATGCACATTTATGCACTGTGCTCAGAACAGCTCCCACTGCTCCAGGTTCAAAGTCAGGCAGACTGAGACAAGAGCCTGGTGGGGGAGAAACAGAAGGACCACAGTGGACATGTGCAGGCCACTACAACACTCAAAAACCACTTCAGATGAGCAATCCTAAAAAAGTTACATGGATACAAGAGCAAATTTTCAGTCACATCTATTTAAATGGAGAGTGGAGATGGAACAAAGTTTATATTTTTTCCCTGCATTATGCCAAACATTTAATTTCTACTTTGCTGCATCTCAAAACTGAGAAAGGCTACTGTAATAAAAAAATTTGCCTACAGCAAAACCTCAGTCTCCAGTGGAGACTCTTCATGCCTCCAGTGAGTTAATGCTGCCCTATCTTCCTAACCTAAGAGGCTGAGAAACCCCTATGAGCACCTGAAAGAAAGAAAATTGGCAATGTATTTGTAAATAAGCTATTTGGTAACTGAACCAGTCACTTATACAAGCAGAAATGAAGAGAAAGGGACAGAGCATGCAGAGGGAATCACCTGCTGCCTGGGATACGGTGGAGAGGAAGATGGAGTGGAAGAAGAAAGCATGATCACTTTTTTGGGGCAGGTCCGAGAACGTTCCTTATGCCTCATCTTTTTTTAAAACAGAAAAAAGAAAAAAAAATCATAATAATGGTAGAAAAAAGGTAACATTACCAGTGGTTTGGTGAGACAGGTCAGAAGTCACGAACTGAGACCATGATCCTCAGCTCACACCTCTCTCCAATGAGCTAAAGCCACAGTGTCTCTGAAGCTGGGAGAGCCAAGTTTTACCCAGAGCCACACAATCACATTTGACAGTCAGTGAACACAAGCTTCTATCAATCAGCAATTAAACCAACAGCTTTTGAGTCAAGGTCTTACAATCAGTTAAAGGTAAAACTTGGAACTCTCCACAGCACAACTGGACTGCTCTCTTGGCTTCATGAAAAACTACTTATTGCTGTGCCTTAAAATGCTTAAAAAAATCCATCCTGCTGACCTAATTACTCTTGCTTGCAGCTCATTACTAACACAATTCAGGTCTCAGTGTTCTGTTCCCAGCTTCAGATCCTTCCTCTCTACCTTACAGACATTACACCATCTCAGGTAAGCTAAAATGTACTACATTCTATTAGAACAGAAATCCAGCTGGTTTAGAGATAAAATGGAGCTGTATCTAATAGTCTGCATATCACACAATGCACATACATGTCCCAAATTTACACACCAGAAAACATGCCCTTCTAGTGCTGTACTCCTTGTTATGTCCAGTCTTTTCTCCACCATTTCTTGTTAATTAACATGCTTTCTGCCTGATCTTTCCTTTCCTTTTGACTTCTTACCAGAGCATATCTGGAAATGGTTGCACTGGGAAAAAACAAAATGCTGTGTACCCAAAGCCACTGTTGGATAAGCCTCTAAAAAACTGCACATGGTATAGAGATATTACAGATGTTTATTACTGCAGATGAGCTGGCACTAACATCTGTTTGGGTGCTTTCTTCCTTTTCAACAAAACACTTACATAAATAATACACTCCTCTATCTCCAACAGATGCGACAAGCAGCTTAAACTAAAGCATATGCCTTTGCACTGCAGTGGATGAGGAACATTTATATGCTGTTTCAAAAGGCTCAGCTATGAAGTCACTAATTTCTAACTCAAAGCATGGCAACATTCTGAACCATAGAGCTGCTCATGGATTTTCATCCGTCCATGGCCAGGTCTGCATTTCAAATGTCAAAATTTTCACAAACTTGCTTATTTTTCCAAGGCAAATCTCAGAAAATAATACTGGAGAAATGCATGAAGTACGTGTTCAGTCAGTCCTCCAGCAGAATGGATTTCTGAGCACACAAAGAAAAGTATGACTACAGGAAAGCAGAAAATAATCAACAGATTTAAATAAAAATTTAAGGTAAAAAGCAGTATTTGCAGAAATCATTGGTGTTTTAAGTTCTCTCCTGTTGAGGTTTCAGCTCTTGCTGTCTGTGGTCATCTCAGTCATTGCTTATCTTCAAAAAACCCAGTTCCAACAAAACTGCTGCCAAGTTTGTACTGCTGCCCTTTAACACACTCTGGGGAATGAGCTCAAAAGAATAAGCAGCAGCTCTCCAGAGGCAGAAAAGATGTGCACCAAAAGATGTGGGATCTCCATCTTGCAAGTATCTTTGTACACATCAAAGATGATTTAAGTTTATGTACTACACACAAAAGTTGCTGCTGACAGGAGACCTAGGGAACAAGAGCAGAAAGGTGCTGAAGGCTGTGAGCTGAGAGTCTGGAAATCCAGGGCAAAATTCACTTTAAAAGGCTTGTCCCTTACACCATGCCCAGTCAGATCCTCTTCTGGATAGACCATATGGCTTTCAATGGCTTCATGATCCTGGATGAGATGTTCTCTCCCAAAAGCAGCCAAAATGGCTCAGAAAGCAATAGAGCACATGATGGAAGATGTTCTTATACAGGCAGGCATTCATTTGAGGAGATTAACCACCCCAACATGAAACACAATCCAGATTTTTTAGGTGATATTACCATCCTATTAAAAAAAATTACATTTCCACTGTGCACATTCAGTTCACAACACCTTCATGCACCATTAGATGCTGTTGTGGTGCTTACAAGAACACAAACAATTTTGACACACAGGTCAACATCCTTAAAGTCTAACTCAAAAAATCCAATTTTATAATTCAATTAACAAGGGATGCAGGCCACACAGAATGCTGTGAGGAGCAGATTGGTGAGGTTTTTAACTCCTTTGCTCTTTGGAAGGTATTGCCTTTCCAAGAGTGACAGCATTAAAGGTCTTGTGATGAAAGTAAAAACTGCTTCAGAACTAATTCTACCAGGATTTCACTCTTTCTAGGAACTCTGTCTTAGCAAGCCACTCCTACACAACCCATACAACACACAGAGCTATCCTGCCTTACAAACTCAAGGAAACTGCTCACCTAATACCTTAATTCAAGGGTAAGGCAAGATTCTAGATTTAAACTGGTAAGCAAGTACAGCTAAGGAACTCCATGTGACAGACCCCAGCAGGCAATACCCCAAGGCAGATGCCAATTTCTCATCTGAACTGTGGGTCCAACCCAGACCATTTCCTTTGCAACTCTCTTCCTTGCAACCACTCTTATGCTTTTGCAATCTACTTTCCTCTTCCAGGCAGTTTCCAAAGGACAGGAAGAACCAAACCTGCCATATGACTGCCCTTCTTCCAAAGAGAGAAAAAAAATCAACTGCATTTTGCCAGCTGGTAAGAACATGAGGCAAGCTGTGGTTTCCCTCAGTAACACACCCCCTTTTCTGTCCCTTTAGGAGCTGCTTTGCTCCTCTTCAAAGCACTCTCCACTAGCAGGTATTTGCTATGTGATACATTCAGTCAGGAGCAGAAGTTTCTGCTTGTGAACTTCAACACCTGTGCCCAAAGAGAAACCTTTCCAAAAGCTTCACGAACAGCTCTTTCTAGCAAACATACATCCTCCCTAAAGAACTCGTCAGAAGCAACACAAATCCTTTACAGCATGTGCAGTGATAAAGGACTGGGATGGTGGTGGAGTCACCACCCCTGGATGTGTTTAAAGAAAGCCTGGATGTGGCACTGGGTGCCAGGGTTCAGTTGAGGTGTTAGGGCTGGGTTGGATTTGGTGATCTTGAAGGTCTCTTCCAACCCAGTGATTCTGTGATTCAGTGACAGGTCCTGGCACCCAGCAGCCCCTCCCTGTTGGGAGTCTGTCACCCAGGGATGAGTGACCAATGTCACCACGGAAGGCCAGACCAGCACCACCAAAAGGTGCAGTCTCACAGCCATCAGGTTCTGCTTGCCCAAGCAAGCAGAACTCTCAGCAGCAGCCCAGGTACTGCTCCACCAAGAAGTTCCTGAAGGAGGGGTTTCTGTCCAGGCTTGGCCAAGCTGGCTGCTTGGCTCAGTGGTCTCAGCTGATCTCTGCTCAGTCAGGAATAAATGGCTCTGTGCACATTCATGGCTTTTGAATGAAGGTAACCCATTTTCTTCCCTTCCCCAGGCACACAGTAAGGAACCTTTGGAACAGGGACCCTATCAATGGGGTTTTAATTCTTCTGTATCCTGCAGATTTTGCATCCTTGAGACCCAATTTTATACTTCTTCATTACAAAAGCGCTGCCAACCCTGCAAGAAATCTGGACCCAGGAATCAATCATCTTCTGCTGACACAGTAAAGCCAAGCAAGGAAAGATCATCTCCATGTGTAATACTGAGAGGGAAATCAGCCACGAGGCAACCACTGCTAGTGTTGAAAAAAAGAATTTAAATCCTCTGAAAGAAACTGTTGCAGAAAGGTTTTTCAAAATATGCCCTCCACTTCTTCCTGTACAGTGATGCTATCAATGTCAAAGGTGAGCAGAAGGATTTTTTCTTCCTTTTATTAAATTTCTTTTAAGCTGTGTAATGCAGGTATAAACAAGAACAACCAAAACCAAAAAACTGCTGCCTGGTGAGGAGAAAAAACCTCAATAAATACAGGAAATAAAACTTTGTCTTTTTTTTTTAATCCATGACAAAAGGATGACAATAAGAACTTCTGTGTTTCACTTTAAAGGCTTTATAATTAAGCCTCCATAAACTTTCAGTAACAGGTTCAAAGAGAAATCTCAAGGGTGCAGGAAGGTGGTATTTTCCAAGTGCTAAAGCAGGGAGAGACAGCCAGTGCAATCCAGTTTTTCTAGGAGGTCATATAAGCAGTGCTCATCAACTCACTTAATATTGTACAGACGTTTTCCCCCCTTGCTAAGTATTCTGGAGAAATAAAATTTGCCTTAATCATGAATGATGTGAATCCATCTCCAAGTGCTCATTAGCCCATAAAGAAGATTTTGATGAGACAAAAGGTAGAGGAACAAACACTGAGCCAGGAAACCAAAGCATCCTGACAGTTCTACTGACAAGAACTCCCCTGGGCTTCGGTCTTCCTCCTTGAAGAGAAGTCTTCTAGATCATGGCACCAGCCATGACATGCAGCATTCATTGTGCTGAATGCCTCAGACACAGGATCACTGTGAATCCACATTCATCAAGAACAGATATTTCCAAAGCAGTGTCATCTTCTTCCTCTTGACTCTGAAGTATGCTCAGATTAAACTACAGCCAGAAAGAAGTAGATGTTTCTCCAAATTATGGCTGTCAGCAAAATACCTCTGAGCACTCTCAGAAAGATGAGGAGGCCGTTTGCACAGGGAAACAGTGGAAGCAGATGAAGCCAGTGAGAGAAGTATCCTTAAATGCCTGAAAAGATCATCTATCAGAAGCCTTAGTTTTGGAAAGCTCATGGCTGAAAGAAAAACAGCAATGACAATGGCCCAAATCATTGGAGAGAAAACAAAATTTGATGGCTGCTGATTTTTCTGCTGTTGGTCCCTATTCTGAACCCCTCTGTGGAAGAAAACCTAAAATTTACTGAATTCACAGTAACACAGGAGTCTGCAAAGTAACAGGTGTGAGAAGTTGGCAAGGAAAGCTGCATTAAAGAAAGGGAAACCACAGGACAGTCTCCTGTAACTACAGAACACCTAAGATTTCACACAGGAATAGCAAAACTGATGACTTTTACTCTTTATATCAAGGAAGAGCTTTAATATCACAGATGATATGACATCTTTTACCTCACGAGTTTCCATAATTGCTTGCACACTTCCTTTATTTCTAACAGAAGAATCCAGAAATTCTATAGCACAAATTTCTGCTGCAACATCATGAGAATCTTGCTAAGCTGAAACTAGCATAAGAGGGCAGGGAAAACTTGATGAAATATTCTCGAAACATTAAACCATGCATCATCACCAAAGGACTGACTTCATTCACTGCAAGTTCTTTAAACTAAAGGACTCAGGCAAGGTGCTGGACAAGGACTGGCTCAAGAAGCCAGCAGTGAGAGGTGGTGCTGGGTGCAGTGCACTGGAGGCAGAAGGAGTTTCTTTACCTGTTTCCACTGGGGGATGGGAGCCAGGCGGCCCTGCTCCCGTCTGCTGGAGGGCTGGCTGTGAACACGCTCTTGGTAAGGCAGGACAGGTTGCTGCATGCAGGTTGTAGGGAAGGTGGGACCAAGGAGGAAAGATAAAACAGTGAAGGAAACTCAAAGAAAGCCACAGGAATGGAATACAGAATAAAACAAACATTTCAGAAAAAAACAATAGGGTAGGGGGGAATTCATTTAACGAGTAAAATATAAAAAGGAAAAAAACATCCCAAAATGGGAAACTTCACATATTTTTGGACCTTTCCTTTAATGTCATTGTTTCTTCCAATCATTGGCTGAGTATGCCAGCCAATGGGTAGCAGCTGAAGAAACATTTTGTTGTGTGGACAGACATCACCATTCCGATGATGCTACACTACTAATGCTGATGCATTAGTGTCATGTGGCACAGACAAACTGGGTCCTGCTTCCAAGCAGCCAGGTCAGGTGCCACTCACCATGGGGCCATGGCAGCACAGAGCTGGGCACAAGCTGTGCAGATGGACTCATGCAGCAGAGCAAGGACTCTGGCACTTAAACCACACTGAGCCTCATCCTGCTGACACTGCAGCAGCTTGAAGTGACTCAACCTGACTTCAAAGACAGCTACCCTGCAGTTGCAGCAGTTCAGATACCATCCTGGATAACAAACAGGCCTCACTTGGAATGACACAAGCATCCTGATTGCCAAGAAACTCCCAGGCATTTATCTGCTGCACATACATACACGTACAAAGCTTAATCACGGTTCACAAGAACAAAACAGATGTAACCTGATATGAAAATGTTCCAATCAGAAATCAAGTGGTTATTCTTAAACAGTATAATGAGAACGTTCCTGGAAAGCTTTTAAAGAGCAATAGTAATTATAAGAGAAACTAAATTGCTGGTAATATGTTTGTGAAAGATTACATAATAAGGGCAATAACAGAGAAAAGGACTTTTTTTCTAGGAAGTTCTTCATCCTTGTAACTTTTAAGCTTTGGGTAAACTTCACTCTTCTCTAGCAGAGCCTTTGAAGTAGAAAAGCAACACTAACATCCAGCCTTGAGGAATGCATGCTATGATTCACAGTTTTCCTCCACAATTCCCAAACAAAGGGGTCTATGATCCATCTCCTACCTGTCTTCGTAAGTTTGAGGACGGCACTGGTGCATTCTCTTCAAACTTGGCCAGCAGCTGGGTTGCCATGGACTTGACCTTGTTCTGATTCCCAATGGCAGCATCAATTCTCCTCTCTGTCAGGGCACTCACCAGTGTGGGCCTTTCTTCTCTGTAGCTTCGTGGGAGGTCCTCCTACCAGTCAGTGACACCAAAATTTAACAAGATACAACCAGGTCACCTTTTCCTTTCCATCCCTTTGCTGTGAAAAGTCTTCCACTATAGATAACAAATCTCTTAGCCTCACTTGAAAGATTGTAATTTCCTTTGGCAAGTCATCAAATGTTCTGTTAAACTTATCTTTTCAACCTTATTTGATACACTTACCTACCAAAAAGACCTCAGCTGAACCACCCCTGTGAAGCCCCTGACATAAACCAAAGGCCCACCTTCAAACAACAAACCCAGAGCACTGAATTTTAATTCTCTTGTACCCATTTGGCCACAAACACTGAATTTGAGAGACTGCCTTATGCAGGGAATGTGTGCTTTTTGCACAAACCAAGGTTAAAGCTGAAATATGCATCAAACTTCTGACAATACCACACAACTTTACTAGGAAGTTTTGAGTGCTGATGTCCTCATCAAACCATAGTAATTTGCAATAAAAACAGAATACCAGAGAACTGCAACATTTCACTTGTTATGTAGTATTCTTTCATAAGCATCAGTAAAATATTTGCACTAAAGGTACCATGGAAGTGTAACCTCTGAAGAATTACTGAATTTTATCTAAAAAATGCTATATAAACCCTGCCTAGATATAAAAAAATCAAAGAACTGAAGTGGGAGAAAGGTACCTACCATTTATTTTGCTCCCTGACACCTCTCACTGTAATACTTACATCCTCAGATTGGCTGGTTTTTCTCCTCTTTCCTGCACCATCCAGTTCCTTTTCTTTTTTGTCCTGAAAACAGGAGTAGGGGAAAAGAAAACAAAAAAATAACTCTCATACCTGTTTGGGCTGACACAAGTGTCATCAGTGCACTTAATCAGTTTAGTGGAAAAGCTTATTTAATTCTCTGTGCAAAGCTTATTTAATTCTTTAAAAAAGGGGTTTTTTCCTAGACAGTCCTTAGGGGATTACGACCTCCAACTGGACAATTCTTCAACGCTTTCAAATCATTGAAAACTGAGCAAGCAGCTATGTTCCAAGAGAAAACACATGCCCAAATACTACCCCAAGGCTAAGATTTTAAGCCTGAAACACACTGCTGACAGTACACACTACAGATGTAATCTTGCAGTCATAAATGTCACGTGCTGCTTCATACCAAGAGCTGCTGAGCACATGGTCTCCTGCAAACCACCTACACTAACAAAGCACTACCACCTGCATTTTTAGCAGCACTGCTTGGACAGCAGCCTGCCAGAGGCAGGAGTTGCCAGGGCTGGCCTGGGTACCTTGGGCGTGCGTTTCCGAGAGATGCTCTGGCCCAGCTTGCTGAGGAAGGAGATGGGAGACTTGGTGCTGGCAATCAGGGCTGCCTTCTCTTCTGCATTCAGCTCCAGGCTGTCTGTTAGAGAAAACAGGCACAAAAAGGGGATGGCATCAAGTTTTCTTCTGTGGTGCTGTCATTAAATACACAGCTGAAGGATTTTCACTGATTCTTTTTAACATTGTAGTGTTTTTCTTAAATTCTCTGTACAAAATATCTAATGTCTAGAATCAACACCTTTCTCAGCTATTCTGCTTTTTCATTTTGCCCAAAGCAGTTCTTTCAGGGTTTATAACCACCCATAACAGACCCTGTGTTTACTCTATTTACTTTTGTATTTAAAGAACATGAACATCAGTATTCTTAAAAAGAGTCCAGCATTTCAGAAATAACACATGATACATACTATGTTTTTAAAGGCTATTAAACCAAATTTTCCCCCTCACCAGAGATACATGTGAATTAAGATCAACAGTAATAAAGAGCTGTAACAACAAAATAATATTATTTAAATTTATCATTATTAAAATAAATAATATTATCATTTATATTTTTATTATTATTAATTTAAATATTATCAATATTTGAAGGCTGGCCATATTGATTTGGCTTAGGTAATTACATCTTTCAGTTCTGATCAAAGATGTTTTGTTCCTCATTTCCTGAAGTTGGTCTCACCATTCACAGATGGTAAATATGTATAAAACTCAGCTGGTGGTTTTTTTTTAATCACCTGTTCAACAACTGCTAGCAAGGCACCCAACACTAGCTAAGACAAACAAACAACAACAGTAAGAAAGCAGAAAGCATATCCAGTAGTGCTGAAGTGAGTTTAGAACTTTTGAGGACATTATTGTATATTAACCCCTTGTTTTGCTCCTGCTGCTGCTAACATGGTCTGGTGTTTAGCAGCACCAGTAACAAGCCAACATTTTGTCATGGAAAGCTGAGTGACCACTCCATGTGCTCATGCAGAAGCAGCAGGAAGGGAACTGAAGCACACACATTCACCCTGGAGCAGTCTTGAAATCTGACAGAAGTGCCCCCAACTGCTTACCACTAGAGGGGATGGTGTCTTTGAACATCTCATAGAACTGTGTGAGGTACATCACCATTGACAGCTTATCTGGCTCTCCAACAGATGCCATTTCCTTTCCAGTCATAATGGGAGATATTCCAAACTCTTTCTCAGCAATGTCAAAAGCCAGCTGGTTATTCTTCTCCACATCGTGCTCATCCAAGGAATCAAAGTCTCTGCAAAGGGCAAAAAGAGGCCTTGCACTGAATCAAAGAGAAACCAGTCTTCTGAAAGAACTCAGACATCCATCTTTTTTTTTCCACTTGAAATCTTAATTTTATTTGCCACCGACATGGCAAAGTTGATGCTACTTAATTACAGAGAACTTTGGCTCAAATACATTCATTCTAAATTTGTTTCTAAATTTGTTTTTAGCATTTCTAAAATGCTAAAAACCTAGACTTTTCTTCTTAAAAAGCACTATCCTCTGAAATACATCTCCACTTCCTCCTTTGCTGGAAGATTGTACATCTTCCCCTACATAAAATCTTCTGTGTCCTTGGAACTAAACTAAATCTTGACTTTTTTGTCCCTTTTTTTCTTGACTGATCCATAGTTTTGTCCTGCTGGCTTTTTGCAAAAGTTGTCTAACTATATAAAAAGCTACAGCTTGTAGACAGTTACATGAACCATTTTAAAAGCTGTTTGAACTCTCCACAAACTATAAATCTATTGAACAGTGTAGCTCAGGTTAACTCAAGTACACTAATATAAAAATAATTCAGTGTATATGAATTGGAATAACTCCACAATTTTTCAGTGTGTTTTACAGTGGATTATGTCTTCAAGTAGAGCTCTAGAATTTACTTTTTCTGATGGCCCTTTGGAAAGCTGGAGACATTGCAGATTGAAGTACCAGAGTCTTTGCTACTGTCACTTTTTCCAGCCAGTGTTTTCCCATTCTGGAATCTGGGCACTGTTTTACCCAATAAATCACTGAAGAGGAATGAAGTTGCCATTCACCCAACCAGCAAGTCACTGTGCAAAGAGCAACAACCTCTCTCTTTAGGCTGTGGGTCACCACTTCCAGAAAGAGCAGCCTGAAAGTCTTTAGAAAGAGTTGCTTTGTTAAACAGGAAATTTAGAAGTGAACAAGTCTCTGCACGGTCCGAAGAGATTTAACTGAAGCTATGAACTGTTCCCTTACTCACTTCACACATAAAATCTGTCAGTCAATAATGCTTTCCAGTCAGTACCAATTTGAAGCTTAATTCTGCCAAATCATCCAGAAGGGAAAGTGACAACACATTTCTTTTCAAATTCATCAAGCTAACCATGACCTTCCACTCTGCTAGTCAATCACTGGACATTGGTTTCTATCAAGTTTAATTGAATTCATTTCAATCCATTTCTGAAGTGCCAAATGCACTGCCTCCAACTCCATACTATTACTGCCAAATGCCCCTCATTTCCTGCTCTTCCCAGTTCTTTGCAGCAGCCAGTTACTCACATCAAGTCTGGACGGTATCTGTGGATAATGGCACACAAAGCTAAGCCACTTTTCCAGGACATTGTGAGATCTGTCACATTAACACCAGCATATCCATCAGTCTGCCTCTGGCACCAACTGAGCAATTTACTAGAGCGAGCTACAGACTCTGTAAAAGAAACAGCACACTTCAAAATAGAAATGTACAACAGCTCCAGTTCTAAATACAACACAAACCCCATGAATCAACAAGCAAAACCTTAATGGAAAAGCAAGCTCCTTCTACTAGAGGACAGGATTCTTTTTTTTCTTTGAAAAACACTATCATATCTATTTTAAATCCATGAAAGTATTTTTAATTTGCTGAAAAGTTATTATCTAAGTTGTAACTTGCCAGAATTTTCATCCTAGCCATTGTAAAAGAGCCCCAGGAAATATAAAACTGCTGCAAAGGCTTGTTAAGTATGATCAAAAGGACAAAGTAGCAATGCTCTCTGAGCCCAGATATACTATGTCTAGAGAAAGAACTGCAAATGTACTTCTGTAACAACTTCTTCTCCCTTGAAAACTTCCCTTTAAAAGCACTGACCTATTGTGACCTTGTCCTACCAGAAGATCTGATGAGATATCAGCCTAAAGGGACATGGCTGCAGGGCAAAGAGCAGAGACTACACAGCTACTCAGCAGTGAAAGGGAGGCTTAGCAGCAAAGAGCCACTCTGGGAATCCCAAAACACTACCTGGGCATCCAAGACAAAGTATGCACAAGGAAAAGTCTGACATACCCCTCAGGGGAGAGACAAGTAGGCAGATACTGAAATGCTTATCACAAGGCATCTAGCTCTCAGAACAATGCAAACAAAGTAGAGGTTTCATTTAGTTGAGAGATGAGATGAAGAAAAGGAAAGCAGGAACATGCAAGACTGCACAAGCAATACCTTCTGCTACATTTGTAAGAGTTCTGAGTCTACTGTTAGAGTGAACTCAGTCCAGGCTTCTGCACTTGAAGCAAGGACATTGTTAGAGACAAAGGAGGTGAAAAGAACTGCCTATACAAACAAATATGCTTAGAACATTAACAACATTATAAGGCAAGGGAAATTAGGCAAACGAAAATAAACTTGAAAAACTGTAACCTCAGACTGTTGACAAAACAATTGCTGGATACCTTTTCTAAATGCAGAGACTGGTTAAATAACACCCTACAGCCCTGCTGCTCTCTAGCTCCTGCACTGATCCAGCTCCAGAAAATCAAAAGGAACAGGACAGCAGCCAGGCCTACCATTTCGAGTCAGCTTTGGTGTCCTGGAGTTCACAAAGTTCTCTATCTCCAGGTGAATGTCTTTCAAGTCTCCTGTGTTATACAAGTGGCGTACCTAAAATGACACAAAAACACTTCAGATGATCAACGTGCCATGCACCCCAGATATACACAGAAATAACAAGAAGACAATAAATCCCAAGGCACAAAAAGGAAGATAAGTACATGTAGGTAGCAAAAATCTGACCCCAAGAACCTCCCAACAGCAAGGATCAGCTCATCAGTGCTGAACACTCCAGCTGACTGTGCTGCTCAGTGGATACCAAATTGCAATGACAGACTGCTCGACTGGATTATTTCAAAGAAAATGCACATGCACACACAGAAAATGCTAATTTATAAGTTTCCTGTACCACTATATCACAGTTCAAAAGATCAAAATCAAACACTCCTAAAAAGGAATTTGTTCAAGTACAGAAGTCTACTCTGGACTGATGCAGCTTCTCACAGCTTCCATGTTATACACAGATCACTCTCTGTTCCCAAAACATTGGCACAGCTTCCCCTGAGGAAAGACACTGCAGGTGCCAAGCACTCAGAAGCACCATGTGTGACTTACCTGCTGTGGTCTCAAGAAGTTGACGTTGATGTTGGGGTATCGGGTGGCAGGGTCGATGCTGTAGTGGCTGAAGTTTTTACTCACGTTCTCTGGGGTGGTCTGAGGCAGCAGCCTATAAATGCTTTCCCTTGGGAAAATAGCACAAAAAAAAAAGTTTGAGGTTTTGTTTTGGTTCGCTTGCTTTGTTTAGGCTTTGTGGTGGTTTGGGGCTTTTTGTTTGTTTTGGCTGGTTTGAGGTTTCGTTGGTTTTTTGGTTGGTTTTTTTTTTTAAGAGATGCATCACTACTACTATGGGTAAGTAAACTCTGGAGAGATAAACATTCAAATCAGAAATCTAACCACTTCAGACACTGCACAGCTAAGAGTCAGCATAAGCATATTAAAATCTGCACTTTAATGCAACTTCAGAATTCCAAAGGAGGGAACAATACACTAAGCAAAACTGAAGGGGCTGCCCCGGACAATAAAGACACTGAGACACAGGAGGGGCTCAGGAAGAGGGGCCACCGAGGGGACTGAAACATTTGCCCTGTGAGGAGAGGCCAAGAGAACTGAGTTGGTTCAATATGTGGAAGAGAAAGCTCAGGGAAGACCTTACTGCTGTCTGAAGTGGCTAATGGAAAGGTGATGAAGTCTGGCTTCAACAGCAACATGATTTTCCTCACTCTTTTTTTTTTTTAGATTCAAACAAATGGAATTTTAAGTATGAATTGCGCCATTGTGCAGTTTTAGAAATTTTACTATGGTTCCTGATGGTCAGAAGCTGCAGCTGATGAAGTTTAAAATAGGACCCACAAACTGTTGTTTTTCCTTACTCCATCTTCTAATTACCCAAGTTCTGGTCTCCAAGAGAGCGCCTTGAGTCACCAAGACAACACTCAGGTAAAGCTGATGAAAACATCAAGAACTCAGTGCTTCAAAAGGGATAAGATGCTGTTTGGCTTACATGAAACAAAGTAACCAAGGACAACATGAAAAATAGCAGGTCACAGCTTCCTTAAAAGGAAATAATAAAAAATATTCACAGGATAATAAGAGATGGCAAGAATTTTTGTATCTGGTACTTTAAAGGCACCTACATCTTCATCTGGTTTGCCATTGAAGGGCTGGTGACAATTAGTCAGGCTCACTTTGTCCATGCAATATCAATAAGCACCTAAAAAAAAGATTCCTCATCTAATCTTTTAAAACTAGGACCAGGAATAGCAACATTTCTTACTCCTCCACATAGTTCAGTTTATCGACTCCTTTGAAATTTTTTCAATTGAATTATACCCTTGAGCATTCTCTAAAAACAGTGAGAGTCTATCTCCCATTCTGTCTACATATTTGTACTAAAAGAAACTGGAATGAATGATGAGACGTTGGAGGATTGGATTAGAACTGTAAATGTGTTCACTTTCTCCATTACCTCTCTGCAAGAACTTCCAAAGGACTGGCTCCGAGCGACCAACTTCGTACCATCCAAGCAGAGTCCATGGCAGCCAAAAATCCCCTGGCTATTCCAGTTCCCATTGGCCAAAACGGCTGATTTTACAGGTTACCAAAAAAAAGAAAGCAGAGAAAGGAAAAGCATTGCTTAGGGAAAATTTTTAAGTAGTACCAAGTACATATTCAGGCAGTAATCTGCTGGGAAATTATAACTCAGTAATTAGCTTCAAGCTCCACTCCCACTGGGTTAGAGGAAACCAGATATATGGTCAACAGCTCATGAGCTCTCCCAAAGCCAATGTCCCTCTATTTCCAACAATAACTCATAGCCTGGAGTGCCTTAACAGCTTCTCTTCAAGACAGTACTTTTTAACCAACTACAAAATGCTAATTACGAGCAGGCCTACAGCAGGTTCTGCAGAGAGTCAACTCACCCCAACAAGAAGCAGATGGAACAGACAGAACTCCATCAAAAGCTCTGCACGCATTTTCTTAAGCGAGATCATTACCACGCTAAAAATTCTGTTTTCCCAACACTCCCGCCCTCCCTTCAAAGCTCCCCCTTGACTCTGCACCAAACAGCAGCGTTCCTGCAGTGCCTCTCCGTCAGGCAGCACTCATTGCAGGGATGGGAGCACAGGCTGGTGCTCGTTCAGAGCTGGCAGCCCAGCAGTTGAACACCAACCTCCAGGAGGCTGTCCCCGACCAGGGCCACGAGGAGCTGGTGGCCGTTCTGCTCGCGCACCAGGGCGGCGTTCTCGGACGCGTACATGCACGTGAAGTCAAACATGGCCACGTCGGGCTGCCCGTAGTGGTTGATGGCGAAGTCCAGCGACGGCAGCTGCTGGTTGGTGGAGAAATCTGCAGCTTCCCTGGCGTAGTTCAGCAAAGCCTCCTGGTCCACGTTCTCCCGGGACAGCAAGACCTCCGTGTCGGCGTGGTCCTGCCAAAAATCAGCAAATGACAGCGCCACGGTCAAACCCACCAGTTGATTTCAAGGTTGGTGTATATGGTAGTTGGCATTAAAATTCTGACAAATCCACTCACAGAAATTTGCCTGCTAGTTTCTTTCATTCCTATCTGTGTTAATGCTTCCAGGAGAAAATCTATAAATCTTTTATTGCAAATGGTAATCGGTTCTGCTTGCATTTCTGACTGTGAAAGGGCCAAGAAACTTTTGAGCATTTTTCATTCCCATAAAATGAGGGAAGCACAACTAAGCTATCAAATGTTCTTCCAGCATATTTTATCTTAGCATGGACAAGACTTTCAAATCTACAAAGGGAGACAAATTTGAAAAGGACAGGTTTTGTAACACTCATCTGATGGTTTAAAAAACTTCAGAAGGGCATTAACTGCCTTTTAGAACACAATTACATTCATGTTCCAAAATAACACCTGTATAAAAACACTGTGTGACAGAGGAAAAGCACGTTTTCCTACTTTCATCTTACCAAAAGTAAATTGTCACCACAATTTTAGCCTACAGAGAACACAGGAGAAGTTAATACCCACATGCCGTATCACTCCTTTATCCAGCAAGCTCTGCTTTTTGGCAGTCATGACAAAGTAGTGTGTATCATCTTTGTAGTAGACAATGTTCTCCAAGTCAATGCCTTGTGACAGAACAAAAGACATGGCAGCGAAGGAACAAGTTAGGAGTTATGTGCAACAAAAGTTCTACCAGAATAAAGTAAATTGAAACTGCACAGTTAGAAAAAGTCAGAGAGAATGCCAAGCAGCTTTCTCCCATGCCCTGGGTGACTTTAAAATCTGAATTGTCAACAAAACCACAGACAGCACATTTCACCTGCATAAAGCTGCCTCCTTTAAAAAATCCATTTATCATCACTCTAAGGTTTGCATTCAGATGTGGAGTGCAAAAAACAGAACTCTAGATTCATGATCTCTTCCCACTTAGAGCTCTGATTTCCTGAAAACCATAAGAAAGTTCTCCACTTCTGAACCAAAACGACACACATCTGCTTTGTACAGCAGAAGAGCTGCAAAAACAGGGAAGATTTCCAAGACAGCAGTGGCTGCCCTGCACAACACGCTTGTTTCTTGATTAAACACACCAACCTGAGCCGCAAAGTCGGAATAACAAAGACAAACAGTTTTCACTGGAAATCTGGCAAGTGCTGGCAGACCTGTGGCGTCTCGGAGATCCTGGAAGAACTTCTGGTTGAAGATGAAGGCCACACCGCTGATCTCTTCGACTTTGGCTTCAGCTGTGGTGTTGCGGTTGATGAAGTTTGCCGTGATGGCAATCGCGAGTTTACCGCGGAATTCTTTTCGGCGAAACCCTACAGGAAGGGTAAATTTCAACACTGAAAACCAGACACACCTTCAGAGGAGGCTCAGTATGCCACAGACTGGTGCACTCAACGCGAAGAGAGGGAATTAGTGAGTTACAACCTCCTCCACGGAGGAAAGAACAATTGCTTCATCAGAAAAGTAAGTGTTGTTTTGGGAAAAAGCTCCCCACCACCCCCTCTCTCATCTCTGTTCCCAAAGCTGCAATTTCCATTAAAAAATATTAATATGGGATTGTCTGCTACACAGAATGACATTCAACACCTCGGTTCCTACACCCAAAGGTAGGAGTGACAACATTACCCAACTAAAGAAAAACTGTAGGAAAAATTATCCAGATCAAAACCCCTTATGTCTTTGTAAGTTTAGAGGAAGAAAACAAAGACCACACATGTCTTTGCTACAAATGCATTTCTAAATGGACTTTTAATCTCCTTATCACTTCTCAAGTGTCTTTCCAGATGTTGAATGGCATGTTAAAGGCCACTTTTGTTCCAACAAATTTAAGAAGAAGCTCTGTTTGGAGGTGAATTATGGACACACCATTACCTTCTAAGGTGTTTCTCCTGCCATCCCCTCCAATGATTACTTCAAACTCATACTCAGACACTGGATGGGTTTTGGGGTGGACCAATGCACGCCAACCTATTCCTGTAGACAAACTTCAAGTTAATGACAATAATAATAGAAAAAAAAATAGATAAAACTAGTTCTTACTATCAATAAATCCTTCAACTCATGATCAGACAAGAAACCCTGCAGGACAGCTACACTGATGACAGGGCTGTTCCTGAATTGTGCAGCAATTCCACATGAATCAGAGGCAGACAGCTCTGCTAAAACTCCACTAAGTCCTTTAAGGGCCACTACAAACTTCTCTAGTATCTATACAATTAATAAAAATAAAAAAAACAAGTAAGCTTCATCTCCTGTGGTCATCAGAGAACAGGTTTCGCAGTGATACTAAAAGCATAACAAGGATCATTCACCAATATAAATATCCTCCATGAATGCAAAGAAAGGAATTGTTTCAAATGTTATCAGAATGTTATGCAATAGGCTTAAGGATTCTAGAAGCAATTATAATTTACCATGTCTTGGTCTATTTCTGTGAAGTCCTTCTGGTGACTTTGTTTCATACAGTAACTAATTTGAATTTGTCACTAGAACAAACAAATCCTACTAAAAATCCAAGCAAAAATGGATTAATAACTATTCTTATTAATGGAGCACGAGGAAAGGACTTAATGTCATAAGCAGATTTAAGGAGCAGGAACCTGTGTCTCCTACCACAACTCCTCCCTTCTCTATTGCCCATTTCAGTGCTACTTGCTTTCATTCTCCTGGTCCTCCGGAGGGTAAACGAGCCCCCGAAACTCCACGTTGACATGGATCTCTATTCCCAAGATCAAGGCAACCTTCAAAAGGATGAGCTGGAGCTGACGGATACCTGCAAAAAACCAGCAGATGATGAAGAAATAGAAGAAAAAGGGAAGAGCACAAGTGCCCATGTGTGTCTGTGTGACATTACTGACACCCTGACTTGCAGGCCAGCTGTTACTTTCTTCTTCCCCACGGTGTTCCCAGCACTTCATCCAGGCACTACTGCTGTGTGATATCACAGCATGCCAAGAAAACTCCACACAGATGAAAAACCAACTCTTTTCAAAGCATAAAAAGTAATCTTTTGATGTTTCAGTCCCCTCATCAGCAACAAGGGAAACAACCAGGACATGAACTGCAGGAGAGGGAGGGAAGACAGCACAGGCAAGACTGCACCTGTCACAGACAGCAAAGGATCAGCCTGGCTGCAATACTGACCTGCACCTCCATCCCAACACCTCTGGGTCAGTGAGGCCATAGGAAGCTCCTCACCACCTCTTTCCTCTTCAGGTAACTTTGGCAATGAGAATGAAAATTAGTGTGCCAACTCAATCAATTTGAACGAAAACACCTTACTGTCATATTTCAGGTACTGAAATAAAAAAAATCCTTCACCTAAACACTAAATTTTAGCTGTGCTGATACACAAAAAAAAGACAAAATGCATGAAGACTGGAAGAATAAAAATGAAATTAGAAAATTAGAAGGAAAAAGCAATCTGCCAGACGGAAGTTACGAAGATCTTCCATTTTTACCATTTGTTGCCAAATTAAAAAAAGAGAGAGAACACAGACTGGTGGGCAACACCTGGCTGTACTATGTACAGTCATTTTTGGGGAAGAAAAAAGAAAATAAAAATAACTCCTGCTCCACCAAAGTATTCAGCTTTCAAGGAAGACTGATTTAACAGAATCTTAGAATCATCAAGATTATTTGCAAGGGTGACACATAAACATCTATTTAATCAAAACGTATCTTCATCACTCTTCTGAAAATTAACAAAGCCACAATCGTTCCTCCTTTCTCCAGACTGAAATTCACAAGAACGTTCAAAAGCACAGACTAATTTTTCTTTACAAGTTGCTCAAGAGAAACAGAATAATGTGGCAGCTGCAGGAATGTATCAGCAAAAAATAGAAAAATTATCCATTAAAAAAAGAAGTTTGAGCTTTAGTGTACTTTTCAGTGCAGGAAGAAGCTATGCCTTAGGAATGTCTAAGAGATAAACACTGCGTGTTTTAACCTCATGACTAACCCAGAAGGCAAAGGTAACGCTGAATTGTACCATAAGAACCTGAGAGCAGGGGCTGCTGTAGGCTCAATTTCCATCACCCCACAGCCTCCCCCTGTTCCCCCCAGGAGGAAGCAGTGCTGCAGTGTCCAGCCCTGCCTGTACTCACTGATGTGGTCGATGGATCCCGCGCAGAATTTGCCGTAGAACTTTTTGGCGCCGAGGCCCCGGAGGTCGTGGATGGTGAAGGGCCACAGGTGCAGCACGTTGTTGCGGGAGAAGGCGTCCCTCTTCTCTATCACCACCACCTTGGCTCCCAGGAAGGACAGGTCGATGGCTGTACGAAGGCCACAGGGTCCAGCCCCAATGATCAGACACTGCAAAACAACCAGCACTGAGTAACTGGGCGGTCCTTGGAGGAAATGGACATTTCTGCGGCAGCTTCCGAGCATCCTGCGGCTCTCAGGGACAAGTGCTCTCTGTCTGAAACATAAGCTGAGATTTCAGATCAGTCTTTCTATCTCTACCTGCCAAGTTCTGCCGTTGATATGGCTAAAGCAGTAACCACGACCTGAAAATTAAGTATATTTCAGAGCAGTGAAAAGACTCAGCGAGCAGGCAAGTAAAACTGTGTGCTTGCAACCATTGCTCTAAGAAGAGCTGCCAAGTCATACTCTCCAAGCTATATAACTACCTGGAGAACAGCAATATTTCTGAAGGCTTCTCCCTCCCACATTCCATTTCTTTTCCTTAAAAAAAAAAAAACAAAACACACCAACAAACCAAAACAACCCCCCAAAAAACAAAAACAAAACCAATGACAAGTTTTCCTCTCATCCTCCAAACCCTGACGTGGTCTTTCTTAAGAATATCTTCGGTACCATTGCAACAGCTACAGCAGATAAACATATGGCACTAATGTTTTTATAAAAACCACCATTTAGAATAACAGAATAACAGAGTAGCCAAGTCAGAGTCAGAGCACTCTAACTCATGCTTGTGTTGGTGCTTTGGTGTTTCTACTACCGCAGCAACAGAGACCAGGGAAGTAAACATCACATAAACACAAACTTTGGTGACCAGACTAATCTTTTCTCCAACCTAACCTTTGTCATCTGAAAGGTCTTTCACCTTCTCTTATCTTTCTCCACTCTACTCACAAACACCATCAGATGCTAATAAACAACTTGAGAATGTAAAATACGTGCATGTCTAGTGTTGATGTACCTTCTGAGAACAGAATGATGCAGCAAAATGCTTTCAGATTAAAAAGCCAAGATAATCAGGAGACACTTCTTACCCACAGAAACAGAGGTCCACAGAGAAAGTGTTGGTACGTGCAGTCACATAAATACAGTACACAGTCCATTTTGTCATCTCATTATTGCACTTTGATTTCCACCAAGTAAACCAGAGACACGGAATACAGACCTCCTTACAGAGGTGGCTGCTGCTGCCACGTGATTCTTCTCCAGATCCTTATGGCTGCACAAGAAAGCTCTTTGAGAAATTCTCAAGTATGCCAGAATTTAACTATCAGCCAGCGTTCTGATAAACAACCAATCCCAAAAAGCAAAACTTCGTGTTCAGTGGTCATCCCCTATTGAATTTCTCGAAAGGCCAGATGTTTTTAGCTCTTTGAGGGTTCAATACCTTCTGTTGGGTTCCCAGCACCTCACAGAAAAGTGGCTTGAAATAATTGTGAGATGGCTGATCAAAGGTGTTTGAAAAAGCAAGAAGGTTTTAATAAAAACACAAAATAATTAACAATACAGAAACAAAAAAGCCATGCACAGGTGTCAGAGCTGTCTCTGACACCCTGAAAAGACACTTTGAAAAAGCCCCCCAGAGGCTTTGTGCTCTCCTTTAGCTGCTTAAGGATCAATGAGGGATCTGTTGGCAGCTGCCAATGGAAACAGGTCCTGGTTTTGAAGAACAGCTGGAAAGTCCAACAGGTGCTCCTGGGCTGGCACTGGGCCAATTACAGTGAGGGAAACATGGAAAGTTCTAGCTGAACTTGCTAATATGTCTAGGGGTAAACTGAAACTCTTCCCTTGTACAGAAAACGCCTGCTTGGGTTTGGAGGTGCATTCCTACAATCCCCATCTGACAATTTTCACAGGCTGCCACATCCTCACCACTTATTCCCTGGGGCATAAACTCTGCAAGCACCAGGAGACTGCAGATGTAAAGCCTGAATGATGGAAAACCAGGGCAAGTTGCAGCAGTGATGACATAGCTATTGACATGCAAATTCCACCTGAGACTACTGAGTAAGATAAGAAGTCACATAAATCTGAGGGCAGAGATCCAAGTCTAGAGTAAAGGGAAGGAAATAGTAACACTAGTGCTGCTTTAGTGGCTTCAGGAACCTGAAAGCATTTGGGACAAAAGGCACACCCAACCTCTGAGCTAATAAACAAAATCCTGTATTGAACAGGTGTCCATCTTGTAATTTGATATAAGGGATCCTCAATTAGGATCTCGTATATTCTTCCAATTTAATATTGCTTTCTTTGTAGGTAAGTGGAACACCCAAACACCACCTTGTCTTTCTTTTTTTAAACTTTTTAGAAGATTAGCTCAGCATATTATACTTATCCAGGTAATAATTTTGCTTGGCTGACAACTACAATCTTCAAAGAGCCTGGATTTCAGTAAGCAACAAGAACACACTGAATTAGGCGACTTTCATTCTTTGACAAATTTCCACATGTAAAATATTTACGATAGAGTACACAACAGCAAAGGAATTGTACTAAAATCAGACTATTCAAACTCAGGGTTCATGAAATTATAAACTAGTTGCCTGCAATTTTGTCACAGCAACTTAAAAGGTTTTTTCCCCTCTCTATCCTTCCTCCCTGCCCTCATAGTAGGATGTGGTTAAAAGCATCCAGGTTATGTTTAAGATTCTAGATGTCCTGAATGTAAAATACCCAGGTAAGTCATTTATGGTCCAACACAAAAACATTAAATAATGTTGTTATAAAACGTAAATTCTAAGCACAACTAAAAATAGAAAACATTCTTTTCCACCTCTAATGCTTCTTCCAGTTTCAGATGTCTCATAAAACCCCATCTTCTGATACTCTCAGTCAGCAGAAACTGCATGACATGCCAAGTACAGCCAAATAAAGGCAGCTACTGTTATTCCTCGTTCCCTTTCCCCTCGGTGACTCCAAGCAATTGCTGCAACTCCCTGCACTGAAGCTGTCTCACCCCTCAAAGACACTTCTTGCTCAAGATCTTTCAGACAGATTAGATGAAGTTTCCAGTAACAAGGCCATGGTAATGGAACACTAAATGCAAACTGAAATGCTGTATTCTCTGGAAAACCAATGAGAAGAGAGCACCGTTTGTAACTATTTACATTTGAACAACTCATCACGTCCAAGATGCTTTCATGAACTCTGATTATCTGAATTCTGGTCAGCCTGGATGCTGGCCATGTGCACAAACTGCCCAGCTCCAGGCACAGCACCTCATCTCTGAACAATTTTTAATTGGGCAGTTTAAGAGCTATCCTACAAAGTATGAAAACTTCAGAACTGGTTTAAGTTCAAGTGTACAGAAGCCAGGCTTCCTAAAGAAATGACTGACTTCTGTTCTGACATGGATAAACCCCTAATTTTTATTTTAAATTCTATCATCTCCACATGCCCACTTAAATTTCTGTACCTTTTAATCCGGAGTTTGCAAATTACATTAAACATCAGGAACATAAAGCTAAATGAGTTAGGAAACATCAAATCAGACATGACTCAGTTCTCAAAAGTCCTCTGCTTTGAACAGTTCTGATTATCTCTTAGGAACCACATTTAAACATTTCAATGGCAGATACTGTTTGGATAGGAAACGAGAAATTAATAGAAACACATAGGAAAAGATGAGAGGAATCCATAGTGAAATTTAGTTTAACAAATCTGTCCACTGCAGTGTTTGCCCACTCTCATCACTGTGTTCTTCACAGCAACACCAGCAAGTTCTGAGCTTTCTCTCTCATCACTCAATGAGGGACAGTCCCACATGACCTCATGAGCCTCTCTGTTTATCTCACCACATGCTACTCCTACAATCACTCTCTTGATCCCAGTTCTCCAATCCCATTCTCACTGTCTTTGACTTGGCTCTGGTGCAGGAAATAGGTTCAGCTTTTGGATGATACAAAATCCCTAGCAACCTCTTGAGTCAAACATGGCTCCCAGGATGCTTTACTCCTTTCATCCACTTTATAACTGTACTTGAAGAGATGTTTTAAAGACACTTGGTTACATGTATTTACTCAAAGCACAGCTTTTTCTGATGACTTTTGAGCCTCAGTACTCCTCTGGGTCTCCAGTTATTCTTCAGCACCATCTGAAGGACTCATTTCTCTCATTCCTCTCACTGCCAACTTCCCAGGGGGTTTCACCCATGATTTCATGTGTGATCTTCCTCTAGAAACTGTCTTGGCATCACCTCATTCACACACACTGCTTTAATCAGCTTGGTCAGAGCTGTCAATTCACAAAACTTCTCCAACTCCAGAGTTTGGCCAAGCTCAAATCTCTACCTTTCTGACATTCCCTTGTGGCTGCCCAGTTGTTAATTCAAGCCCAACACAATCAAATGGAGCTCTAATGTCTCCTGAACTCAGCTCACCACTTCCTGTCGATATAAATGGCACTTTTGATTTTCTGGATGCCTTTCATAGCTGGATGTCACCCTCCACTCACATCTGGTTTTTTGGATGCTCTCACAATCAAGCACTACCCACTTCTCCACCCTTTAAATCCCTTCTTTAATCTTTCATCTCTATTATTGAACAAACTTTTCCATAGTGTTAACAAATACAGTCAGAGCCTAGATGCAAAAATCACTCTTCCAGTCTATTACTCAAATAAGTTAAAAACCTCTACATCTTGCTCCTTCCATCTCTTTGTCATAAAAACATAAACCACCTATCTTCATTTCACAGACTGAAACATCCCAGTTTAGTTCCACCCATTAAGTTTCATTCAAAGTATGAGCAATTCCTGAATCTAATCAATGCACAGGACAATCAATTTTGCAGAAAATTTAGAATTTTTCTCCATGATGCTCATGGTGCTTGGAAGGTTTACTCCTAAGCATACACAAAACCTACTACATTTATCTTTTGATAAATCCTTCCTTTCTTATGTTGCCTGGAAAATGTAAACTTGAACAGTGGTTGGATTTTTGGGGTGTTTAAGCTCCTGCCCACTGTGACTACCAGCAGTGACCAACTGTTGGATTTTTAGTTTACCAACTGTTACTATAGTAATTCATTATAAATGTCTCCATCCACATGAAAATGGCCACTAGAGAGTAAAACAAGATAAACAATTAAGAAACTAACATAACTTTCTAATATCCAGCTGGGGGAAAATATAAGGCCATAGATCTGAAATGACATTTTCTAAACAAGGTATATTTGTCCCTCAATTCTATAATCAGGAATTAATCATTAATTCCTCCAATTAAAGATTTCCTTTTCTCAAAAGGTGATTATTCAAGAGAAAGAGCAGCATCTATTGTCCTCAATGAAGGAGGACAGAATCCTGTTTTAATTTTATCCTATTCTGCACTATTTGCCTTTTTTGAAAAAAGAAGAGTGCTTGATTATTTACAAAACCAACCTACTCTAGTCACATTTCAATAAATGATATAAAGAACTGCTTTCAAACTGCCCTGACCAAGGGGTGCAGCACATAAATGCCATCTCACAATAAGTCAGGTTAAAAAAAAAGTAAAATGCTCTGTGTGTGTGTAAAGCAGGAATTCCTGCAGTAAATACCACACATACCAACCTTCTAAAAAGAATTGGTATGAGTTTCCACAGCATATTTTTTTCTTTGAACCTAGAATATAAATGATCACTTTCTAAATAATAGGAAACAGTCTGTTTTGCCAAATTGGCAGAAAAGTTGAGTTTTCTTGAGAGAGTCAAGAGAATTTTCAAATTAAAACTGGAAATTCCCAAACATGCATATTTTGTATCCCAGACTCCAACAGCACACATTCCTGTCGCTGTCAAAATGCAAAAAGGAGTCGACCAAGGTTAAAGGTTTACCAATTAAGATTGTCCAAGCCATCTACCTATAGGACTGATGCCATAAAAACTTACAATGTAAGAACTTGCTGGCTGCTTCTCCTGAATAAAACACAAACATTCTGGTGGGCAGTCACACCTGGTGATGACAAAAGGAATTTCCGATTGCTGATCAAATGCTAAAATTGTGGGAACATTGCTGAAACTTCCCTGGGCTTACAGTGACACCAGGCACCACCTTTGTACATCCACACCTTTTTCCAGTGTATTCCAGAGGGGCTGGGTCCTAGCTGCCTGCACCATGGTGACTGAAGCTCTTACCTTCGTGTTGGCGCATGCTTTCCCCTTCTTGTAGTCCTTATGGCTGCCTCTTTTATCCAATTTGGCCCACAAGGCTTTGGCTTTCCAGTAATTGAGCTTGGACTTGAGTTTGTGGTAGAAGGAGCGATAGTCCTTGGGCTTTAGCTCTAGGTAGTCACAGAGCTCCTGGAAAGCCTTCAGAGTCCCCTTGCAGGTGGAAGCCTGGACAAATCTGTCGAAGAGAACATGAGCCTGGTTCACCTTCTCATTTTTGCTTTCCTCCATGCTTCACACGTGGCAGCTGCCCAGGGGGGCAGCTGTGCTCTTCCAGTCTGCCAGATTTCCCGATGTTGTTCCACTGAGCCACTTTCACCTCTGGCTTACGAGCATTATTAACCTAGAAAATAAAAAAGAAGAGAGTGTAACTGAACTTGCTCTTTTTCATTTGAAAATGTTGTCTAAGCCTGCTGGACTGAGAGCCCAGATTCCCAGTCAGTCCTCAGCTGACTGATATCCCAAGGATTTCTACCCAAGCTGACTGAAGCAGAGGCTTCCAGAGTTCACTGAGCCTCACTGCAGACAGCAGCACATCTCACATCTCTGGTAAATCACAAAATAGTTTAACCTGAGCCAGTGCCTCGGAAATTTTATCAACACTCATTCTGCATGAAGAGCAGAGAAGTTACAAGTAAACAGGCAGATGTTACACCATGTCTGGAAGAGGGCAGAGGTTGCAAAACAGCACAGGCAGACCTACCATGTCACAGTTACTGTGTAACACCACAGCAATGGTTATGGGCTGGTATTAAAAACACTACTGCCATAAAGCACTTCAAGAGCTGGTACTCCATCAGTAAAATAAGCTTTGGTGCCTTCATCCTAAAAAGACATGTGTCTTTAGTCATGATAAACAGAGATGAGAGAGGATGGCATAGCACAAGCTGATACAGAGTCCTTGCCAAGACTGGTTTTGGCATAGTGATGGTTACTGTGATCTTCAAAATAAGTTAAACCTGCTAATAGCAATCCACTCCTTAGGAAAATATGTCAAGACTGAAAAAAAAGAAGCCTGTCTGTGTTGCATCAAGCAGTATAAACATTTCCCTTACCTAAAGACTATACACATATTTCTGTCACTAAATGAGCAGCATAGGAGTGAAATGTGGCTGGTGCATGATCCTTTTAAGATCCCCACACTAATTCCTCTATTCTGTGGTTTTCAACTTCTTTTGATACGCAGCTCCATATAAAATTTTAGGTGGTAGCTGGGATCTACTTCAATCTGCTGGGGCAGATCTGTCATCATGAGCTCTACTGCTCATTTCTGGGATCCCTCACAAGCAGGCTGGAGACCTACAGAATTGATTGTTTGGATCACAATTAGAGATTTTGTTTGAAAACAGATCTCTTCCTCTCTCCCTCACATATAATAAACCTTTTTCTTTCTTTTATACATAATACTAAGCACATACACTGGATTACCCTGCTTGCTGAGAAAGAATAGTCCTGTTTGCCTTCAGATACAAAGGCAGCATGGGAACATATGCACAAACTATGGAAGTGAAAACACTTCTGAGGTGCTTTTTGCCCTTTGTTTTTTTGCAAAAGGTATTAAGGTAAAAAGGGAAGTATGTGGACTTGGATAAACTTTTTAGATTCTCACCAGCTCTTTTCCTGCTTCCAGCAGACAGGAAGCCAAGTCAAACATTACAGCTCATGTCTCTTTCCCTCCCATATGACAGCTGTCCAACAGTTTATTTGGGCACTCCTGCTTTTCAGTCTAACATGGTATTTATTGTTTATGTTTAGAAACAGCAAAGGAGACCTGGAAACCTTTACATACAGCCACAAACTGGTAGTTTTATTTAAAAATAAAAGTTGCTACAGAAGTCAAAGTACAACAATGGGTTCTAGTGCAGAATGCAATTCTAACTTTATGAGGACAACCACCTTAGAGGACTCAGTACCCACAAAGCTGTTTCTCTGACTGGCTGATAGTGATGCTCATGTCCATATCAGTACTGCTCACTGAGCAAATTGGAGCTGCTTTCCTCATCTTCCATATTAACTTCACTGCTGTGAAGCTGGAAACATGCTCCAGGCTTGTACCTCAGGGAAACCACTGCACTACTACAGAGGCCTAAGCTGTGGAACCCTGAAATGGTTTGGTTTGGAAGGGACCTTCAAGGTCACCTAGCTCCAACGCCCCTGCCATGGGCAGGGACACCTCCCACTACACCAGGTTGCTCAAAGCTCCATCTAAGCTGGTCTTGAGCACTTTCAGGGATGGGGCATCCACAGCTTCCCTGGGCAACCTGTGCCAGGGTCTCAGCATCCTTACAATAAAGAACTTCTTCCCCATCTCCAATCTAAACCTGCCCTATAACAGTTTGAAGCCATTCCCCCTTGTCCTATCATTCATGTCCTTGTAAGAAGTCCCTCTCCACCTCTCTTCTGGCTCCACCAGGTACTGCAGGCTTGAGTCTCCTCTTTTGCTCTCAAGAAGAATATTATAATGCACTCCAACAAAACACCTCTAACGCTCAAGGAGTCCTCTCAGTGGCTCTGTGTCATACAAACACAATAAGATACCTACAGTCTAAAGTCATATGCCTCATTAATCAGCACAACAGTCCAAGCTGAATACTCTTATGTTTCCCCCACTTCTTGCACCCCCACTCCACCACCCAAACGCTCACTTTACACCAGTGCTTTGGATGACAGAGACTTCTTCACAAAAAGCAACAGAAGTTACACGACTTCAACTAAGTGGAGTCACAATTTAGGTCTGTTAGTCCACATTCCACTACTGATACACCCAGATGTAAGGACAGCATAGGGATCATTTCTTACTCTTGCTTCTCCAGTAGTTTCTCACCAAGGAACAGAAGCAGCGTTGGTTCTGCTCTGCTCAAAGACCCCAAAGTTAAAACCCAAGCTCCTTTTACTCCAGGAACTTACTGCTGTGTGTCTGAGGTTTGCTAAGGCAGCAGCTCAACCTGCAGAAAGCAGGTCATCTGAGCCAGCACATTCCAAGGGGCACCTTAGCACGGCAGATCTGCCAGAAATCCCATTTCACACAGCCTGGGAAATCAGTTATGCCCACAGGTGAAACACCAAGGCTTCAGTCACCACTTTAGGTCACTCCCTAGAACTCTGCATTCCTGATGTAAACACCCGGAGCCCTTGGAACCCATGAGCAACACGTCAGAGAACATGGAAATTACAGGAGGAAAGCGAGGGCAGGCAAGAATGATTTGCCAGGTTTCCAGGGTACTTGTGTGCCTTGCTGGCTGCTCTGCAAGTCTGCAGTATCCTGCGTGTTTTGTCCCGGGGCAGCTGATTGCTGACTCAGATGCTCTGTGAATTCCTTGGCTGAGAAACACAAAGCCCGTGGAAAAACGCATGCAAGAACAGTGTTCACGTTGCTATTTACAATAATAGCAGGAGGTTGTCACTGACTCATGGCTCCAAGTACCCTCAGGATCTCTGCAGTACTCGCCCAGGACAAAAGAAACCAATGGAAAACACAGAGATGCAGGCAGTGAGTAATTCCAGGTGGTGGCTCCTTCCCACAGTCACCACAGATGCAGGAAGATGAATATTTTATCAAATGCATACACGAGAAAGAAAGCCCAGTGCCCTACTTCTGCCAAAGGCAAGAGATAAGAGGAGGTTTTGCAAATTCTACACGTCATGAATTTGGTTGTACAAATTGAAGTTCTGCACCAAGTGTTGCAAATGCAGGGCTTATACATTTCAGGCAAATAAACCCCCATTATATGGGTCACCACCCTCTCTACATTGCCATCCTAATTTTGCTCTAAGTGTTCATTCAAGCAATGACTTGAGCCCAGGAAAAAAAATAAAATACTATGGGGATGTATTTTTCAGCCATCTCTTTTTTTCCATCAGAAATTACTGGGTTAATTCCATCTACATTCACAGCTTGTTCTCTCTAGCCTAAACCAGGAGTGACTAAACCATGTGCCAAAGTGACTGCCCAGCTGCACTTCAGAATGCTGAGCTCCTCTAAGCACAATGTAAATGCTTCCTTACATTTGAGTCATTTCACAGCCAGGCAAACACCACAGATGCACCCTTGACAGACAAACCTCTGAGAAGTCAGGCATCGAGAAGAAGCAGTAATACCATATAGAATTGGAAAGCAAACTGCTCCATGATCATAAAACAACTTCCAGCAACACTCCCTATGTCCCTGCCTCCCTTTCACGGCCTCTTCTGTAGCCTGTGCCTAAGCAAGGCTCAGTAACAAAACTGGAAACTCCGAGATGACTGCAGGACCCAGGCACACAACTTGGCTAGCAGAAGCCTAAGCACAGATTATAGTTAAGATTATGCTACAGACAGTGGGGACACCTATTTCTGTCTCTCTCCTCCATCCAGCCTCCAGTTTTCTTGTAGGAAACCAATTACCTTTGAGACTCTCATTCCTCATTGAATCTGGATGAAATTGTTCAAAATTATTAAGGATGAACTCAAAAGCAGATGAACAAATGGCTCAATCCTGTAAGCCTCCCTTCTTTAGGAAGCTACACACAAAAGAATCTTTATTCCAACAAATGAAAAAGCTCTGTTTTAATTTCCAAGACTTAACTTCTTTTACTTTTAGCTAAAACTGAAAAAAAAAATGGATTTCCTACAATATGTTCATGACTTTCTAAGTGATCACAGGTATCAAAAAGTGCAGCTTCAGGGCAGTGGTAAGACTGTGGAACAGATGGCAAAAAGAGGACAATTTTGACAAGAAAAGCTAAAGCCCAAACTGGCAGCTATTTTAGCTCCATATTATGCAGCCCAAGAAGGGGAAAGCAGGAGGACAAAGGCGTGGTTGCCATTGTTTGCAGCTTCCCTTTTGCACCAGCTGGAAAAGGGGCACGTCAGCACTGCCCACAGAATGTTTTGGGATGGGATTTCAATCTGTTCCCGTTCATAACATCCAAGGCTCAAGCAAATGAATTGTCAAAAAACTGTGCTTTAATACACCTGTTAAACTTGATCAGGTCACTTCTGCCCACCACATGGGAGTCTTCAGGGTCTCCATCTCTTTCCTGTCTCCATCTCTTTCCTCTCCTCCCTCCCAAGCTAGGCCAAAAGTGGGAGAAAAAGAAACCAGACACAAACTTGACTCAAACACAAGAACCTGTTCTTAGCACATACACAAACAGGTCATAGAATTCTCATGTCAAGAAAAACTCAACCCAGTACTGACTGGAGAAGAAATGCTAATTATACACAAGAACATGGAAACATACAAATACAGAAGCAGTTACAGAAAAGATTTTGGTTCCCAAATTCACATCAAGGTACGGAAGGAAAAATGTGTACGTTGCTTATTACTAACCATTTCTTCAATGCCACAACACAACTACTGAAAGCATTTGACCTACAAAACACAACCTTTTATCTATGAGAACTCAAAAAACAGACTTTGCTGCTGCTGTTATACACAACTCCTTGATCACAGCACTCCTTATACTGAATGAACACTAACGAAGAAAGAGATCAAGAAACAAATCAATGTTTTTCTATGGAAGAAAAAAAGAAAAGGAAATTATACCAAGCAAGAGGTGGCTGTCCCCTTAGAGGATGATAAGGGAGTAATAGTAGGACACCTGGATAGGTGTCATTTTCATACCAGGATGTAACAGAGCAACACAGTTGAATTCCCTTATCTGAAGTGTTTTGAAGCTGTTCCTGAGGTTACATTTCAACGTAGAAATGCACCCTAAAGTTAGTACCCACCCAGTTTTACGAGCTGCATTTCCCCAGAGTTCTGCAAACACTATCTAACAACCCTAGGAAAGTGCCTATTTAAAAAACAAAACAAAAGAAAGACTCCCAGAATGACACTTTATTTCTTTGACTTCAAATGGGGCTATAACAAATCCTTAGCACAGAAGTTCTATCAGCTTTTGACACCATACAGGACATGGACCCGTTCATCTTTCCAAGCCAACATGTTGTGCATGCCACAAGAAACACCAGCTTTTTCTCAAAAGCTTTACTGAACATTAAGAGAACAAGAACACTGCTCTGCCCCAATTAGAAATTCTGAGCAGAATGAAGACTGGAGGCTACAAACATACTTGAACAATCTCTGCAGCCCAGGGAGTCAAGTCCTCTGAGGTCTCCAGATTCTGCTGGTGCACTGATCACCTCAAACCATTCCATGGCACAGGGAGAAAACAAATAGAGCCTGTATTTGTATTTTGGAAAAAAAAATATCATAAAAGAAATTCTCTAATGAAACACAGGAACACATTTGCAAAAATTTATGTAAGTGAAAGCTTCAATGTGCCGGATTCTAGCATCAAAACACAGACTGCAATGATCACAGAAGTGATCACAAAGGAGAAAAGAACCAACAGGAACAGAGATAGACAGAACCATAGGATCTGCAAGTGACAAGAAGATAAAAGTTACCAATCTTTATGGAGCGCATAAAATGGTTCAGAGATGCAAAAAATGAGAAGGTCTGGCACCCTCTGTAGTACATGCTTGCCTTCTCTTATGTGCATTTGCCTCCACTTAATGTGCTCCAGTTCCCCCTCCCATTACCTAATTAGCCAGGGAAGGGAACAAAGCTGGTGAAGGGTGTGAAGCACAAGCCCTATGAGGAACACTTGAGGGAGCTGGGATTGAGGAAGCTCAGGAGTGACCTTATCACTCTCCACAACCACCTGGAAGGAGGGTGCAGCCAGGTGGGGCTCAGCCTCTTCTCCCAGGGAACAAGTGACAGGACAAGAACAGTCTCAAGCTGTGCCAGGGGAGGTTCAGGCTGGACATCAGGAGGAATTTCTTCAAGGAAGGGGTGGTCAGGCACTGAGCAGCCTGCCCAGGGAGGTGGTGGAGTCACTGTCCCCAGAGATGTTAAAGGAGAGACTGGAGATGGCACTGAGTGCCATGGTGTGGGTGACACGGTGGTGTTTGGTCACAGGTTGGAGCTGATCATCTCACAGGTCTTTTCCAACTCAATTCATTCTGCAATTCCCCCTTATACAGGTCAAAGATTACTTATCACCTAGAGTCACAGGATCCAAACAAGGCTGAATTTGCCAAAGCCCCCCTCATCTGCATCAGTCATTAAGAGAAATATTCAGCACCTCAGAAGCAAGCTCAAAGACTGGTCATTTGTGCCAGCATTTATTTTAATCACAGAAAATAGATGCCTAAACTTGCAGCTCGAGGGCTCACCCCTATGTGGTTTGACAATTCCAGACTCTCACAAAACAAATATTCCAGTTACAGTTCTAGACAGTAAAAAATGAACACGGGAAAGCAAGTTTTATTTGTGCTGCTTCCAACTCTCAGCTGTAATGGGTGTGGAAAAGAGGCAGGCACTTCCTGAAAGGAAGCGGTGGATGACAAGGGAGTTAAAAAACAGGATTGGAAGATTCCTAATTTCACCATTTTTACACAGGCAGCTAGGTATGGCATCACAAATCCCCTGCACAGAGCAGTTCAAAGAGATTACAGATTATTTAGTGGATGTAAAACCATTTTCTGTGGAAGAAACCTGATTACAGAAAGCAGAGGAAGTTCAAAATTTTGGAATCTTCTTCCCTATACACATCTTGCAAGGCTTTTTTGGGAGCCAAGAAATCTATGTAGATAGACATTTGAATAAAGGAGCTGTAAAGATTTCTCCAACCCACAAACCACCATTTAGAGATGGCTGAACTTTAAAAAAAAAAAAAAAGCAAATTTCAAGCTTTATTCTAGGACAAGTTCAGGAAGGGTTGGGATCCTGCTATGGGTGCAAACTCAGCCTGTATAATTACCACATAAAAGATACATACAGAATAAAAAAAAAATTAAAAAAAAAATTAAAAGAACAACCAAAATAAACCAAAACAAAAAAAACACCAACCTAAAAAATTTGACCTTAAACTTCCAGAACTGCCACCTCCTTTCCCTTAACAAGAGAAGTCCAACCAGGACCAGCACCTCTAAGGCTCACGTGCAGATGAGGTCCCTGGTAATTTGTCACTCTGCATCCCAGCAATTCCATGCTCCAATGTGCCACTGTCCCCAGCCCATGCCTGGCCAAGGACCTGAGCTCCCCCAGAGCAGGCTGACACCCTCCCCAAGCTTCACTGCTGCCAAAGAAAACTCCACAGTGTGTTTATAACCACTCCTGGGTGTACCCTGCTCCTGGAACTCAAACCACTACCCCAGCCTTCCTCTCTCCTTCCAAGTTATGCACAGAAGGATGTGCTCTGCAGTGTCTGGACACCTGAAATCAGAAATGGCAATGACAACCAAACTGGATCGAGGTTAGACCAGGCTGTTTCTGAACTCCCCGGAGGCTTCACAGCCAGGATTGTCCTCCCACATCAGCCACTAGATTAGACCACAATATACAATTAAACAATTTCATTTTGCTCTGCAGAGGTGGAGAATTACACACCTCAGCAAGAGCACTACTGACTGAGCAGAGTCTGAGCAGGGCACCAGGCAGGATTTGAAAGGAAGGAGAAGGAGACTACTTTCCATCAGGGCTTGTCTTTTTGGTCAGATTCACTACGGAGTTACACCTCGTTTTCACAGTAAAATTTATTCATTAGACTCTAAAGACATGGGGTTTCTAGATAACAGGAGAGACACTGAACATATTCAATGGACACAATGTTAAATCCCAATTTGTCACAGGAAGAAAACACGCCCACACATTAATCCTCTAAGTTCTATTTCATAAATCAGATCATTTGGTTGAAGTCTGTTCCACACATCCCACAAATCTCCTCTATGACCTCTCCCAGGCTTCATTCCTGCAGTCATGACTTTATTTTCAGAGGGAAAGAAAGTCTTTATCCCATCCTTTCCTCAAAATACTCCTACTATGCTTACATTTTGGAGTTCTTGACAGTATGCTAAACTTAGTTTAGTACTAACTCTCGATAAATTTACTCACATAAATCTTTCCTCTTTCCAAGATAAGAACACCAACCCTTTGCACTCTGGCATGTTCCACAATCCTCAGTAAGGACAATAATTTTAAAAAGCCAAGCAAAATCCAACCTTTAGCAGCTCACAAACTGTGAGACCAACAAATGACAACTGATGAAATCTAGCAACTTAATGAAAGTTTGTCTCTGGTACACAATCTGCTGTGTCTAATGCTTCCCCATCGTTCATTTTCCTCACGGGTACAAGGAAAGCTTTTACCAGGAATGTATTGTTGGCAAATAACCATTCAACATTTTGGCTCAATCTTGACAAATGGACAGAATAAAGAGTCTGCATTTTCTCATGCTACAAAATATACCAGAATCTTGAAAAGTAATCCAAACTGTAGGCAGAGAACGTCAAAACCAAAACTCCCAACATCAAACTTCCAGTTCAGCTCTGGCTATCAGATAATACCAATTGCAGGTATTGTTAACAGGTTATAAATAGTAACCAGGCAGCACCTTCCCCACTTGGCTGGACATTTAACTCTCAGTAAACACTGGGCAGTTTCAATTGCCCAGATAGCGATTTCCCTGCAGCCGTGGAACCCGCAGGATGCCTCTCTCAGCAAAGCCCATGCCAAGCTCAGTGCCTGGAGTGAACAGAAATCTGTCAGGAAATCAGTTAGAGGAAAGAGGTGGAGGTGGTTCTGAGATTTACTCTCTTCTCCCTGAGGCTTTGGCAAGCAGCTCCTGGAGGAAGATGGCAGTCATCACTTCCAGAGGCAGACATCACCAGTCTCCTCAAACACAGCTGCACTGGTGGGGACATGAAAAGACTTGGTATGAATTAGTCAGAGATTAAATCCAACCTAAGTGTAAAGATGCCATCGGCAGAATCTGTTCCTAGTAGCGAGGACACATCTTTCTCTGCCTTTCATCCTCAAGGATTGTTCTGTCTAGTCTTTTAATTCCATCCTCCTTTGGATAAAGGCCATTCCTCTGCAAGGATATCTGGGGGTCTGGGGCAGAGAGCTGGAAGGTTCAGCTGAGGATACCTGGCAGAGAAAGCAGCCTTGTGAGGGGGCACGAGCATTCCCTTTGCTTAATGCAGGTCTGAGAGCCCTCCCCAGGGGAGCTACAAGCACTGTTAGTGGAACACATCTGTGTGCTCTTTGTGAACAGGCAAAGCTCACCATGCTCACAGCCTGCAGTGTGAAATCACTGCCCAGCATGGTTTGACAGGACTGAGGCACTGCTTTGCTCCTGTGCTGCTCACAGGCCAGGATCTGCCCTGTAGGGCACTCCAGCATTTCCACTGGCAGATGATTCAGTTCTGGACCTTGGACTCAAACTGTGTCATTTCCATAATCTCTTATTCCATAACATCCTGTATTTGAGCACTAGCCAGAACGACTTTTTTCCAAAATGCTTTTATTGCAGCAAGAGGCAGCACGAGAGACTGCAGGTCACTTGTGACTCTCTCAGTGACAATAACAACAGGCAGCTGCTGGCAAACCTGGGAAAGAAAATACTGAAATTAAGAACTATCTTTTTCAACTTCATTCAACTTGTGCTTTCAGGCTCAGTCAGCCAGAAAAGACTGGTAGCAGAGCTCTGTAAACTGGGAATGACCAAGAGTGGTGGCAGCACCATAGCATGACAGCAGCTGCTTTCCTGGAGATCCACATGGTGCTCCTGCAGAGCATTAACTGCACAGAACAACCTGGGGTCTTCAACACCTCAAAACTGCCCTCTCTCTTGTTGCTTACTGGCAATAAACAATTTAAAATCCATATATTTGCTATTAGTTTATGGTAACAGAAACAAATGCTGCTATTAAGAAAGCTTAATTTTCTCCAGTTTGAGGACTGAGAAATGTAAAGGGTTTGTTTCTTATTACACAGGGAGCTACCAGTAAAATCCACATCTCCACTCCCCTGTCATTTCCCATACATACACCCCAGAAAATATCATGTGTTTTTTCCATGGACCCAAAAGATCTGGCTAACTATAGAGAAAAAGTTATTATTTCCTGGGGCAAACCAGAAAACTCTTCAGTATTTGGTTCTTGAAATACTTGGGAGTGACCACAAGTAATTAGCAATGTTTGCTTTTAACCTTTCATTTCAGTAACACTCCTGTTTATTTTCTAGGATAGAACAGACTATTGCAGTTGGAAGAGCCCTACAGCAATCCTCTGGTCCAGCTGCCTGCCTGAACAGAAGTTAAAGTGGGTTTTTAAGGGCATTGAAATAATGAAAGTTCATTTCCCTTCCAGTGGCCATGCACCTTTTGCAGCAACTTCTGCTTTATGTTCTGTAACTATAGGGAATAACAGGGAAATGCTCATTTGAGGAGTAAAAAGCAAACAAAAGGATCTAATGCTGATAAAAATGGGCAATTTCCCACCCTTATCACATTGTGGCCAGTGAGATTATTAATGCTTCATGTCTCATCCCTATTATCAACTCGGACATTTCTTCCTGAGCCAGTTGTTTTTATGATCAATAGCTTTCTTTTAATTTCCAGGCCAAGTTTATACCTCTGTGTTCCTGTGATGATGCTGACCTATGCATTAGCTTTCCCTCCCTTCCCACATATATTTATAGACAATGCCACATCTCCCCCTGACCTTCATTATGCTAAGCTCAAATCAAGCTCTCTTGGACTAAGACAGGCTTTTTTTTCCTATGCTTCCCAAGGAAAAACCTGCATATTGTCATGGGGCATGGGGTTAGGAGTTTGAAAGGTGGGAAGGTTGTGTGATCTTAAGAAGAATGACAGCTGTACAGTGTATTTGACCAGAAGAGCTCTCAGAAGAGAATGCCACAAGAGGGTGTACAGTACATTCCTCTCCTGCCCATCTTGGGATTGCTTTAGCCTCTTCCACCTCTACAACCCACAACTAGCACACATTTTCATGTACTCATGGATCACAGGGACCACTCTTTCTCCTTTCTTGGTTATTTCCAAGTGAAAGGCCATCAGATCTTATAGTGTGATGGCAAAGGCCACACTATTGAATTTAATTTCATGTGTATCCTAGAAGTTCTTGTTCTGTTTACAGAATACCAATGTAAAGGTAGAGCTGGTCTCACAGGCAGAGAAATACAGCCCTGATCCTTTAAGAGCAGGAACAGGAACCCTTCCCACCCCAAACTGCTTTATTCTCCTTCTAAACACAATTTGGTCCTTTTTGTGAAAGAAATAAATAAGATTTGGATGCAGCAGTCTTTTCAGAAAAGAGATGCAATATCAATGCCATGGGCCAGGAGAATGGTGGAGCTTCATGTGGAAGATTGCCACAGGCTGTGGTCAGCACTTGTGATCAGCCCTTCCAGTCTCATCTACTTCCTGACCTACTTATATCAACACAAAAAATAGAGTAGAACACCTCCAGGAGTGCCAGAAAAATGTGCTGGCTTTGTCCTGCAACTCAGTATTTGAAATCAGGGAAGCAGGGTTCTAGAGCACTCTCCAACAAGAAAAGCCCAAGGCAAATACTTAGTTTATTAAGAGAATACACTTTTCTGAGACTGAAAAGAACCAGACTATATGTAGGATTTCCCTCCAAACTAGTCCAGTGCTTTGCTATTGCTGTATAGATGTAGACAAGACACTATAGGCACAGTTGATGTGCCAAGCCAGAATCACACGCTCCTAACATTGACTGCAAACATGTCTGCAAAGCAAACCAGCTTTATTGAAGGTTCGTTGGAGGCTCTGCAAAATCATGTGGTTCAAGGCCCTCAGCTGTATGAAGTTGCATTTCTGTGACAGCAGCTGATACTGTAGCCATTTCTGTAACCCTCTGTCCTCTGACAAGCCTTGTGTGGGGTGGGAAGAAGCGTCAGGGAGGTGACCCTGTCATTTGAAACTGTTTCCTTGAAGGGATGGATGAAATTTTGCTTCTTCCTCTGTTTCAAAGAATTGCAGCCTTGAAAGCTGAAGGTGGTAAGAGACTTCCAGAATTTTGCCTGTGTGCACAGAGCTGCCAGAAACTGAGTTGATAACAGTGTTGCTTTGGAAAGCTGTTCATGCAATTTCAAGAAAACTGTGCTTTTGGTAGAACAGCTTACTAAAAGCTGCTGGTAGGCTCCTGTGTATTGTTTACTTCGGAAAATGAAATTTGAATGTTGTTTTCCCTCAAAGGCAAAGCTATGCTATGCAAAGAAATACTTCAGGCAATTTATGCCACATCTGTGTCCCCACAGGTAATAAAGGAATGTAAGATGATTACAAGCTGTGTGGGTATTATCACTCCACCAAATTACATAAGAGAATTTAAGAGATAAGTACTGTTCTAAGTGCTCCAAGCATACATTATATGCTGCCCAGGAGTCCATTATCCCAAAACAAGAAAAATTTGCTTTGAATTGCTTTTATAAATATCTAAAATACCCCAACAGTGTGTGGTTGATTCAGCATTACTGTGATCTTGAACAAGCTTGGTTTTTCCTTTTCCACATATGCCATGGAACAGGGACTTCACTTTCATTAGTCCCCTGGCTAACTCCTTAGATCTGACAGTAATACAGGCATTAAGCAGATCAGCAGGGTCTCAGGTTTAACAAAGATCAGTATTTAGACATGTCTGTGACTTCAGTCCAAGGTTGCTGGCACGTTTATCAACAGCCATGGACTGAGATGCAGCAGTATCTTAGAGAAACAGAACAAAGCAAGTTTACAGTATCCAGCTGTAGCAAAATGTGAAGCTCTGCCCTTGACAAGCAGAATACAGCATTGTTCACTGGACACAAGAGGTGCTCCCTTCTGTGCCTTGGACCTGTTCTCCAGTGCTTCCACGTGCCTCTACACCCATCACACGTGGTGGCTTTAGAGTATTGCATGGAGGGTCTAGAGCTCATCTCCCTGCACATTGTGGGGAGTAACCCTGAGGTTACTCAACGTTGTGGTACCTCAGTAACTCACAGGACACCCCAGAGAATCTGTGGTACCCACACACCCTCTCCATGGACTCACCCAGCACTTCCTGATGCTGTGTGTCTGGATCTAAGCATTAGATTCCCACATTCCTTCACTCCAGAGGACAAGGCAGTTCACTTCTAGCACAGAGCTGTTTATTAGTTATACCACATGCCACATTAACATGAGCTTCTGTAAGTAAATTCAGAGCAAGGTAACATCTAATGAAAATGGCCAACAAAACAGGTACCTTGCTATTAAAGGCTGCTTTCCCTGGAAGAATTTAAAGCTACCAGGGAATGTGTGGGAGAAGCTGACAACACTGCAAAGCAACCTGCACCAAGGCAGGTGTGGATGCAAAACACCTGCAAACAAACTCAGTCCATTACTAAAGGGGAGTTTGACTTTCACTTAGAACTGAACATCACACACAATCTGTGCCCACATCTACTTCAATCCTACCTCAGGTCAGCCTGACAAGTGTTGGGTGTGACGTCCACAGACACACAGGTGACCACCAGAAGAGAGCAAGAGCAGCTTTCACTCTCCCTAACTGGAGTGACCAGGCTGGGTGGCTCATTCTCTCAGCAGTCTCTTCTACACACAGAATGGGGCACAGAGAAGCTTCCAGCACACTCCTCTCCTGGCTTCCTTCACTGAACACAAGAGGTTACAACCCATTCATGGAAAAATAGCCCATGTGCATGCAGAGAAAAAACTAGTCTGTCCCAACTAGGCTACACTCAACAACTGGAGCCAGCACTAAGGTGACCCAGACAGGATTAAGCTGGAGGCCTGCCACACCATTGGCTTTCATCAGATCAGTATTTGGCTGCAGGAAAAGACAGATCATTTCTTGGGGAAGGGCAGCCATGTTTCCTTTTCTTCGTTAAGAAACTTGATTTGGCTGTTTGATTAGGGAAGTACACCAATCCATATTGTTTAAAATTCTTGCTTGAGGAGTAGGTCAAACAGAAATTGTGAGTCACAGAACCACAGAATAATTAAGGTTGGAAAAGACCTCTGAGATTGCCTAGGTTGATCCCACTGCTCAAAGCAGAGTCAGCTAAAACAGGTTATTCAGGACTGTGCCCAGCCAGGTTTTGAGTATCTCCAAGGATGGATCACAAGGGATGCTTTAAGCCTAACATAATATCTCTCACAACAGACAGACCTGCATATTTAACCTCCAGGCAGATTAATTTTTATGTAACCAAGCAATACAAGAGAGGATACATACTCAAGTCCCAGCACACATCACCCTAAAAGGTAAAGTCAAGAGTGCCAAAAACAGCAAGTCACTTTTTCCCCTATATTCATGAAACTCGTAAGGTCCTCAGATTTCCTCCTTACCCTGAAACCAACTCCGTTGTTTATTCCCAGGCCTAATGAAACATTAAACAAAAGAAAGCTTAACCCATGAAGACAACACATGAAGCTTCTCTAGCAGATTGTATTGAATCCCATTTTACATTGTACTTCCTAAACAAAGGCAACACCTAGTGCAAAGGTTTCACTAAGCTGCCTCTCCTCTCCTTGAAAACAGCTCTTACTGGTCAAGTTCCGTGACATCTGAATTTGCAGTAAACAAGCACTGGCAGAATCAAAAATAACATTTAAGAGAACCTCAAGAAGTGACTGAGCATCACGTTGGTCCAGATGTTGACCCAGAACATGTGAGTTTCTTACAAGCTGCAATATGAAAGAGGTACCTAATGACATAAAAAAGGATATTCACACCTAACAACAAAAAAATTAGGATTGAAAAAATCCATGCTATGTTTTCCAAAGGCAGAGTACAATTCCTGGCAATGAGGCAAGAAGGAACAGCTATGCAGCTGGCAACCAAACCACAAAGTTTTAAATAGATAGTTCAAAGCCAAAGATTACTCTTATCCTGTGCTGGGGGTGTTACAAGGCTGTGAGGAAAGATGATGTACAGAGAAGAACCAAAAATGTATCACTTCAATTTTAAATTATCTACCTCTGCCTTTACAGAACCACCTTTTGGATGACTTGCAATGTTTTATGCTTTAAAACAGTAGCTGTCTGCAGAATCAAAGACCCCTGATTCAGTCTTGGTCTAATCAAGAGGCTTTAGTTCTTGCAGAGTTGCCATTTTGATTTTGACATATAAAGAACTCAAAGTAAGGTTCACCTGTGGGATGAGCAGCTGTTTCTAGTCTCAGTTCATGGTGGCTACTTACAAGTACTCAGGTAAAAAAGTGATTTTGCTAGGAAAGAAAAGGTCGCTCATGGGGGAAAGACAGGTTAAGAAACCAGCAGAGCAGGCTGACCCTACAAAGGGCAGATTTTTCAAAAGCCTTGTTTAGTGGGAATCCGTGACACACGTGCATGTGGGACTGGAGAACCTCCAGCAGGTCAGCCCTCTTACAGCCAGGGTCCTTCTTTCCTCATCCCCTGCCGGGAGGGTCTGGAGACGGGATTTGAGGAGATTACCAGGTCAAAGCTGGAAGTGCACTCCTGCCAGCAGGCTAAAAGTGAAGTTAATCACCTCAGCACTTCCAAAGGGGCAAAGCCCAGGAAAGACTGAGCCAGACTGCTTGCAGCAACTGGCCTGAAACCAATCACGAGCCATGGAAATACCAAGTCTGATCCTGTGGGCAAACAAGTCCTGAGCAATGGTTACTTGAGGTAACAGATGCTGGCTGATACAAAATGTATCCTTACACTGTTCCACACAGAGCATTTCAAAGGTTAAATTAAGACATTTCAACAAGTCTCACTGGAACACTGAAGTTCTCCAGTCAGAGGTCCATACTAGAAAGAACTTTTGTAAAAAGAAAATAAGCAATAATTTGTTTTCTGAATAAACACACACAATTATTTACCTCCAGTCAAATCCTCTGGCAAGCAGGGAAAGCAGCACTAAGTCTTTTCCAGGGAAAAAAACTTCAGTCTAGACTTAGAAAAGGTTTAGTCTAGACATGGATACCACAAGCACTGAAATTGTGAAAACTTTTCTGCTGTCCTCAGTGCACAGGATCAGTGTCTCCCTTCTCACAGCAGGCAGCCCAGGTAGGGGTCCAAGGCTAAATTCAGCTACCACATGACCATACCCTGTCCTGGTGCAGACTTGCCTGAAAACTTAGGAATTTATGCTGAAACTTGGAAGAAAATACCCCAGCCGACAATTTTTAGCCAAAACTTGAATCAAGTCTTTAGCCTAAAGTGGTCAGCTAGTGATTGCAGAAGTATTCACTGAGTTTCTTCTGCATTTCACACTTACATACTCATCCCTCCCTTCACATGAAAAGGAAAGCCAGGGATTCTATTTTTAAAACAAGCTTGTTTTCTTTTAAAGAGAGAAATCTGCACTTATGCAATTTCAACATCAAGTACTCCAGATTTCATGGGAGGTTTTTTCTTTAGTGACCTGGCTCCTCAAGTAGTAAATCAAAAGCAAATCCCAAGGAGACACATTAGGGTTCTGCAAATTATTGCTACAATCCTTAAAACTCAATTCTTCAAAGTCCATTTCAAATAAAAAACCCTGACTATGGCTTTAAGATTTTGGAAGGAACAGAAGTGCCTAGTTTTAAAACACGCTACCTTACCACTGTTAAGTTAATATAAATTAATTATTTCAATGCATCCTTGAGCTTTCCAGTTCACTACTTATAGTAAGAAAAAGGAATGTAGCTTTCTTTAGACTTAAAAGACAAAAAATTCATTTTAAAATTAATTTTTAATTAAAAACACTAAAAAATTATCCCATGTCTTGATATCCCTAGTAATACTTTACAGATCATTATTATATGAAATTTTGAGATAAGGCAACCAGAACTGTTTTAATTCTTTTAAGGTTTGAATCTGCCACAAACAATGAGCAGGAAAAGCCACAGTTGGTGTGGCAGGGTTTTTTTCCACTCTTTGTTTTTAGATGCTTCAGTGAAGAAGAAACCCTTCTAGAAAGAAGAGCTATTCCCTGCACTACCACCTCTCCATTCCAGATTGCCAAGAACAGTGCAGGGAATACTTTCCAGCATGGGGACAGAGAAATCTTCTTCCAAAAGTTTAAGGCTGCTCTTCTCAGGCTATTTTGGTCACTAATAATTGCACTGGAATGGCACTGGAGATTCCAAAGGGAAAGCTGTTACCCATCACCAGCAAGTCAGCTACACTCAACTCTGTAAATTTATCTCAGAACAATCAAGTGTTAGACTTTTCTTACATTTATAGTACTGCAACAATAGAACAAGGAATACAGTTTATTTACCTTTTATTTTTGTCTTGATAGGTTTCCATTCTAAATTTCAAAATGTATTTCTATCACTGAAGTGTACATTTCTTAAAACCGAGCACTTTTAAATGCAATCTCAGTCAAAAATGACTAAGAGAAAATTCAGTACCTGAGTCCAAAGAAGTGCTAACACACATTTCCACCTTGAGAAAGGCCAAAGACAACAAGCTTGTTCATCAAAACCAGTTCCTGAATTTTACAACTTTCTCTTCCAGTCCTGTGGTTTCACTGGGTTTATTAAATCATATCAGCTGGTATTATGAAGTACTTGATGATAATGCAGAAAGGAACAACAGCACTTTTGTGGTCAGAAATGCAGCCACACAACCTTCCTGTTCATGCATAATTGGAGGCTGTAACAGCAGATGCAACCAGGAGCTCCACACATGGAGCTGGGCTTTGCTTCAATCCGTTTCACACTACCACTGAAAGGTGGTATTTGTTTCCCTTCCCCCTCATTCTGGAAATGAGTTTCAACTGAAGACCCAGCTGGAAGCTCCCCTGCCCACCCAAACACAAGCAGCCTCTCCAGTCAGGTCAGAGATCTGACCTGGCTCCCCAGTGGCACAACTATCACAAGAGAAATGGAAGAGGAAAACAAACACAAGGTTTATGGTGAGGTAAGATCCATCCCTTAGGCAACTGGGGATCTTCAGCTGTTTCATGCAAATCATGAAGATATCCATATCTTGATACATTAGGGCAGAGGCTGTGAGAAATACAATAATCCCCCTTACTTTTCAAAGTCAGTGAAAGTTGAAAAAAAAATCAGCAAGGTCTTGGCAGAAGAAGAGATTTATGTCAGTATTTAAAAAAATATGCAGTTTCAATCACCTCAGTATGACATGTCTGGGAAAACAAGTTCTTTTTTTTGTTTGACTTTTTCTTAAGTTGCATTACCACTAAGTTTAACTAGAAATTGCATGAGCAAAGCCAAGAATGCAGCCCGCTTAACAGCCAAAGAAAGAATAAAAATTATTTGTCTGGATCTACCCATTAAATCTTCTGCATGCTTTAAGGACACACCTCTTTAAAAAATGCAGACATATTTCATCTTGCTTACCCTTCTAAGAAAAGCTCCAATTGCTCTTTTAACATTCATTCCCATATTTAACTTCAGCTTTAAAAACCTGTAGATTTATCACTGCCTTTTTCCAGCACTCATAGTAGCTGTACACTAAGCAGAATTTTGTTCCAGGATCTTAATTGTACTTTTTAGGGCTACAGCTAACTAGCTTTCAAAAAAACTTCTGGAGAAGCATCAGTTAGAGCAGTCCCAAGGGCTGCCACAGAAACTGTGACAAAGCAGTACAGAAAAGCTCAGACCCACATCAGGGCTGTTGTGGAACAGAGTCCAACTCAACGTTTGCTCTATTATCAACTTGGCACACTCAAGGGAAGTGGTGGAAGTCTGTTGTTCAAGTAATTTAAAATTAGACCACTTGAAAAAAAATAACAGAAGGAATAAGCCTTGGCTGTCTAGATTATGTTTCCTATAATTTTGCAGGGAAATTATACAAATATCCACAGATTTATTTTTTGTGCAAGGGTAATAAACCCGTGGGATGTAAATTACCATAAGGTTTGATGCTTAAGGACAGAATATTTGAAGTGCAATATTCTTCCCACTCTCCATGAGTGTTCTCAGAGCTCTTGGTTGGGTGCCTGATAAAATACATTTGTCTCACTGAGTTCACAGATCAGCACCTGAGACTCCTCCAGTGTCCCAAGACATTCCTCCTCACACCCTCTTCCACATAGCTATGGAACAAAACAAAAGACAATCTCAATCCTCTTTCTTCTGGAATCCTGACACAGGGAACATAAAATATCTGTGTCAACTGATGGGCATGTTTCCTTGCACAAATTTCAGATGGAGAGGCAGAGGTAAGTACAGAAAAAGAAAGGCAAGTCTACAAACAAGACATAATTACAGCCCATCTGTAGTGGCAAAAAATACACTGAGTGTATTGTAACTTGGAAAAGATCAACCTTTAGGCTCTGACACCTGCTCTGTTTTGGGTGTGATCACATAATTATCTCAGAATTCAGAGCAACACTTCACAAGCTTTCATACTTTAGTTATACTAGAGAGTTTCTCTCAATGAAAGAAAAAGTTGTAAGCTATTAATACAGCTCTGAATCAAAACTATGGCCAAAAACCTGATTTCCATAAATTACTTTAATTCAGCTTGAAAACCTGACTTACCATCCTCAGCAAGCTGCACAAAGAGCAGAGCTCCAGAGCATGCCTACTCTCCTGGACTATGTTTTGTTTGGGAGAATGTAAACCATGTGTGCAGTTCTGTCTTTCATGGGGTGAAGTTGTGCCACAAAGCAGCTAAAGATATCACAATTATTATAGGTTTACAAAAAGCAGTTAATTAGGCCTTGCCTAAGCAGGCAGAAAGCAACCACAGCTTAAACAACTATCATTTCTACAATGGTTTTTCATCTTTCTTTCCAGAGCCAAAATACACAGTTCTCCAGAATCTCTAAAAGGTCATGGCTCAAATAGACAACCCAGCTTAGATCTTACTTTTTGAAGTCAACATGGATTTTCACGTGGCATCATTAAATCTGAGTTATACAGGTAACAAGTACACCCAACATCCAAAAGGGAGACATTTCAGAGGAAAAAGGAAGACAAGTTTAGTTAGAAACAATCCCACAGACAGAAAAGCACAGACTGTCCTCACTATAAAATCTATTTACTCTTCAAAGCAGCAAGATGAAAGATTAACGAAAAAGTGCTGGACAAGATAAAGCAACAGTTAATTAAAATTAATGCCACTCAGTTTGTCTTCAGTTTCATGTCTTTAATCTCCACATTTTTAATGGCCACTTCTTGCCAGCTCACCATCATTTTAAAGGAAAGCTATGACAGGCTCCACAAAACCTTCATTATGAGCAGGTTTATTTGACTGCAACACACAATCAGTCCATTTCCCAGTAATTCCCAAATTCTCAGCTGAGGCTGCTGTCACTTACGTGGTGCAGCAAAGCAAGCTGCTCCTGCATTTTTGCTGCCTTACTTCAGTGTTCCTCTAGAACAAGAGCACACATCCTGCTGGCTTCACCTCCTGCCTTTCAATTCTGCACTCCAGGGAAATCGAGGCATTTCAATTATGCACACTTACATCACCACCCAGGCAGGACAGACAGAGTTCAGCTCATCCATTACACTATGCTCCCTTTGGCAGCCAGGGAAAGGGGTGCAGGTGGAAAGCAGGAATCCCATCTGTGCTTTGAAGGGCAAGGGGAAATCAAGTACAACAGTGGGCAACTGGGGTAGCGGTGAGGCACGAGACTGAGCTGAAATTCTTCGAGCACATACAGACACTTCAGCAAAAACTGAATACCATCCCTTCTGTGTTCCCACCACACATACACAGGGTGGTGGGCAGACAGAACCCTGGTGATGTGGCAGCTGCTTTCTCTCCTCTCCCTGAAGCAGATGATTTCATGTCAGAGAATACACTGATTTCAGTCAAAGAAAATATCCAGAACCATCAAACTCTTTTTAAAAAGCATTTCTGACCACAATGTGGCAAGATGGGGCTAAAAAGGAGAAGACAAAAAAGCAGTTTTGTTTGAGAGCTATTTTAAGCTCACATCTCCAGGCAGAACAGCTTTTAGCGTTGCCATGCTCAGTAAGAAGCTTCAGGGTCAGTTACTTCCATTTGTTGTTTCTTCCCTAAGGAATAACTAGGTTTGCATGAATAGCACTGCCTAGCTTGGCTTAGGCCACGCATGTGGGGGAAGGTGGAGAAAGACGTGAGAGGCTTGGAAAAGACAACAAGAAAATTGCAGTGCAAACACTGTTTACAAATGCTGCACCACACTGAGACAACTTCCTCAGCTGCTCAGGCAAATCGTTACTTTAAATCCCATGGAATGGCTACAGAGGTGGAAAAAAGCCTGGCACCATCTCATCCTTCACTCCAAGGGTAGGTGGAAGGGCAAGGAGGTTCCATGCAGAGCTTCCAAGAGGACAATAGAGGAAATCTGTAGTTTTGCCCAGGAATTAAGCACTTGGCTATGGGCTCCAGTAAAGGAAAGTCAGGCTCAATTTCTCCACAGCAAAACAGCAAACCTCTGATGGATGATACACACATGTGAGAGCTAGAGGGGACTCTGAAAAAGCCACTCCAACCAAAAAAAGTGGTGATTTCATACACAAAAAAAGTAACAGAGTCAAAAGGAACTCAAGGACTGCCGATTGTGACCATGAAAGCACAGCTTTGCTGGGGCCTGGCCTACACAGCCATGTTACCACCATGGGTTTCTATTTTTATCTGGACAGAGAAAATGTAGATGATGTACTGAGAAGTTTCTCACCACTTTACTGACTAGTTTTTTTTTAATTTGAAGTTCATGAAGGAAGGTATAAACTGTCCATTTACCAGCTGCACAAGTGCTCAATGCCTGTTACTCCCTGTATGCCTACTTCATTTCTTTAGATTATCATTGACACCCCTGTTTATTTCTTTGACACCAAGTTTATTTGCAAGTGCCATTTATGGTTGTTTTTCAGAAACTCATGCCCTAAGAGCCTGACAGATTGCCAGCTCACTTCATCAAAAGCCCTCTCATGGTAATAGCTTTCTTCCAGTGCTGACCAAGGCTGTGTTTGCAGTGATGACCCCAAACTCCACATGTCAGCTATGGGCTATGCCAAACCAGCCTGTAACCCCTGAATATGGGGAATTCTTACATGGAACTTCTTTAACTGTGGCATCTGTTATTCCCCTAGAAAAGCAGAAGAGCTAATAAACATGCTTTTACAGTCATCTTTAAGCCTCTAGAAATTACTCTCCTTTCTTCGTCTTGACACGCCTTTCCTCCTGTCGAACATTCAGAATTTTCTATTACCCCAGCACATTTTAGAACACATTCTTTAATCCCTTTGCTGATTGACAATTTCACTTTTATCTTCACCCTCTTGGGATTACTTACATGGTCAAACTCTGCTCTTCAAATAGCTTGTAAAATGAGGATTGAACAATAAGGGGCAGGAGAAATGAATTCAGCATCAGACAGAACAATTCTGGCTCCTAGGGTTGGGCAAGCCTTGGAAAAGACAAGACTTCTTACCATCATACTGCAGATCACCTGCCAAATAGTAACAAAAAACCCCCCAACTACTAAAAAGACCACCAAAAAAAACCCCCAAAAAACCAAACCCCACCCACTTTAAGATCCAGTTACCACCCTGAAATGCAAAGGAACAGGCACCACCACAGAGCTGATAGCCTCCACCCTTGCCTCAGCAACAGAGCCTGCCAACCAGCTATTTATCAAGAATCCACAGCCACATGAGCAGGGAAACACTCCCCCCCTCCTCAGACTTTGACAACTGTCCCAGCTCAGGTTAATTCCAAAACCCCAGTTTGGTACATGCAGAACCTGTGACAGGCTGCGCTACACTGAGAACGTGACAAAAAGGTGCTGCTTCAACACCTCCTCAACTTAACGCTTCTGTTAGGTCTAATATTAGAATATTCTAAGTCCATTAGTGGTAACGACATTCATTAGCCTTTAAATAGTTTTTCCATGGCAGGATCTCTGAATTCCCTCTCACGGTCTTGAGGCACTGGGGCACACAGCTGCCTCACTGTTTTCTGAGAATGGCACAGGGAGAAAGAGTAAGGACAATTAATAAAAACTAAACCACAGCCCCAAAATACAAAAGGTTCTGCCAGCATAACGCTGAAGAGCACAGAAGTGTCAGTGTGTGCACTCTGCTGCTCTCCTGGCTCAGGTTTTTGCCACAATATCTGGTCAGATGCAGATGGCAAAGCCAGTCCCTTCCTTGGGAGTCCCAAGCTCCACAGGACCTGCATCCATGACTGGGTTCCCAGAGGTGGCCACAAAAGCTTGCTCTGCTGTCCATGCACCTCAGATGCACAGAGATGGTCAGCCCTGGGTGTCACTAAGAGGGGAAGCTGCAGTTGCCTTCATTCTCCTCTGTTAAAGCTCTTAAGATCAATCATGTTGCACCAGCACCTTTCTTACCACCCTGGTTTACAAGAGGCCTCTCCGAGCAGTGTTCACACATGGATCTGCTCCCTCCAAAGCTGCTGTGCTACAAACCTTGAATTCCTCCTCTCCACAGCTGCTGAGCTCCCAGCCTTGACAGAACAAAACAAAATGAGGGAAACACACAAGCCTTTCAAGTCTAATTTCTGAAGCCATTTAGACGCTGAGAACAAAACTGTTTGATCAGCAACAAGCAGACAGGAATGGCTTGGTCCTGAAAAGACTCTGAAGGGAGAAAGAAAACAGCACAAAGATTTGTTTTACTACTGCTCAAGCACCTAAAGATAACTAACACATGAGTATGTCTCAATTTGTGGCACCTTACATGCTCTCTTGACCAATTCTTGACCCAGAAAAAAAATACCCTAAAGGGACAGAGAGGAAACCACATGAATATTTATGCTCTTTAAGAACAATAATACGTGTATTGAAATATGTACTATATAAACAGCTTACTAAGGGTTAGATTTTGAGTGTTCCATTGTCCAGCCAAAATTTTTTGTTTATAAACTGTTATTACATGAATCAGTCTTTTAAAAAACCCATTGACCTGCTGCTGAAAACAGGCAAAGTACTAGTCCTTGAAATCTCACACAAGCAGTAATTATTTTTAGACTAAAGGATACTAAGTGAAGGTTATGAGGCAAGCAATGTCATTTGCAAATAAGCTCTCTGAAGCAGGAAACATCTGAATTTGGGCCTGTTGCTGTCCAAAACAAGTTATCTAGCATTTCTAACCAAAGGCACATTTTACACACACAAAGCTGCTGGTTTCCAGAAACAAAACACAAGTGCCACACTTGAGCGCCTGTGATAGACACCAAGCCTCCAAAATATAAGACAATGACAGCAGACAGATCCCCCTCCCACCCAATTTGAAGTTCAGAACCACTTGAACACTTTGAACTGAGAAAGGAGGCTGCATCCAAAGTAAGATGAAGCAAAAGGAGGGATGGCTTCTTTTCAACAACACACAGGTACAGCCACGATTCCAATTCACGTGAGAGAACTCACATGAGCTCAAGCACAGCCCTCTGCAATGACCAGTGGGGCAGGAGGAATAAAATGGTTACACTGGACATTCTCACTCCTCTTCCATCAAACAGACCACCAGGTGACCAGTGCCCTGCTTCCCATCCCTACTGGTGCAAGTTCAGAGCAGTCAGAGTACATAAAGATGATGAGTGGCCCTGCTGTATTATGGACAATTTGAGATTCAAGGAATAAATATTGCTCTTTCCCAGACTCCAAATTAGATGTCAGCAGAGGAAAAAAGACCGGCCTGCATACTCCACATTTTTGTGCCAGCAAGGAAGAGCAGGTTAGTACAAGGGCCTCTGGAAAATATCCTGTCAGAAGTTTCCCCATACAGGTCATATTTCTGGGCTTGTTCTCTTACCCTTGACAAAAGCTGTTCCACATAGCTGTGTTCATTTCACCAAAACAAGTTTTGGGAGTGTGAGGAAATTATGAATATCAGAAGTACTTCTTATGGGTAGGTGGATTTCCACCACCATCACCCTCCCAGGTATATTTATTTTTCAGATTATGAAACATGAGCTTTTAGGTACTTCATATTCAAGAGCAGTTATTTGCTTATTTCAAGTACCAGCCTTTTTTACTATTGTTATTGTTCCCCACATATACTCTGACTACCTAGAGGACTAAACACCAAATGCAGAACCATTTACAAGACACAAGACCTTGCCAGATCAGAGTTCTTCATGCCTTATCACACAACATGTCTCTCACATAAGCTTTTATGCACGTTATAACCAGCTGGGCTACTTTTTAAGCAATTGTTATTTAAGAAAAAACCATAATATTTGGTGGTGTGTCTCGAGAAAGGTCTAACATCTGCAGCTGTTGTTTATTTGAGACAAACCCAAATTCTAGAGCTGAGGTCAGTACATGGGCACCATGAAACTCCTGAAAGGAGGAATTAAGCTGAAACGCAACAGCTCTACCACTTGAAGACACAGCTTCAGTCTCGTCCCAGCAATCATGAATATTTACATTTATGGCTCAGCATCTTCCTCAGTATTTCCACATCATACTAGACAAGTTCTAGACTAAATACCATAGAACTGGAACCAAACTTTTAAGTATTACATATATTCTCAAACAACCAGAAGAATAACTGATTTTTCCATTCCTAAACTACTGCAAACCATGGCCAAATTTCTGAACCACAACATTCACACACCTAGCTGGAAAAGATTTTGATTTTTTTCATCAATTTCTTCAACAAGAGAGTTGTCATGACTTACACATCTTTGTACCAGTTGTGGTTACCAACCTCTGCAAGATGGAAAAAAGTAGAGTAATACTGCTTGAAAAATCNTTTCCATCAATCATGAATATTTACACTTATTGTAAATGTACAAATAATACAGTTGTCATGACTTACACGTCTTTGTACCACTTGTGGTTACCAAGCTCTGCAAGATGGAAAAAAGATGTTAGAGTAATACTGCTTGAAAAATCATAGAATAGTGTGGGTTGGAAGGGACCTTAAAGGTCACCTACTTCCAATCCCCCATCAAAGGCAGGGACATCCTCCAGTAGCCCAGGTTGCTCCAAGTCCCATCCAACCTGGCCTTGAGCACTTTCAGGGATGGGGCATCCACAGCTTCTCTGGGCAACCTGTGCCAGGGCCTCACCACCCTCACAGTAAAGATGTTTTTCTTAATGTCTAATTACACAGGAAAGGAAAAAAAACTGCTGTCACTCCCCTACATCAGCCTGAGCCCAACTCCAGTCAGGAAGGAAAGAGCACCAGTGACCAGCACACTTCTCCAAGTTGTTCTCCTGGCCTATCTTTTCTGGTGATGTTATAAACAGCCTTCTTTGAACAGCACAGATTCCCTCCCCAGCTCTTCCTGGGGGATGAACCTAGATGATCTTTAAGCTTGCTTCCAACCCAAAGCCATTCTGTGACTTCATGAATTCCCAAAAATTTCCCTCAATTAAGAAGCAGCACAAGCACTTGGACCATACTCAGTGAACATTAAGCAAAGCTGTTGCTCTCCTACACAATAACCTCACTCAAATGCTCTGAACCTGAAAGAGTCCTTATGGGAATGTTCCTGAATCCAGAAGGAAGGCTTTACAGGAAGCACTAAACAAACATTTGACTTGGGGTGCTTTTAAGAGACTACTCCACTTGATAAAGTGATAGAAATATCACATAACCTAGAAGGATGAAGGCCTAGCTTATCTTAACAGCACAAGTGGCAGCATAGTCTTTGCCATATTCCTACTGCTTTAAGACGAGGGGGGTTGAGGGAGGCAATAACTCCAACTCTGCCTGAACTTAGCACGGAAAGATAATCTGCCTTCAGGGCCACAAACCAACTACTTACAGTCTGCAAAGAACTCTGTTAAGGAGCCAACCAGAGGAGCAATGTGACCAGAAGCTGCCTGGGCAATGGATAGACAAGGGATTTGCAAATATGCTTCATTTTGTACTGAATCACTTTGGTAGTTTTAGAGCAGGAATGTTATAGAATTCATAGCTAGCAGGCCAAGTCCAAGGGAACACTTCAACTTGCATCTTATAAATCTCCATCAAGGTATTTGTATAACTGTGGATTAACAGGCTCTTAGACAAGAAAATACCTTCACTTAACAGTTAGTGTATAGCCTCTACTGCCAATATTTGAGACCCAACTGCTTGTGTTATGCACCTGCTCAATCCATTTGTGAAGTCTGACCAGCAGGGACCAACCTCAGAGAACCATCTCCAGGTTTACTGTGTGAGTGAGCAGAAGCCAAGGCTTACTCTCTGAGCACAGTGCAAAACCATAAGAGTTTAGTCCTAACTCTCATACAAGCAAAATTGTTCTTCAAAGGGAACTTTCAGAGCTTCCACTGTAGCAGTCTCTGTGTCTATCCCACATCATCTTTCCTTTGAAAAGTCAACAGTTTACTGCAACTAATGGAGACTTAGCTGTAAAGCATTTCACACAAAGCCACAGCAAGTGAGGGTTGCTGAAGCAAACGCCAAGCTTTTGACCTGTGAAAGAATTTTATCTTAAGATTCCCATGGGGACCACTAGCAGCAGTGCTGGAAAAACCAAGGGAGACAGAATATCAGCAGAGAAATAGAGGCAGGAGTTAAAAGCAAGATCTTAAAGCCCTCTCTCTACCCTCAAGCCTGGAACCCCTGTGATCAGGTTTATTTTCCAATAAACTGATTTGTCCAGAGTCACAAGTTTGCAAGGATTCAAACTTCTCATCATATGGTTGATTTCAACTTCAAGCTTATTCTTGGATCTACCAATTTATTCCTTAAAAATTATAAATCATGAACAAAAGGAAAAAATGCCTAACACCAAACCCTTTATTTATCAAATTACTCTAACCACATTGGCAGAGCTACTAAAGTATGTAACAGATGGCTGCATGACACAAAGGTATCCAAATTTTAAAAGCTGGTACCTTGGTTTTATGGCACTTCACTCTTTAGTACATCTATAATAACCAAATTTTTTTAGTCAGTTCATTCAAAAATGCACATCTCACCTCTAACCATTTGTTTTGAGATAGGCCTGATAAAGGTCTATCAGATGAGCTCTTTTCAGAAGATGTTGTAATATCTGCACATCTAAATCCTTGCAGCAGTTTGAATCCTGTTTTCCTCAAGCCCTCCAGGATGCCCTACCAGAAGCATGCCGTGCCACAAAAAGCCAGCTGTTCCTGCTGAGGCTGTTCCTAAATTCTAGAAAGGCTTCCTCAGAGACTGGGAGCACACCTAGCAGTGCAGGGCATTACATCCTCACATTTTAGGATGACACCAATATTCTTGATCAGTGTAAGGACAGGTTCCACTCATCCAGGTATCCACACTGTCAGAAGCCTTGACAGTAAAATAGCAAAGTCATAAGCAAGGGCACTTGCCACAAACCCCAAACTAAAGAACGTCCTCAGCCAAGTTCTGTTGTGTGCCCTGCCCATCTGCCTCAGCCCATGCCATCAGCCTTCCTTCCTTATTCCTACATGCCAGTGCAGACCTTGAAACAAGCAGTATACACTCCCCTTACAGTTAAATGCCGCCCTCCTCAAGGGAGGACACAAACACATTCTGTGCTCACACAGCTCTCCCCAGCCAGTCTGCAGCACTTCAACGCAGGGACACAAAGATCTGGCTCTCGGAGAGCACTATCAGCCCTGTAACAAAGTCCAGGGTGAGCTGACAGCAGGCAGGGACAGAGCCAAGCCCTCTCCTGGAAACATCAACTCCACCGTTATCTTCCTCGCACAGAGCGCTTTGTGCTCCTCCAAACGTGGAGCTCTCCTGATGGCACAGGAACAAGGCCCAGAGAGCAAGAGGCCAAGCAGCTGTTTTGGTTTATGGGCTGTGGCCCAGAAAAGCAGATAGTCCTGGCACATGAGATAACAGCACAAACATTGGAGCATTCCTTGGGAACAGAACGGGAAAAGGTTCATTACTTGTACAGCCAGTGAGATGCTGCACTTCTACACCTCCCTGCAAACTACAAGGAGCTGTGCCCTTCCCATTTAGAGGGAATTAAGTACCCAGAAGTTTTCTTTAGGATTTCCTTATTCCATCCTACCACATTCAAAGCAATGTTTTTAATGCATGCTTCAGAGCTGTCTTCCATTTGTAGCAAACAAGTTTTATTTGGACAGGATTTATGCGCACGATTGCTGAAAGCAATACCTAAAACCGGTTTTTAAAGAAGAAACTGGAACAGGGCATCTGTGTCAGAACTGGGCTAGTGTCAACAGGCCTGCCCTCAGCCCAAGAGGGCAGTAACCCCACCAAGCCAAATGTGACTAGTTGGTGCCTCTGCTTCTGTTTCATAGGAGACAAACAGCACTGCAATAAATGCAGGTTTGTGAGATGATGAACTTTCCTCAGCTGTCAAGTCTGAGCTCCACAGGCAGAAGCATTTCTACAAATCACACTGCAGCCATGCCCTAATGCCTATTACACTTGTTCAAATACAGTGTGTTCTCTTGTCCTAGTAAAGTTTATAAATGTCTTTCCAGCACAAGAAAAAAGCAGCCATGCAAACAGAAAATCTGAACATGACACACTGTCAAGCTGACAAAAATAACACTGAGATTTACCTCGCTCTGTTAGCATAGCACACACTTGAGTAGAAACCTGTAAGCAGTAAAGCATTTTAAAGGAAACAACAGTCAAGATAAGAGCATTTCTTCCATCTGCCAAAATGAATCTCCACTGCTTAACCATAACACAAATAGCGAGAATAAACCTGGAAAAGAGCAAAGAAATTAGAATTCAAACCACAACTGTTGCTGCAGATACACAAATAGATAAAAACAACCAGAAAATTCTATTAATGTAAACTGCAAGAACTGGATAGTGCTGCTCTAGACTCTGTGCAACAACAGTAGGAAATGGAAATATCTTGCCTTTTTCAGTCAAAATACAGAAAACATAAACACACCACGAACACTAACCATCTTCCAAGTAGCTGCTCTTCCACAGAAAAGCAGAGGAAATTTTCACCTCTGATAAAAAAGCCAAAGCTGTTTCACCAAGAACTAAGCAGAACCCTTTCCTCTCACAGTTCAGATCCAAACTTCTGCTTCCCACCATCAGAAAACTGGCACCTACTGCAAAAGCACAAAGTAAATGATTCACTTTCCCTCTGATAATGACGCAGCAGACTGTTGCTACAACAGACCAGAACAAAATTGGGAAAACGTGGTTTTACTTGTCCTCAACCAGAGATTTGGAATGCATCTTGGGGCTGAAGACACAGCTCAATCCCAGAATAAATCTCTCCTAGGCCTCCAGTCAGGACTCGTGGCTCCAGCTTAGGTCTGTGAGCTCTGCTCTAACCACCAAGGAGGGGATTTCTGTCTTTAGGAGAGAAGTTACAACAGCACAGGTTAATATCAGCCAGGGCACACAATCTCTTCATTATTTTTACTACTGCTGTTCACCAACAAAAGCCCAAGTTGTGCCTTCATATCCAGCAAATCAGCCATTCAAAAAACCCTGCTTGGAATCTGTGAATGTACCTCAGATGAAGCTGTGAAAGAACTAGCCAGATCAGGGAAAGGAGCAAGTCATTTGCTCATCTAAGTGTTTTAAAAAGTCAGAACTGAGCCAAAAAAATCAACCATACACACTTTCTTCAGCTGGCAAACCACACACGCTCACATTATGCTCTCAAGTAAAAGAAAATAGTCCAGGGTTTGTTTCAATTTCTTTTCAAGCTGCATCACCAGGGACAATACTGGTCTAGGAACCATTCACTGATTATCCTCCTACAAAATCAAAAGTGAGGGCTTCTACATATCATATACAGGAGAACATCCCACTCATCTAGAAGTGTGAAATACAGTTGTAAAATTTGGACTCCTTCAAAAGTCCAATAAAAATACAAGGCAGGTTTACTACAGTGAATAATCCAGCATAAGACAGAAGCCACATGAAGCTGCTGGGCTCACTTCCCTTCTCAGGGCAGTAGCACTAACTTCATTTTTTTTCTTTTTACTGTTATTTCATCCTTATTAGCATGCCAAGCAGGAGCAGGAAGAATTCCACGAGTCCCCATACATTAGCCCTGGCAAACTGAGCTGCCTGTTTTCCATCAGTTAACTCAAAACACACAAAGAAAAGTGTCTGAGGCACTACCTGACAACTGGTGAAATTAATTTCCATAAATTAATTTCCAAGCTAATAACTCGGTGTGACCAGGAATTGAAACAAACAAACAAAGGCACACGGGAACGTGCAGGGAAGAAATGATCTGCAGTCAGACTGGCCAATATTAAAAAAGCACACCCCAGGGCAGAGTGATTTCCAGGGAGGAAATCCACCCACTGGCAAACATCAGAACTAGATGGAGCACACACTGTCATGCCAGAAGCAGAATGTAACCTATTCCAATACGAACAACTGCTTCACTCGTTGCATATTGATCCTCAAATATCAACTCCAGTTGAATCTTGTAACTCCTGTTACTGACTATTTATTCACTAGTTTTCACTGCATGAAAGGCTCATGTATCCATTTTCCCTGCCTCCATTCTTTTTGCACCTGTTGTGGCACGACAGCTTGAGAAAGCACCACAGGTATGACTGTTGCCAGAACCAGAATTATAACAAAAAAATGTTATACTGTGTATTTCAGTGCAGCTCCCAGGACTGGCCAAGTTATGTAAAGTTCAGGCACTCAGTAGTCATATAGTCTACATGGTTTTTTTTAAAGGCTCTAGTTGGGATGTTTGCAGTGAAGAACCCAAATTTAGTCCATACTCAAGGTCTGTGTTCATTACACTGACAAAGCCACTAAACAGCCATAAATCCCATTTATTTCTTGGTTTTCTGAAAAAGAACACTTAATGTTACAAAACTACATAAAGGGGCTGGTTAATTAACTCGGGACTGCCCTGAGGAACAGAAGGCTTGAACAATAGAAGCTTCCAGACAAAAATGATGAAATACACCCTGAAACAACAGTTGAAAAGAAGATACTGTGAATGCTAAAAGCAAAACAGGCTGCTTCCACTAGGTCAGACCTCTGAAAAGGTCGAACACCTTTTAAAAACAAGAGTACAACAAAAGAGACCATAACACAGCAGAACACTGTATACTTATTTCTCAAGTTACCTAGAATGCAGTAAAATAACAGAAACTGTGTTCCCTCCTATGAAGCAGGACTCTTTCAACATCTAAATTAGAACGGTAATTTCACAAACAAACATTTCAGAATCAAAGACCGAGGCTCTTGCTATAAAATGGTTTTGTTAAAGGAACAGAAGCAGTTCATGGGGGGCCATCAGGTGTGACAGACATTTCAGAAACACTACAGGCATCAAGGAAAGGCTTCAGGAACACTGAAGACAAATAGAACACACTCTCCACTTCAGAAACAAACTTTCAAGTGACTAACCCCCAGATTTAAGCAGGTCAGATTTCATAACAGATCTGTAAATCACCAATCTCTTAAAAACAAGCAAGCACAGAAGGAAGAGGCATCTTTGTCATGGAAGGGGCTCAATGCACACATCCCCAGAAATAACTCCCAGCATGCAGTCCAACAGAACTGCCAACTTCACCACCAGCCACCCAAATTTTAAATTTCACAGTATATTAAAAAGGGTTTCAGGTTCACTCGACCAGCATTGACTTTCCCACAAGCAGCATTACCAGCTTTGCCTGCTTGGGGAAGTGAACAGTGACCACACAGTGGTTTCCATTCAAAAAGCCACCAGAGACAGGAAGTACAATTAATATTTTCAACAAAGGATAGTTATGCCTTAAAAAAAAAAACCCAACTAGGATTCATGACTCTTTTGGGAAGGGAGGACAGGGTGGAAATTCTTATTTTGCTTTTTCATACTGCAACTAGGCATTTGGATACACTGTATGTGCCAAGTGGCACAGTTACAAGCTATCACAATTTTCCCAGGCCTGCATCAATTCACACCCACACTGGTATCTTGCAAGTCCATACCCATATGCATCTGTAAAAATAGATGCAGCACTTCATTAATATATGTATAAATATTCATTAGTTGCTGTTCATGCTCACAAACACATATATCACATCTGCAAGAAAGCGAAAGGTTCCCTCTTCCTGTTCCTGGGATCAGTGTTTTAAGAGCCCTAAATTCCTATCCAAGCTGTTCTACACTCATGAAGGTCAACTCCAGAACAATAATGCTGCATTTCATTTATCTCCCTTCAGAAACTGAGGGGACAAAGCCTATTACCCATTTGGTAAAAGGGCAGGAACACCTAGAGATGAAAGAATTTCAGTGTAATGTTAGAGCAACAGTATTTTCACCACTTGAAAAGGTAATGCTGCATTCCTAGATAAGGACAGACTACAGACAGAAACCCTGTCATGCTGCAAATGTCTAATCTCACCTAGAGAGCAAAGTACAGGAGACAGGCAGAAAAGCAACCATCAATATCACACTCCTGAGCAGTACAGAGTGTGGACAGTATGCAGTCCACCCTGTCTGTGTGCAGCTGGAACAGGAAAGAAAGCTGGGTCCTTCCTTTCCAGTTTTGCTTCCTTTCAATTTTTTAGGTTTTGTAAAGCTCAGTAACATTCAGACCCATCAGGGTTAGAACCTCTGATTCTTCCCCAGAATTTGTTTAAAGACTGCACTGACTCCACCTGGTTCACATTCTTCCTTCACAAAGCAGGCAGGGCATCTTATTTCAAGTTTCTCTGCAGAGGCACAAGAAACTCCACTCCTGAGAGTGGCTGCTCATCTTGGAGCAGTGAGGCAGGTCACTTCCCACCATTCTCTGTGTACATTCAGGATTTAAGTCAATTCCATTGCAATGCTTCACAACAGTCCTGGCACAGTCTGCTCCTCCTTTTTACGTGAAATCAGCATCCCAAGACCTCACCACAGTAAAAGGTGCCCTCCTGAATCAGTGCCAAGCCCTTTGAAGGAAGCATGGAAGAGGCACTACATGGTAAGGCAACTCAGCCTAACACAAATGGGCACTTAAATATCCACCTGAAAACTAATTCTGCCAAAAAAAACCCCACCAAACCCACAAACAAAAAACCCAAAACATAAACCAAACAAAAAAACCCTACAGCTTTTTAGGGTACCAACATTTCACCAAGCTGCTCTTAATTACCAATCAGCAGGAAAATGCAGTCATGTGTTCAGTTATTAAAAGCTTTGATTTTTTAAAATATTCAGTAGTAATTAAGAACGAGCAAGTAGCATACATTTTGCTAGTAAAAATGTTATGAGGTGATGTACAAGAAGAGGCAAATTTTATTATCAAAACAGCTGGTACAGGCAGAAGTGACAATGTTCACAAGTGCCCAAGCACACCTGAAGCAGCAGAGCTAAGAGGAAAAGCAGACAGCAGCTAACAGAAAACTACATTACATACTGCTCCTTTTGATTCTCAGCTGGGGCCCTGGACACACAGAACAGTCACAACACGAGCCTAGGAACCAAAACTCTACATAGGAAAGGAATAATAGTTCAATAGAAATGGTGATTTTATGGCACCTCACCTAACCACTGGATGTTATTTTCTCTCCTTTATTAATTTGCATCTCTCACCTCTTTCTTTCATAAAAGCTTGTAATCTTCTTGGAGAATTCCTCCCTCTTCTCCACAGGCACTATGTCCTCCCAAATACAACATCATTAAGCAACAACTTTTCCTTGTCATCCAGCACTAAATCCTCCTCCCTGATGAGCAATGCCATCGTGGCAGTTATGGATCCCACAGAAAACCTGCCCAGTTTCACATCTTTTATTCCAACAAGGCTATTTTTAAACCCAGATCAGATTTCTGATAAGACTCGATGCACTCTCAGGCAGCTGTGCTATGTGACAAGAGCAGGCAAAGAGGACACAGAACCCCAGGATTTAAAAACCAAGCAACTGGAGGGCAGGGGCACTGCCCAAGACAATCCTAAAAATCCTGTAATTGTTGTTCCCTTTGTATTTAGTTTTAGTGATTGCTGCTGTTATTTCAAATCTGAGGAACCTGAGGGCCTTAAAGCCTGTCTATTTACTGAAAAGGAATGTACTTCACTGCACAATGCACTCATAGGAAAGCTGCATCTAAAGCCTGTTTAGGAAACAATGAACAATTGTCGTGATTTAGTATCTTCAGATCTGTAACTCCATTACTATCAATATTTAAACCAAGGGTGAAAAACAACTTCTCAGAGCAAGCACGACATACTCACTTTATCCCACTGGCTCTGCAGCAACAAAGCTTAGTTGAGAAAAGTCCTGGTTCTAATAATGCTGCCATATCAGAAAAAGCAGGAAAATGGTTTTATAAAGGAAAAGCAGAAATCAAACAAGAAAGGAATTTTGTTTGTTTGTTTCTAGAGCTGCCTTTTTATTTAAGAAAACACAATGGAAAGCATAAAAGCCTCAGAAGAATGAAGCAGACAACAGTGCCCTAAGGGAAAGGGAAAGAACACAGATGCTGTGTTCCAGCAGCAGGCAGGAGTTATTGGGCTGTAGATCACCGAGTGCTGCAGAACCAAAGCCCCCCAAATCCAGAAGTATAAAATTATGATTATACCTGGGCTGTCTTCTTAACAGCTGCCTTGCTACAGTACACCTGCTAAGCACCTATTTCATTCTGTCTGTGGGGTTTCCTCAGTTAATTCAACACCCACAAAAGAGTCAGCACATCTTGCAGGAGCCTGGGGATAGCAGCATTTACAAGATCACCTACAAAGGTGACAAGCAGCAGCTATTACACTTCCATTAAAATATCAAAATAGATCTCTGAACAAAGGCAGGACATTTAAACTGCTAATCCCCTAACAAAAGGGCCTCCCAGAAAATATTTTCCTAAATAGCAGTCACACATAGTATGGCTTGTTTCACTAGAGCACACATTCAAGGTCACTCCACCCCCCAAACCCTACTTTTTCATCTAGCTGTTTTCTGTGGACCCTTAAAAGCTTTCCCTCTCTTCAGAGCATCCCGTCCAAGCCCTAGGAAAGCCTGCTACATTTAGCAGGCTCCAGCATTAACCAATGCTTTGTCCTACATTTACCCAAATTCTCTCTAACAGCAGCAGGACAATTTAATGGATTTCCCCAGCAGCCTTGAAAAGCGCATGCCACGGACCAGATGTTCACTCACCCAGAAGCTGACAGCCTGCCACCACGGGGAAAAAAAGGTGGGCAACAGCTCTTAATTCTTCCATGTCTGGCTGAAGAGCGTTCTCCCTCCTGCGTGCTGCATTCTGGAGAGCCACTGCAGTGCTCAGAGCAGGCAGACTTGCAGGAGCAGCAGGAAAACAGCCGAGCTCTCCTACACTGAGCAGAGGTGTCCATCCCAGAGCCAGGGGGGGTTTTGCTCAGAGAACCCATCTTCTACAACCCCCTTACCAGACACTCTGTCACACTGACAAGTGGCCATTGGAAGGTGGTCACAAGGGTAAGAGAGGATAATAAAGCCAGCAAAATTGCCTGCGTGTGTGTAGGAAGGGAAAAGAATAAGTGGAGCACATAATGAGTGAAAGAATGGAGTCAGTATGCAAAGAAAATTATTTACTGAACAGACTATTCATGCTGCTGACCTCAGTCCATCCTCTCCACGTTTTAACTCCTGAGAGTCAGGGCTCTGCCTGGGAGAGGAGGATGCAGCCCTGCCATGAACCACTGTAGGATGTAACCACCAGATCCTGCAGTGAGGCTCCAGAAATGCGCTGCTGCTCCAATTCACAGCTCTAGGAAGTTCTCACAAATCACAACACACACACCAAAAGCCTGGTTGGTCCATCATGTTTTCCTCCTATACCTGGCAAGAAAAGCCCCTCTAAACCCAGAGCTGAAGAAGGCGGCCAGAGTTCACATCACCACCATTTCTAAGACCTTCACAAGAAGGAGAATTTTTCTGCAGTACTTGAATATTACCAGGTTTTAGAAAGTTGATGCCTGCCAAACACTCTTTTCCACAACAAGGAGTGCTGTATGCAAGTTAATCTCACACCCATGACCTTGTTCTTGCCACCTAAAGATTTTTCTGTTGTAACAAACTCCATAGACACTGAACACATTTACTGTGGCATAAACTCAAATATGTCACAGCAGTTCATATGTCACACAGCAGCAGCTATCTCATCAAATGGGAATACCAATATCTTTTGCATTTCTTCTTGGGGATACAGAACAACACAGTTTTTTGTACCTGAAAAAAAAGTGTTTCCAGTCATTACTGCATTTGAGAACAGGCTTACAGAATCTACTTGGCTCTCAGATTCCCTAATAATTATGAAGGATATTCTCTTCATATTGGAGCCCACATGGTGAAGCAAGCAGCAAACCCCACTGATACCACACCAATATCCAGTGTGACAACCCAGCGTTTAATTCACAGCACTGGAAACACCTTCTAGCCCATACCACTGTAAAGAAACTTTTCTAGATACATAACAAAGCCCCTGACTTTGTAGACAGGTTGAAAGCTGCTTCCGTTCTTCTGTCATCTGTAAAAGGACTCCATTCAACCAAGTCAGGAATTAACACTGAGCATTTGCAAGTGCCACTGTAGCTTATGAAGCACAATCCCAGTAAATAACCCAGCCTAGCTAAGGCAGCTGTTAGAAGAACCAAACTCAGCTACCCACTCTTGTGAATCATTTCCTGAATTGCTGTAATTAGCACAGCATTGTAAGGCAATTCATGCTCAAATGCAACAGAAGTCAACGCTCATCCTAATTTACTATGTTAATCTCAGAGCACTTGATTCCCAGCCCATTAGGAACTTTCCCTTCAAGATGCACCTCTGCTGTGACACCAGCAGGAAAAGGAAGAACTGACACCAGTGTGCAGTAGGCACTGGCCTGCTGGGTCACGTCTGACCTGTGCATCTGGAACCTGCTTGGCCACGTCCTTTCCTCTCTTTTTACATATTTCTGAAATTCTTTGCTTTGTCCAAAGTCTAGAACCAAAGCACTCTGCTCAACAGCTGAATGCACAGGCAGACCCTGATTGTGAGAAAGCATCGTGCCCAGAAATCACCATCACTGCTTGCAGGAATGCTACGAAGAATTCACCACCATTTTCCATTACCATCAAAAGAGTCTTGACTGCCTGGGATGGTCTCCTGTATGCTGCTTGATCCCTACAGCTTTATGAAACCTGTTCGCTTCTCTCACCCTTGGAGAGCCAGACTTTTGATATTATAAACCTTGAGCTCATTCAGAGTTTGATGAAGCATAAAATAAGCATGGTTTAACAGTCAAATGAACAACAAAGGGCCCTTGGTGATAGCTGGAGAGCACAGGAATGGAGCAGCAAAGGAATTAGGACTAAGAAAAAGACAACCCCTTTCACATGGAGGTGACATCCTGGAACTTTTGATTAATCATTTGATTTATCAGTGACATGATATGATTTCAAATTAATACAGCAACTTTAATTCTTGTCCTCACACAACCCATCTGAAGACTTTAGCTCTAGACAGGAAATTATATGAAGTAGAATGGGTACAATGCTGGAGGAGCACAACGTGATAAGGAAATCTGACCTCCGGAAAAACATTTTCTTTGAATTTTTTGGCAGAGGGTAAACCGTAAAGTCCCCAGGTTTTTGGCACAAGGAAGGAAGACCTACATAATGCTTCTCTTTAAAAAAGTACGTTTATTTTTCTTGTGTAATAGTACCTTACTGCTCCATGGGAGCTACAGTTCCAAGGTGACTATCCCAAGGTGAAGTTCATCTTAGGATGGCAGAATTCACCACAGGTGAAAACAAGTCATCTTTTTATAGCAGAGAATGAAGGACAGTGCACAGCAGCCCCTGAAGTAAAACATTTGGGTTTGGCAATATTTCAGTTTGGGAACATACACAATTTAAACTAGAGGAGTTCTGAGGAAGAAAAACACAAAGTAAACAAGTCATCTTTAACACAGTTTCAACCAATCCTAGAGAATAGAAGCTACAAATATTTTTTTTCAACGTAGACTTTTAGAGGATCACTAAATATTTTACTTGCTTCTACGCTAACACTGCAGCATTTTAGAAGACTCTTGCTTCAGTAACTATTTAAAAATAACCTCTCCAGAGAGCACATGGCACTAAAATCAGCCACTCCAGACTGATGAGACATCTAGACAATGGTCCAGAAAAGGGCACATTAGCAGAAGAACTCTCCTAAGGAGGAAGCAAACATCTCAAGTGACACTCTGCAAGCAATTTAGCTGGTTCAGATCACAGCTGATACTATACCATTTCTAAATTAGCATTAACCAATTCCTCTCCAAGAAAAGAACACAGCAAACTGCACAGCTAACCCAGCCCACGAGGCATGTCCTGGACACATTCCTTGGTCCTACTGGCTCATGGCTATTGCTACCAAAGAGTCTAAGCAGCCCTACTATCCCTGGAAAGCCTGGAGTATGTTTAGATTCTGTTTATAAGCAGCAAGACAAATGGCACAAGATCTGGAAGAAACCTGAAGTACTTGGAGCAAGGCACCAGCTTCCCCAGGGAAATGAGACACAAAGGCTAACTCCAAACCAGCCTTCCTTTACAATCAGCACAGCAAGAGAGTTCTGAATGGGAACCTTGCCTAATTAATGAATTAGTGATTTAGTGTAGCAAAGTGAATCATCAAAAGCATGGCACATTCTCCAAAGCTGTTTACCCTTCCTGACACAGAAAAATCATATTAGACTTCCTCAAATGGAGCAGAAGCAGAACACTGTTTATACCAGATGGAGTACCATAGACCATGTACACAGACTGCTATTAAAGAAATTACTTTCTGCCACAAAACAAAACAACCCAATAAAAAAAACAAACTAGTGAAACATTGTTAGATTTGACTGTTTAAAGCAAGACTCCCAGGCAAACATATGCCCCCATTCCTCATTTCTGTGCACGTCACCACAGAACAGAGGAGATAAGAAAGTCTCCTGTCCTCCCCTTCATTCCTTCAGTCACTTAACCATGATGTTGTTGGAAGTGCTGGAGGACACACCTCAACACAAGATCCAGAATAACTTATGCCATGGGTATCACTGATGGGTATCAATTGGGTTTGTGCTCTTTAACTGGGTTAGAATCAAATTTGCCTTCTGCTTGCCTTTAGACTCAATTCTCTAATGAACCCTGAAAAACATGTAAGTGTTAAATGGTGCAAATCACTGCAAGCTGCAGCATCTCACAAAACAGAGCAGAGTTTATATTGTCCTTTGCACCCAACAAGACTTTTTAACGGCTGTGTAAGTCTACACAACATATTTAGAAACACCAAGATGAAGGCAAAAAGGGGCTCCCAACCACTCTGTTCAACCAGTGCAGTTCCATCAGGGTCATCAAAAGACAGTAGTATTAGCTAGTACTCACAGGGACAAGCACTTTTATTTGTATGGCAGAGGTATGATCCCACAAAAATGTGCTGTTCTGCCCACACTTCCAGTGGGAGCTGTCCCCACAGACTCAGAGTAAAGAGATCTCAGTATTCTAAAGGGAGCTCGTTGTAAGTTATGCTATCCACTGTCACTTTAGTTCAAAAGTTGCTTAGAAGACTAGGAGATTATACCCCAAGACTTCATCACATGAGCCACCCAAAGTTCATTCCAAAGCATCTTACAGCCATGAAAATAAAAGATATAAAGTAAAGCTTGAAAGAGATTTATTAGAAGCCTTCAGTGCACTGCAATGTCCTCTTCCCTCAACCACATCAGCCCCCAGCAAGCCTCACCTCACTTCAAAGCATTGCATTTTCAGAGGAATTTCAGAGCAATTCCAATTCATGTTTGGAATTGCTGTTTCCAAACAGCAGGGCAGAGAGCAGTAATACAGAACAACTTTCTGTATTCCTGCTGGCCAAAGAGGAAGTTGATTCTGTAAATAGGCTATTTCCCAGATTTTAATTAAGCTGCTAACTGGAATCCTAATGCAGGCAAACACAGCAAAAGGCCCATAAGGTGAAACAAATATTCCTGGACGGAGGTTGGAGCATGGAAAATGGCAAGATTTGAGCTTGTTTTGTATCCTACAGTAACATTTGAGATCATCAGTCTAAACCAGAACACCAAAACGTAATCCACTACACAGGAGCAGAAGAAGAAAACATCTCCTCCACAGAGAGACTCCACCTCACGGGATGAGAGGACTCCTGGACAAGCAGATCCAAGGAAAGAAGAGAACACAGCAAAAAGGCAAAACCTCTCCTGACAGATAAGCAGAGGCCTATTGATTCCACTGCCAAGCTGCTCTGGTTCAGTCAGCTCATGGCAGGTGAGAGCATTATGAACTCTGAAGGCAGAGGATGAGGCACCAGCAGAGAGATCTATGGGACTCTTCTTCATGATGGCTGAAAAGCATCCATCTGCCACCCCTCTTTCAGCACGGACAAAGCAAAGAAAGGCCACAACAAGGCTTTGCTGAATGCCTCAAAGCAAGCAGCATTTCCAAGTGGGACATGTCAGGTGCTCCACAGCATTTCACTCCAGATGACAGTAGAAAAGGGCCAAGAAAATTAACTTGCCTGTGGTTGTATAACCCCACATACAAATGACTTTCAGTAAAAATGGTCATTGTTTTGAACAGCTGAATGTCAAGAAGAAAGCCAGACAAAGCAAGGGCAGCCTAGAGTAGTTTTAACCATGTGGCTAGACACAAAAGATCATATCTCAAAGACTCTGTGGAGAAAGAATGAAAAAGGTTAACATATAACAAGGATAAAGATCTGGGAAGAAAGAGATGACAGGGTGAGAGAGACAGGAATGTAGTAAAAAGGTTTTCCTCACAATTTCCATAGCTTTCTTCAGTGTCCCTTCTCAAAAATGAAAGGCAGTTTCTCATACTGTCTATTGCAAAACACGAGTTGATCTCTATCAGAGCAATCAAGTTTTTGTCTTCAGCAAAAACTACTGCCCACCTTCAGCAGAAAAGTTATGAACTCCCTCAGGAAGTGTGGGATGAAATACATTCCTCTTTCCTGAAGCTGAAATAATTCTATTGTTAATTTACTGCTGTCTAGGAAAAGCAAAAACTTGCATTTCCTTTCCTAGTCTTACTGAATACTTTTGAATGGAGTAGATTTCAGTATCTAAAAAAAAGAAAGAAAAACATCCTTTGGTTTCCTCTTGCTACCAAGGCAAATGATTGCTGCTTGATTAAACTTTCAAAGGAGATGAAAGAAAAAGGAGAGGTATCAGGAGAGGCTGCCCACAGAGGTGAGCAACCTCCCCTACCTTAATTGTTTCCCATATCTGGGCACTCCATTTCCATCACAACTCACTCCACACACAAGAGTATCACAGTGCCTCTTCAAACCAAGGCACAACACAGGCAGAATGAGAAGAGCCATGTCTGTTTACTGTTAACACAAAGAAACCAAATGCTGTTAGAGCCTTATCAACTCATTAATCCATATTCCAACTACCTCAACATTAGAAGAAATCCACAGGGACAGACAACAAGTAATTCACTGAAATTGAACTCATCGTGTGCCCAAACAGCTGAAATCCCAATGTTTTCACACCATTCACAAACACCATCTATTGCAGATCTCATTCCTTGTGTGTGTATGTTCCTGGGTTCTCCTGGACTCACTTTTCCCTTTCTCCCTCTCCCCTGTGCAAAATGTGACATGTCATTCAGCTGGCGGAGGGAGGAGGAGAAAAAGGAAGGAAGGGGTGGTGAGTTGATGTTCCTATGCTAGCTTACCTCCTGCTCTATCTCCACGGTTTTGGGCTCCCCTCCTAGTAAACAAACAGTGCCTGCCTCTTGTATCTTATCACATCATTTCCAAATAGCAGCATGAACCACAGCTCGGTATCACTGCTATTTTATTTCCACCTCTCTAACTATGAGGAGCATCCAGTGCTGCTGGGAGACCACAGAAAACACCTAAGAGCAAACACAGGTCCCCAGGAGACCTCACATGAAATCCCCCTTCCTTGCACTGACCAGCGGGAACTGCTCCCTCCTCCCCTTTTTGGATGAAAGATGAGATTATCGTTGGGATCTGCTGCAGTAAAAGCACTCCCAGGAAACCCCTCAGGGATCACATCCACACCAGGAGTATCTCAGCAACACAGTCCCTGGGGAAAGCTGCACTTTGCACCCCTTTATTAACACCACACACGTGTAAGAGCAGCCCCCAGGGCAGGTGTGTGCTTTGCTCCTGTGTGATGACCCTGCACACAGCAGGTGAGCCACAGCTACACGCCATGGATGGTGTTTCTTCTTACTCCAGGTTGTAAACACATAGATCAACGGGCAGAGAAAAGATTCCTAAAGCATCAGGCTGTAACAGCACACCCAGGCTCTGCTGTTGCTCTCGTGGGCAATTCCCAGTGACACAGTCAGAGTGGAGGTGCCTCTGCCAAGGACGACAGCAGCAGCACGGACAGCTCTGCCTTCACCTGGAGCTACCCTGACTCTAAGATTACCCCGGCAGGACAGCCCCTGTGTTTGCAAAGGAGCAAAAGAAAACCCTAATCCATTAATGGATTACCTAAGTGACTGAGAAGTCATTTTGAAATCCTGCAAGAGGAACACATCCAAGTAAGGACCAGTCCTGCCACAGCTTTCTCCAATAAGTGTCATCGCTCAAAGTAACAGTGCCAGAGCCTTTATCAAGAGACCTGCACCTGCAAAATAACTGAGATTTCTCATGTGAGGCATGTTTGCAGGATATCTGAAACCCAGAGAGGCAAGAAAGCTTAGAATAAAATGTCATCCTGACCTCAACCAGCTGTGTTTAGGCTTAGACCAGGAATATACAGTTACATACTATTTACAAATCCTTTCTTAACACACAGGATGGTCAGAAACAGGATTTGTATTCAAATTTATTGAATATTGAAGCTGATATACATGTTATTCAGCAGCAGCATAGCTATTAGTTATTTCTTCTACACAAATACTTAGGAATAACTGGTAAAAGAAAAATATTTATGGTTGTCCTGTAACATTGAAGAGGAGTTCCCCATCCATTAATTTAATAATTACAGGATTACCAACAGCACCATTTAGCTGTAAGGTGTGCCTTCCAACTGCAATTTAAGACATGAATGAATACAAGTCCAGCATACCTAGTTAAGCCATCTACTTAGACACAAATATTTTAGCAAGCTGCAAGCTAAATACAAACATAACTGTTTTCTTAACTGTAGTGTAACTTTTGCAGCTGCAGATGAATGTGCAGTGGACTTCTGGCTGGCTTAAAGGGGCACTGCCAACTTCAATCCAACTCTAAATCTAGTTTTGTATCAGTAAGCTTTCATAGACTCTCAGGCCAGCAGAAATACTCCCATGATTGAAGAGCTTGATTCCCATGCAGTGAGTTATTTTTACTGAACGTATCCCTGCAGTGCAACCAACCCAAACACAAGTACTGAAAATGTGACAATGAGAAATAAATAGAACATGTACGTTATAAGAAATAGAGAGATACTAGCATAACTATTGGTAAGAGCAGTATATTCCAAGCAAGTGCATAGTTATACAAAGAAAACCTTGTTTATTGCATTTTTCAAAGCTCGGTTACCTTGTATCTTTCAAAGTTTCTAGCTAAAAGGAGACTAATGGATAATCCGTTTCTGTATATCCAGCCTGACCACATTTCTTAGCTCAGCTTCCCCTAAGTCCACTGCACTAGCACAGACCAAATTCATTTAAAGTGCAGAATAACCAAGAACACCAATCTTAAGTCTAACACTCAAAGATTTCCCATAGATTCTTCATTTTGTTCAACTTTCAAAGCAACACAAGAGGACCAACAAAGGAAGCAGCAGTTTTTTGTGTCAGACTTAACTTTTGTCGAGATGGAGGGAACCTTTCCAGGTGCTCCAGAGCACTAACCTTAAATGGATCACTGCATGAGGTAAGAGAGGACTTCTTCAGAATACGGAATTAAGTCACTGCAGTGACTAGATAACCAGGTTTTTATTATTATACAACAAAACCTATGTTCAGAAGCCTCTACCCTTGTTATGTACTAAACACCCTTAAGCACATCTTACGACAACAGCCCGCCGAGATTACGAATGAACCATAACACAATAAATAAAGGAACAGCGGCACAAGTATCACAACCCCTCATACTGAGTTTATCTAGAATGACAATAAAAAGGCTAAAGGCAAGACAAGCAGCAGCCTGTGCCAGCTGCGGGCGGTTTATGCCGTGTCTCACGTAGGGTGCCGTAAGCTCCGTGTGACGGAATTACCGGCAGCACTTTATGACCCCGCAGCGGCCGCGGGTCGCGGGCGGTGCGAGGCACCGGCACGGCGCTGCGGGCGATAAGGCCGAGCCGCAGCAGGGCAGCCCCGCAGCGCGCCCTCCGCCCGCCCCGGCACCGGCGTGAGCCGCGCGGTGCCCTCGGCTCAGCTCAGCTCCGGCCGGGGGTCCGCCCCGTTCCTGCCCGGCGCCGAGCCGTGTAATCGGGTCACGGAGCCGGCACGGACCGGCGGCGGGGACTGCGCTCCGCGGCGGTGCCCGCCGCCCTGTGCCAGCCGCTGCCGCCACTCCCCGCATGGCGCGCAGACCCCGCTCCCCGGCCGCTCCCCGCGCGGTGCCGCGGCACGAGGGGGATCCTCCTCCTCCACCGCCACCACCCCCGTCCCACCTGCCACCCCGCAGCCCTCCCGCCCCGCCGAGGGCACTTGCCTTCGCTTCATGCCGCTGCTCGGGGGCGGCGGAGCGGAGCGGGACAGAGACTGAGGCTGGAGCGGGACCGGAGCGGAGCGGGACCGGCCCGACCCTGCCCGCCGCGGGAGGGGCGGGTACAGCGGCGGCGGCGCGCGCGCGCACCTTGGCAGCTCGCGCTGCCGCTGCCCCGCCCACCGCCCACCGCGCGGGCAAAGCCCCCTCCCCGCCCGTCCCGTCGGGCGGCGCACCGGGGAAAGGGGAGGGGCGGCGGGAAGTGGCGGCGCCACGGCCGCTGGGCAAGCGCTGGAGAGGGGAGACGAGGGGACGAGGGCGAAGGCAACGGGAATGCAACAGGTGTGGAGGAGAACGGGCGCCGTCCCCCTCGCGGTTCTCCGGCACAGACCCTAAACGCTCCCGCTCGTCCCCCGCCCCCTGTGGCAGTGGTACGCTCCCACCGCTCGAATTGCAACAGGCCGGGCGGGGATTGGTGGAGATCAAAAAAGGGGCGGGGCGAGGCTGCGACCGTTTAAAGCGCCCCGGGCGGGGGGGGCGCGTGCGCCGGGGGCGCGCCCTGTGCCCCGGGAGCGCGCCCTGTGCCCTGGGACACGGGAGACGCTGATGGAGCCAAGCGACGGCACCGAAAGAACCGGCGGGAGGAAGGCGGCAAATGAATGAGATCTAAAAGCGGCCGCAGAGACGCTTGTAAAGTCGTCATGAGAAAAGTGCGGAGATATTTTTGGGTGGGGAGTGGCTGCGGAGAAGCTCGCGGCGGTGGTCATAGCAACTCGTCCCGTTTGGATCCTGATGCGCTCGGGAACAGGCTCCTTGCCCCCTGCGCTCGGGAAGATGAGCAGCGTTGCAGCAGGTGGATGCTGCTGCCATCATCCTTGTCTCCTGCTAATCACCTCAGCTTGGGAGCCCCAAATATTGGCTAATCCCTCAGGTTACACCGAGGTGACAGCGTTGGTACTGGCTGGACAGGGAAATGAGCCAGCCCTGGTCTTCAAGAAAGCACTGAGAGGAACCCAGAAATGTCCTACCAAAGCCACAGCCTTCCAACCCTACCTTAAGAGAAGTTTTGATCTCCATAGCGTATTAGAGATTTGGGCATGAAAAGCAGGCAGGTATTGTAATAAGACATGATAAAACACTGAGCAGGTATCATTCATAAGAGATACATAAAATGAGTTAATGATGTGGCTGAGCAAATTCTTACTACAGTGGGGTATGACAAATATCAGCCAGAAGTGCACAATTCCCAATTCACTACATATATCCATGTCTGAGAACAGATGGAGGAAAGCCTTTAGCTAATCTAAACTTGGCTCAACCCACCCTGTTTACTGATGGAGTTTCCATGAGCATAGAAATTAGAGCTACTGGTTGCAATCACTGGAGAGCCTCAGCCTGCTGATTCAGCTTCCATGATGGAAAATCTGGCAAGGACACCTGTCCTTACCTGAGCAGATGCACAAGATCATGCCCATACAAGCACCAAAGGGTGGCAAGAGCTCCAGACAGGGGATATTCCCCTTGGAAGTCCCTCAAGGTCACTGACAGAGCAGCTCTTTGCAGGGGAGACAGCAGCTTCCATTATCTGTTCAAAACCAATATTTGCAGGTGTCATCCCCTGCAAAGATGCAGGTTGGGAGTGTGTTAATTATTGAAAAATGAAAGCAGATGGAGGAGGGGGTTTACATACAGTGACACAGGAGATGTTTCAAAATGCTCTCCCGGGGCCGACTCGCCGGGTGTTTGCAGTGATTGCTGGCTGAGCACTCTGAACAGTCAGGAGGAGAGCTGGCAAGTTTAACAGTAATCTTTGTAAAGTGCTAATAAGGACCCAAACAATTCCCATTAGGGAACTGAAGAACCATCTGCACTCTAGCATGAGGCTGCCTATGGCATCCACAGCAAGACTTGTATGTCTTGGCTCGATATTTTGGAATCCAGCACCAGAGAGGCTTAGTCATATGACAGGGTTATTTGCATCATTATGCTGCTGGATTCCCAGAGAAGTTTTCACAATGCGCCGTAAGAGGAAGGGTTTAAACAAGTGGAACTGAAGCAAAAACAAAGGACTATACTGCCTCTGCATGTCCCTTGTCACTGTGTGCACGTGGTGTGCAGAGTGGGAGGAGGGTGGCAGGCAGTACTGTACAGAAGAACTTCAGGCTCATAAAGCACACTCACAAAAACTGCAACATCAGTACAAAATGGGCTGTTTTGCAATATAAAAACAAGCTAAGACAGCTGAAACCCTGCATCACAGTTTAGTTAGAAGCCTGATGTTCCAGGCTGGTGATGGGCAAGGCAAGCCCAGCACCATATCCCCCCCGAGGATTTTACAGAACCGCTGCTCTGCACTGGGAAACGAGGTGGACTGGAACAGTCACCTCGCCCCAGCCAGGCAGTGATTGAGTCCCTGTGAATTCGTGCCTGCAGGCACTGTAAAACTGGGTGTTGGCACGCCAGAAGTGACCACTAGTGAGCAGAGCAGCTGTTGAGGAAACAGTTCCAAACCAATCTAGGGAAAAATATTGTGGTCCCAGAGCTTTTTAAAGGAGATGACCTGCTACCGCTCAAAATGAAGTCAGAGTATGGCACAGTGTACCATTTTCAAAAGTCTATATAGAGAAATATGGCCTGGCTTTTTTATGTATTCCAAGAGAAATTATTGAAGGCTCATAAGGCCCAGGTGTTGCTCCCAGTCAGACAAGGAGTATAACAAGGAAGGCAAGTTACAGAAGAAAATTCAAGAAAGTTTTTGGTATCTCTATGAAATCAAGGCTATTCTCACAGTAAAAATAGCCAAGGAATCTTAAATTCTATTTTGACAACCTTCCAAGGTTCAGGACGTGCCAGGTGCATGCTCCTGTGGGAATCTGTAATCTCTTTAAACCAAGAGCACCAAATTCCACTGGATGCGTACTGCCCCGGAGCAGAGTCCCACATCTGGAAATAGGAAGTTAAAACACAGCAGGTGGATTTTCAAACGAGGAGATGATCACCAAATTACAGCACTGGAAGGGATACCGAGAGGTCATCTAACTCCAGCCCTGTGAAAGCATCTCTGTCCCATCTGTTTTACCTCTTAAAGACCTCCCCAGTGTAGACACCACAGTCTATCCAGGAAAGATGTGCTTTGCTCATGATTCACTCTTTTTGCCTTTAGAAACTTTCCCCTAATGGTCAACCTGGATCTCTCTTACCATAATTTACATGTACCTCTCATCCTACCCAGTAGACAAAAAGCCCCATTTGCTCCTCTCACTCCTGCAACAGCCTTTTAGATGCATGAAGATTTCTCATGTCACTTATCACACTCCCCAGGACCTAAAACCCCATTTCTTCTTGTCTGCCCTCCTAGTTTAGACTAAGTGACGCTCTGTTGATTCATGGTGTTCCCTTTTGGTGGCTCTCACTTTAATCCATGTCTTTCCTGATCTCCTCTGTGCAGGAACAGCATACAGCATGCTCTCTGTTGACGCCTTACCAGTACCATGCAGAGCAGAAGGAGCACTTGGTGTGTTCTGCAATCATCCCTCCTGTTTCTACTTTTTAGTGTGACATTTACAGTGACAGAGGGTTTTGTTGTTGTTGTTTTTTGCTTCAATTTGTAAAAGTCAAGGCCACAACATGAAACCAAACTGCCACTGAAGCCCCTGAAATGCTCTCCATTAACAGGAACTCTTTTCTCCTGTGTACAAGTGTTTCTGTTAAAAGTCACTGTGTTTGGATTGCCAGCTGCTGTAAGCAGCTGAATTGGGATCTGCATGAGTTATAGTCTTGTTTTCTCATGCTCACACTTACTTGGACAGCTAAACTAATTTTTTTTTTTAATGTAATCTCTATACAAATGAGCAGCTACAAGCTTCCAAAAGAAGAACTGCTGTCATAAGAAACTGAAGGACTAGTCTCTCGTCTACAGAGGTTTTAAAATTTGCTGCTTTCTGTCCAGTTGTTCTGGAGCACTGACTTCCTAAGCAAGAACACAAGTGTTCAATCTGTGGTTCAAATGCAAGGCAGAAGTCACCAAGCACCCATCATTCTCCTGATTCAAGTGATTATTCACTGCATAGGCATTTGAATAGCTGTAATATTTATGAAATGATGTATTCAACCCCCTGCACCACCTCTGAACACACATGCACACCCTAATCCAGACTGATGTTGTGTGCTGAGCTGGGAGCTGAGTTTCAAATGAAATGCTGGTGGTGTTTGGTTGCAAGGAAACAAATACAAGTCCAATTCACTTGAAAATAAACCTCTCTTTTGGCTCACTAAGTAGAAACTTCTGTAGGTAAAAACTTCTGCACCTAAAAAGGAAAAAAAAAGAAGCCAGCCCATCAGAGCCAGTGAGTTTTGATCATGGAGATAAAAGTTTCTAAACCTTTACGCTGAAAAAATAATTGTTCTGATAGGAGCTAATAAGGAAGGTTTCTCTGGGGCTACATGCAAATCTGCTGAGTGTTCAGTATAGACTTTAGCATTTGGAACTGTTTTAAGAATAAGAGAGGCTCTGGGTCTGTGCACACACACTGCAGACAATTTCACTGCTCACGGATTTTGCCAAGCAGTACAATATAAAGTTGCAGCTTTGGGTTTGCTGCTATGACTCAGGACTGTGGGCATATGAGAAGCTGATGAGAAACACACAACTTTCACTTCACTTTATATGCTGTAAAGTTGTAAGTAGAATGAACCCAAACCAAAGGCTACACCAGTGCAGAAAACTCCCTCCCAAAATGGTACATTATGCTAAGGGAAGAGTAGGCCAGCTGAGTTTCACTTCATGCTTTAGTTCAAGTGTGTAAAGAGGTGTGAGATCATCCAAAGCAGTAAGACAAGTGCTTGTCAAGGAAGAAAATATAGATAGGCAAGAACACCATACCCAGATGAAGTACTACTAGACTGCTGGCCTACGATTAATTCATCAACCAAAAAATCACAAGTACAGCATTTCCTTGTACTCAGACAGTCCCCAAGAAGGACCAAAGGGAATGGATTCAAACGTACCTTGGTGAAATGTAATGGCAATTCCTGCAAGGTCATTGTTGAGACCCTTCATTAGTTCTTCATCTAATTTGGACAATAAAAGTTCCCCACAAGAGCTGCCTGGAAAGCTGAGATCGGTTTACTCCACGTAGAATGCAAAAAGGTCTAAAAGCCATGTTTACTATTTGGAGTTTGGATTAAGGGAGAGCCTGAGCTATGTTTTCTATGCTTGTTTTTAAAACAATAGCTCTTTACTCCTTTAAGGAAGTATACAGAGCAGCTCTCTCGTGGTGTTGTCTGGAAATAACTGACAGCCCCAAAATCTCAAACAGATTTGGAAGTTTCCCTCAAACTCCTAACCATGGTTAGGTTCTCTTCAGCTGTGTTGTCCTGGTTGAGAGGCTTATTGCTTTATTAGAACTACGGGAACTGTTCTTGGACAAGCCATAAAAAAGACTCTACCTATGTTCAATCAAATTCATCACTGTTTAGAGAAGTATTAATAAAAAGGGAAAAGTAAATCAATGAACTCACTTTATTGATCTTGAGAATGTGGAACTACTATTAATAAAACATGTTGATGTTGTTTTATGGATAGGTCAGAGTCCTGGTAAGGGTGTGTTTGTCATTCTAACTTTCGTGCAGTTTCATCAACAAAGTATTTGCTATAGCAGTATTGTAGTTATTCATCTCCTGTTTTCCTCCCCCACAGCCAGAACATCTGCTAAACGTTTCAGAATCTGAGCTTGTTGGGATAGGGCCCGTTGCTCTTACATATTTATGAACTGTGTGGTACCCTGGCACTCATTCAGCAGCCTGCTTCCCAAGGCTCATGCGCGAATGACATCAGCCGCCGTGGGTTTGTGTGCAGGAGATGCACATGTGCAGGGCTCACCCCGGGGGCTGCAAACCCACTGGCCTCCAGAAGCACTCAAACTCCACTGCTGCCCAGGAACACAACTTACAGACTCAGATTGGAGTGATGCAGGGGTGAGGAAGAGGAACTAGAGGTATTTGTGGTGTCCCCCGGAATGGTAACAAAGAGTAATGGGCTCAAATTGAATTTAAAGAGCTGTATTTGACTCCAGAAATATCCAGAAATATCATCAAATTTTTCAGCTTGGTCATATAGGCCAACTAAACAAAAGCTACTATGCTTGTGTTAGTTGTAACAGGCAGGACAAAGCAGAACACAGGAGTGGTTCTGGGGATGGAGAAAGGAGCACATAATTAATTTCTGACTTCTGGTTTTGCTCTGTAGTAGCCCAGCCTGTCATGCCAACACTGGCACAGGCACAGCTTTATGCTATTTACACACTGAGGGGAGTGTGCTGTGCCATTATTGTGCCCACACGTGACTCCCAGCACACCAACAGAAGCTGTGTTCACAAACTGCCCTTGTGTGCCTGGGCTGAGTGGACCTGTCCCTGTTTGCCTTCCCTGCTTTGCAAACAGTGCCTTTCCAAAGTTGAGGATGGAGGATTTTCCTTGGAAACCTTGGGAGAAACAACAGACCCCATCTCCTCTCAACTGTGAGAACTCCGAGGGGCATTTGTCTGCCCAAATGCATGGCAGCAACACACCACAAGCACAATCACAGCCTAGCAGGCTTAATGAGATTACAGCTAGAGATGCCCCAGTGCTGCTGTCTGAAGAAGGAACAGAACAAGCACCAAATTCATCTGGAGAAAAAGAAATCTCCTTGGATTTCATGCGAGCAGGCTGCAGGTTGATCAGGATTTCAGATCTATGGTGTACAACCTTTGATTTCCCTTATAATTCCCTTTTTGTTTTTTTTAATGCATTGCTTTCTTTACAAAGCAGTGTATTATTTTCACAGATGTCTAAGTTACATTAATGTTTTTTCAGGACATGATTTAAAACTGGTGACCACACTGCTCAGTAACATGACTACATTTATAGATGCCTACTGTTAGCCTTGCTAGATTGATCTCACCCATGGCTTCTGTTGGTATGCTTGACTATGACACCCATGTGCTATGGGGAAATGTGGTGGATCTTGGCCAGTATAATAATTCCTTTTATCAGCAGTTTATCTGGAGCATCTGTTTGTCTCATCAGAATGAAACTGCTTGTAACTCTATCCTACACAGGGCAAATACTCTTTCTGCACCTGTTCAAGCACTTGATTTACTTACTGCCTGAATTCTTAATCTCTACGAAAACAAGTAAGTCAGCTTGTACAACAAAGGCTGGAATCATGAATGAAATGGAAAAGCTGATATAGGACCATATCAGCTGGCTAGAGCACAAAACCTGGTATTAAGGTAGGGATTGTGCAGTGCTCACTGCAAACTGCAGATCTCATTGAGCTTCCTGCAAGAAACCTGCTGCTAATGGCAAGGCTGCAGCTCCTGCAGGAATCCATGCCCAGCACAAAAAGCCAGTAGTAGTGCATTCAGGGATTTTGCATGAAGCCTGGAGCTAGCACATAAGAAAACCCCTCCCCTTAGACACAAGACACCCCGGGATTCACTAGTCAATGACAAACAATAAACAACATTGGCAGCAGAAGGTAGGAGAGGCTGGCTGGGCCGGTACTCACAGAGCGAGGCTGCGGGAATGACTTCTCCTCACACGAGTGAACTCCTCCCCGACAGGTGCTCACAGCTGGCAGGGGCACACAGCTACAGGAGAGCCCCTCGCCACGCCCCGTGCCCTGCCTCCACACGGCTTTCTCTTCGCAGGGCTCCTACCAGCGAATTCCTCTTTCTCTAGGCTCGCAAGGTAAAGCCAAACTGTAAAAGAAACGGGATCTCAGCTGCAAATCTCCTTTTGTAAGCCTTTGCCACAGCATCTCGCCGAGTCTCGAGGAGGCTGTGTGATGATGGGTCTGGCTGCCAAGTCGTCACTGTTGCCACAGTAACGGAGCAGTGGTCCCCTGTGGCTTGCTAAGGGAGCGGCAATGGGAGCACCGAATGGATGCATTGCCTCCTCCTTGGAGGATTCCTCTGACCTGGGTAATCCACCCGTTTTTTAAAAAGGCTGTTTTATACAGAATTATTTCCCTCACACCCCACGTACACCCCCCCTGCCACCTCGGTTACTCCGCTCACAGAGCTCTACAGCATCTCAAATCTTGTTTTGTGGTATAGGAAAGCAGGTATAACCCCAAGAGAGTCACTGGATTCCCCTGGGATTGTGGAAAGAGGAAAATAGAAACCTTGTTCTGGTGAATATCTGAACACGAGCACGCGCTCACCGGTGTTTGAAGAAGTGCTGGGACGGCGCGATATAATCTTGTCTCTGTGAGCAGGTGAATGAGCAGTTGAGACAGCAAGAGGGGATTTCTCTGCCAAGTGTTTCTCTGCCAACACAGCCCAGCACAAGTGTGGCTGTGAGGCCCTGTTACAGCTACGGGGAAGCTCAGGGCCGGCAGAATTCCTTTGTTCCTGTCCCCTCAACTGAAAAGTCTTGGTGCTATCATTTCTGAGCCTTAATATCGCTGTTTTCTACTTATTTTTGATTATAACGTTGACATAAACATTAGCAGTAATGTCAGGCAGCACAGTCCACCAGAGTGGAGACCTACAGACTCTGGGCTGTAGTCAGAAAAGCAGCCAAGGCTAAAGGAGCAGGCGTTATTTTGCTGGACAATGAACAATTCAGCCTTGTTTTGGAAAGCAGCTCCTTGGATAGTTAAATAATACCACTTGTTTATGAGACAGACTATTTATCTCATCTTCTTTATAAAATGTTGCTAACGGTTCTTTGTTGCTTTCCTTATTATTCTCTCCTAAAGCCAAGTGCTTCTTTGAAGGTAATGGGTTTCCTCTCTTAGGACACCAGTAACAAACACAGCTCTGTGTGCACGTAGGTGGTGTGGACAAAAACATACAGAACTAAAACCCACACATTTGCTTGCTTAACTGACTTTGCTGTCCTCACTTTCAACCCAGGTTGTTTGGGCAATCTGTGACAGTGGCTCATCCCAGCTTGCTAGGTAGGGACAGGCCTGCAGGTGCCAAAACCCAGATGTTAAAGATCCCAGCATGATGAGGGGTAAGTACCTTTTTGCTCCACTGTAATCTGCAGCAGCAGAGATGGGACTAGTTAAGAGCAGCAGTGTCAGCCAGAAGGGCTAGAAAGGATTGAACTAGATCATAAAAGCTGTGAGCAGGCAAAAAAAAATCTCATGCGTTAAAAGTAAAAATTCTGATCTTTTTACTTATCTTTGCCTCTGCCTTCAGACTGAGTTTTCCAGCTTTCCTCCAACATACTGTGAGGATTAGAATTTAATTTAGAAAAAGCCTTCAATTTCTCCTATGTTTATAGGATTCTTAAATGGGGGACTTGGAGAACATCACCAAACACAGTGATGGCCATGACAACGCCACTAGGCTTGGCAGAGCAGAATATCTCTGTGGAGCAGGAAAGTCCATCTAGGCCCAGCCTAAGGGAGTCTGGAGCCTTCTGATTACAGGTGCTGGATTTAACAGCATCACAGCCCCACAAACACACAGTCACCCTCCCTGCATGGTGCCGTAGTGCAGTGGCTTGTTCAAAATCAGTTATTAGCACACCCAGACTTAGGAGCATCCATGTCCACACAGGTGTGATGTTACTGAACATGAAGGCATCTTAAAGAAATTCAAGTTATCGTGGGAATTTTATGTCTATTTCTTCAGTAAAGAAGAATGCAGTAAGATCAGGAACTGAGCTGCACACTTGGTCTCACATAGGAAAGTGTTGCTTGGTACATATAATTAAATAAATCTGTTTTGCTGACACTCCCTCCCCCACCCCTTCCCTCAGCTATTTTTACACTTGGCTTAGTGGAAAAGACTTGGTGCCTCTGGGTGTGAAGCATGAAGCCATTCAGGATGAAGCTGTCCCCTGAAGAAGACAATCCTGAGAAGGAATAATGCTGGGCTCTCAGGGAGTGTGGAAAAAGCAGAGGAATGTAGGGGAGAGGAGGTGGCTGGGCTTGGCCTGCAGCACTGAGGAGTCTGAGGAGTCTTTTCCATAGTTAGCTTTCTCCTCCCGCAGTCAGAGCTGTTTAACGGGATCACGAGGGCTGCTGTACCATTACTTAGGGAAGAGGGTATAAAAATGACAGCAGCTAATAAGCACCCATTTCTCATCAGTGGCCTCATAAGGCTAATTGCACAAACAGAACGTTTCAGAGGCTAACGGGCTGGAAATGACATTCTGTCTGCTGGATCCAGACCAGTGCAGAGAGGCTGCAGCCCTGTGCCTGGACACCTCAGGCCCAGCCACAAACAAAAAGAGGGCTAGCCCTAAATGTATGTCCACAGGAGGACACAGACTTCAGAAACTGAGCAGGAATGCTAAAGACACAGCACAGTCATTCTTCCTGATGATTAGGAGGCAATGGGAGCAGAAACATTGAATGTCCCTTTGTCCATAAATGTCCAGACCACATTCCTGGTTCTGAAGTTCCCTCACAGAAAGGAAGGCTTTGTCTGGAGCTCACCACTGAGGACAGCAAGACTTAAAAAAACGTGAAAAGAAACAATCCAGGCTTGGAGGACCAGGGTGGAAACACACCTTTAACTGAGGCCTGGGTTCAGAGGAGGCTTTCATGCCTCCCAGAGAAGAGGCTGGCTGATGGGAAGGGCAGAAACTGGACAGAGCTGTGTGTGGTCTCAGAGCAGGAGAAAGGCAGGGAGTGTGTGTTTACGTGTGTAGGAAGGGAGCTGTTGGTAGTGGGAGTGCAGTCCCTGCACGTGAATTATAGATGTCAAAGCTGAAAAAGTGCTTGTTGGCCTGCTCACTTTCCCTTCTTTTGCCTGCTGAAGATTTGAAAAGTTGAATCTTCCACTCATTGCACCAAAGAATCTAATGCAGTATATTTGCTCTTGTATCATCAGGCACTAATTAGATAATCATGACTAAAATAATACTTGACAAGATTGGTTCTTTCAAACATCCAGGTTCATTTTGCTCTTAGTATCACTATCCGGGTTTATTTTAAACCTACATTTAATTTTTTTTCTCACTCTGATCTACAGTTAGGCCTGTTAGGAAGTCTCCGTGCTGTTTTTCTATTTTTAAAATATGGGTCCACATTTGATCAGTTTTTGCTTGAGATTCTCTGGTGCACTGCTGGTAAAATTAACTCACAGCCAGTTTTCAAGACTATTGGAAAGTTATCACCACATCAGAATATATGATGTGCCAAATAATTTGGATATGCTAGGCTTTCTCTCACAATATTTCCACACCTGGTTTTCATGGAGATCCATGCTCCTGCTTGTTTATACTCCTGTTAACTGCTGCTGTGGTCATGCATGTCATTGAGGGGTTTCTGGAAAGCTCAGCAACTCAGCAATTTTATAACTGCATTATAAATAATTCTATCAACTGCTCTTCCCCACATCTACTTTTCATTTATTAATGGACTTTCTTTCTAGGCAACATTTTCTTACCTCTCATCACCGTCCCTTAAATATATATACATATACACACACTTGGGAGTGTATATGTATATATAATAGTTTCAATTAGTTTCGTGGTCCTTGTGCCAAAACTTCCACTGCCTTCAGTCAGAGATTTGCCTGAAGAATGCCTGATTATAGCCTGTAGGGGTTGGTCCTGTTTCTGTACACCAGGAACAGTGAAGTGAGTGCACACAAGTGGGCAGTGCAGTCCCACTGGGTTTGAACTCAGAGGCATTGGGAGAGAAACATGAAAACGTGGATTTATGTGCACAAAAAAAAGAAGGTGAAGCACATGGAGGGGAGCCAGGCAAAGTATTGAGGATTCTGTTATACAAGAGCGGGGAAAACTGAAGATTTTACATTATTAACTCATGTTAAACTTTGTTTGTTTGTGGGTTTGTTTTGTTTTGTTTTAACTTTTCAAATAACGGAAGAGAGTGGATTTAGTGGATTTTCTCTTTCCCCCCTTTTCTGTCATCAGACAGCTGTGCAAATATTTTAGCATGCGATTGTGAAAGCACAACACTGCAAACTTCTGCATTGTGCCAAGAGAAAAGTACAGGAAAACAAAAGGCAAGAGCCTGGGGTAGATCTGGCTGCCAGGATCTTCTGTCCCCAGGGGAACCAGAGAGAGGAAAAGGGAGAGAAGAAAGGAGGACTGTGATAGCTTTCACTGCTGACAGTGACAGTATCCCAGGTCAGAAGGAGACACAGAATGGCAGGAGGGTAGCAAAGGTATCAGGGCAATTAGCAGTCATAGAATCACGTCTTTCTTGGAGGTTGTTGGCTTTACCTGCATCACCAACTGCTGGTGTTGTACCTGCCCTAAGAGACTGAGTTCTCAGGTTGCAGGTAAATTGAAAACCCAACTTACACAATGCAGTAAATCAGTCTTTTAATTTAGGAAATCAGATCTGCATGCCTGGTTTGTGGTTATACTGGCCTGGCATAAAACAGGTCTTTTCCAGCAGCTTCAGGGGTTCATCAGCAAAGCCGTGATTCAGGCCAGACTACTGAAAACCCATCTCTTCATAAATACCCTCAGGAGTTTGTGCTACACAAGTGTGGGCAGTGGGTGATAACACAAACCTAAATATGCCACAGCCAGCAATCAAGCTGACTGATTCTCTGCCAGAGAGCCCTATCTTGTTACTGCAGGGGAATGAATTAATCCATAAAAAAATTAGCTATCATTTGCAACATTCTCGTGGGTTTTGCCACACTCATTTCAGTGATTCCTCTGCATCAAATGACAGCACATCTTCATCTTTCACTGCTTAAGTGAAAACCATAGGTCACAGTGTAATGGTACTCCATCTCCCAGCCCATCCTGCTCGTGAGAAGTCAAAGGATCAAGACTCATTCCTGAAGGTGGTCGTCATTCTGTGCCCTGAAACACAGAGCTGGGGATACTTCTCTTTTTTTTCAGGCCTATAAAACTGCCAAAGTTACTCAAACAAACAAGAAACTTTTGGCTGTGCTGCATGTAATCTCCCATCCCAGGGAATTAAACAGGTGGTTATTAAAACTGTAATAACACCCACACTGTGAGAACATTTAAACCCTAAAGGAAGAAATTCTTCCTCCATCAAAGAGAGCAAAATCATTTAATGGTTTCAGGAAGCCTTCATACTCCAGCTTCCTCTAACCATTTGCATTCCACTTCCATTTAATTACCTGAATGATTAATTAACATCTATCAGCTAATGTTTTGCACAGTGCTTCAAATAAGTGAAGCACCGTATAAATCCTTGGTAGGAATTGTTAATTAGGCTACTGTTTATGTCACTGTTGTTGCCTTCTGGGCTCTTCCCACTCCTTTCCATATTCACTGCCATGGGCAGTGGTCAGTTCTACCTACCATGGCTGTTATTTCCAGCCCAGCTGATGGAGTCAGCACCACCATCCTCCTGCAGCTGTTTCAAGATGATGGAGCTTTTCTGGCATTGCCACACGTGCTTTTATTGGACCTGAGTCCCCAGCGAAGACCTTGCACCCTGTTATCCACTTTAATAGCATTTTTACCCCACAGGCCCAGGCTCCAGCCTCACAGCACCTCTCCCCTGCCCAGGTATGCACAGTGGTGAGGAGGGAGGCTCCCTGCACTCAGCATGACAGCAGAAAACAAGGGTGGGTTCAGCCCCTCCCGACAGGACACCAGTTTTCCAAAGAAGCTCTGGAAATGTCTGCAGTTCTGTCGTTCCTTTAGGAAGCCCCAGCAGGGTTCTCCTGATGCTGAGCACAGATTCCAGCAGAGCCATGGTCGATGTGGCCTCCGAGGGCAGAGCAGAGGCTTGTCTGTGACAGAAATCCCACCCACCTCCACATGACTCTCCTATAGCTCCGGGAAGGCCATTTACAATCAGGTGTGCAAGTGGTGAATTTGGGTGTCTCGAGTTGCAGTTGTCTTGAGAGCCCAGAGTCATGACTTTAAAAACCAGGACATACCCCTGCAATTGAAACCAGTTGTCTCTGTAGTTATTGTCTCTGCAGATCCTGTGAGATAAGTACACAAAATACTGCATTCGTTTTGTTTTCCTTTAACTGTCAGCCATACCAATTCTGCTTTATAACTGAGCATCGAGTCAAGTTCTTTCCTTCTTACTCATAAGGAGCGTTCAACAAGCCAAAACAGGCCACAGGAATGCCAAAAATATAACCCTTTGGAACTTGGTAAACAATTTTGTTGATACTGCTGAAAATGGAGCAGAATCATTTTCTCTGAGTGCATTGGCTCTTCAGAGGTAATGAGAGCCCATTTCTTTGAGTCAGTGAACTCAACGTGAGTGCCAATGGGACAGGTTGAGCTGGTGAATGTCATGATCCTTCCCTTATGTCCCAGGTTATTTTAACTCCTTCTAGAGTCTCCAAAGGAAAAGACTCTCATGCTCAAAGACACTGAAGCAGCAAAGGATAAGTCCGGAAATAAAGTGCCTGTAATGTTCTTTTCTTCCTTGCCTAGATCAGTGCTGGAGAAGTATAGGACTTTCTAAGCAGAAAGGTCCATGGAGAGAAGGGGAAAAACCTCATAATCCCCTTTCCTTCTGTATCCTCACACTGTATGGAGCTATGGGTTTGTGGGGACTGTGAAACTCTGCTTTCTAATCTTTACTGTCTTGGTCCTTAATAACTCTGGAAGTAGATTGCTAACAGCACAAGTTTTCCATGTAAATCCCACAGTGATGTCCCAAGGGTTTGCCCAGCACAACTGCCAGTCACAGTCCCCAGAGCTGAGAAATGATGGGATTTGCAGTAAGTCAGCAAGAGGAGAAAAGAGAGAACAAAATGGAGGAAGAAAAAATGGAGAGTAACAAATGGAGAGTGCAGAAAAGAAAGATACAGAAAACAAACTAGAACAGAGCTCAGAGAGTTTGAACAGAGTTCAAACACCAGAAAGGCAGCAAGCTCGCTCTGAGACCTGCATGCACATACAGATATGGAGACATACAGGCAGTATGGAGAGTTCAAGTGAAGGGGCAAAAATCTGTATGCTACTGTGTGTATGTGCATGTTCCATGGTGCGCAGCACCAACAGCTCTGCGAGCAGAAAATCACAAGCCAAGCCTTACATTATAACAGGATAGGCTTCAAAACCTTAGGATTTTGAGCTATAAATAACAAAAACAAACAGCAAAACCACCCAAGAACACAAACAAACAAAACAACCACCACAACCCCCCAACTCCACAAACAAACAAGCCCCACAAAAACAAACACACGAACAAACCCCAAACAAACAAAACCCCCCAAACCAGGACAGTGAGCACTCTTTTGCTAAAATCCAAAAGTGGCAGAAGAAAGTGAGGATGAACAGCAGTGGTTGCTGAAGTTTGTCTGCCACCCCTTGGCTCCTGTGCTGGAGAATGCACACCAACCTGCTGGAGTGTCCTGCACACTTTGGCAGCTTTGTGCCCAAACTGTCCTGCCTGAAGGCTTTCTCTCAGGGATGCAAACAAAGGACAAATTTGGAACAAACTGCAGCAGAAGCTGCTGAACTGCTGCCTGAGTGACCCACACAGAATGGAAGGAGCAGCCTTGTGGAGAAGACTGGACAGAAGGAAGAGAGGGCGTACGAGGGGTTTGATTTTGTTCCCACAGAATGAAGATGGAAACAGTGTATGAATCTTGCTTCTCCTTGGCTACAGTGACTCTGGGAGAGCAGGGGATTGCTTTCAGTGCTCATTACCCCCGGCTCCTGCTGTTCCATGGAGATCAATGTATCATTTAATAGCGAGAGGCTTTGCAGCTCTCAGAGATTTTATCTGCTGATGGCTTCCATGATATTTATAGACATATCCATTGGCATAACAGCAGGAAGCAATTCTCCAGAGGTCAAATTGGGTGGATTTCCTCTATTTAAAGTGCATTATGGATGCAGCTTTCTGTATAGGATTAACCACTTAACTCACTGAATCCCGAACATCATCAGCTATTGTTCACAAAAACTGATGATCTCCAGGGCTTAGTTGTGGGATGGTTGACTTGCTTTCAGCCTCAATTATCTTTTCAAATAATAAAGTCCTTTGTTAACCTCTGACTTGCTGAGCACTGTGTAGGCAGCCTATTAAGTACTTCACAGTCCTCTTTTAACCCTGTGATTCGGGCAGCTCTGGAGATTTAGTCCCATGATTGTCCTATGTCTGAGCAGTCTGAATCTTCCATTGCCACATGAATAGCAGCACCAGAGAACCTGCTTTGATCACGGCAAGCTTAGGAAAATAAACCACCGTGGCTTGGAAGATCGAGGCAGAATCTAAGTGCTTATTATACAAAGTGCTTTAATGCTTTCGGCCTAACTTTTGGTAATGATTTACAGAGCATGCTTCCCTACTCAGACTATTTAGAGAGTCAGCTCCTTTGGGGATTCAGCATGCAGTGATTCTGTCTCCTAAAATTATCTGACTATCTTTCTAGTATTGAATTTCTCCTTGTGAGCACACCTTTTGGAATGAGACAGCCTTGCAAGGGGAGCTCAGAATAGACACATTGTTCCAGCAGCTCCGAGTGCACTGGAAATGTGAACTGCTGTGAACTGCTGCTTGATTTGACACAGAAAGATGGATGTAGAGTCCTGAAATGGACAAGTGTTCTTGAATACAAATTTGAGTTATTTAAGGTTTTGTTTCCAATCACCAGAGCTATCATCAGTCACTGTCCATCCACACTCCCTTTCAAATTCACCATGACCTCCTCATGGCCTTATTTCACTTAACCTTGCTGTGTTTACAGTGACCTCATGACTTGGTTGTACCCTGAGTGCCAGGCTGACACACCAGCATGCAGCTCTCTCACTGACAAAGACACTCCATGAGAAATGTAAGGGCAGCTGCTGTCTATCCCTGAGAGCAAAAATTAAGTTCCCAATCCCTGGCAGAATCCACCCCATTTTCCATCCTTGAAGGTCTGGTCAGAGTTCATACATGAATCCCATTTCCATGACTTTGCTCTTGAGTGATTTCATTTTGCTGGTGCACACAGCTACAGTGTACTCTTGATATTTTGCTTTACCCTCATCCATTTCTTCTAATTCAGATACATCAGAACACTCCACAAATGCAACTGAAATGACAAATCAAACAAGTCTTCTGTCAGGTAGGAAAGACAATGACATTACCCTCTCTGTTCCCCTGGCTACATCTGCTGAAGATGGTGGCAGTGGGAGACAGGAAAGCTACAGCCTAAAGTTCACTTTGATAAGCTAAAAATATTATAAATACAACTTGTCCCATCTACGGTGTAGTTACAAAATATATTAATTACAGCTTAGTAGCTTTTCTGCCATGTTTCAAGCAAGTTCTTTCAGGCTGTCTGCACTGAGTCATTTCTTGGAAATAAACTTTTTGGATCTAACAATAAATGAGAAATTATTTCAGATTTGGTAATACAGACTGGGTTTTCAACTTCCTCCTTGAACAGGCATCTGGAACAAAAATGTGTCTAGAAAATGTTGGCCTGCCTTTTGAGTCTGCCTGGGCTCAGGCTGCTCCCAAAGCTGAAAACCTCACCAAGAGACAAGGGCTGGATTCCTCACGGGCTGCCCTTCCCCCAGTGCCAAGAAGTAACCACGTGTGGCTAAGGCTACATAAACTAATTAGACATCTAATCCTACCTTTGTCTGCACCTGGTATTGCCAAGAAAGGTGAGAAGGAGCAGCAAGTACGGGCGGTGGGGAGGGAAAGAGAAAGAGAACATCAGCTGGTCAGGGAAACGAGGGCCAACACACTGCTTGAGACACAAATCCTACACACAGTGTAAGCACACCTCTCAGACCGGGGAGATCCTGAAATGGCACACAGATCTTCCAGAGGAGAGCAGAAATCCTCCCAAAAGAAAAGTGCTGCACATCCAGTGACTATGTAAAAAATAAAATAAAATAAAATAAAATAAAATAAAATAAAATAAAATAAAATAAAATAAAATAAAATAAGCTCCCATGCAGGTCCACAAACAGCAATTTCCAGTTAATTACTGTNGGTTTTCAACTTCCTCCTTGAACAGGCATCTGGAACAAAAATGTGTCTAGAAAATGTTGGCCTGCCTTTTGAGTCTGCCTGGGCTCAGGCTGCTCCCAAAGCTGAAAACCTCACCAAGAGACAAGGGCTGGATTCCTCACGGGCTGCCCTTCCCCCAGTGCCAAGAAGTAACCACGTGTGGCTAAGGCTACATAAACTAATTAGACATCTAATCCTACCTTTGTCTGCACCTGGTATTGCCAAGAAAGGTGAGAAGGAGCAGCAAGTACGGGCGGTGGGGAGGGAAAGAGAAAGAGAACATCAGCTGGTCAGGGAAACGAGGGCCAACACACTGCTTGAGACACAAATCCTACACACAGTGTAAGCACACCTCTCAGACCGGGGAGATCCTGAAATGGCACACAGATCTTCCAGAGGAGAGCAGAAATCCTCCCAAAAGAAAAGTGCTGCACATCCAGTGACTATGTAAAAAATAAAATAAAATAAAATAAAATAAAATAAAATAAAATAAAATAAAATAAAATAAAATAAAATAAAATAAGCTCCCATGCAGGTCCACAAACAGCAATTTCCAGTTAATTACTGTATCAAGTCCACAGGCACAAACAGCGAGCAGGGGAGTGCTGCCCACCACAGCCAGAGGGGCACACAGGGGGTGCTCTCCGGGAAACACAAGACACAAAGGTTGCACCAGCAAACAGCCCCTTCCCAGGGGCCACGCCATTCTGCAGCATTGCTGGCTTTTCTAAAGAAACCTCACATCACAACTTTTGTGAGGACCACAAGACATGGCCAGACAAGAGCCAGGACTACCAGATTGAGATGGAAAAGAATTTGTTAACATCTAGTATATTCTGAACTGAATGCTGAACTGAAGTACATTTGTTAACGTGTAGTATATTCTGAAATTTCCAATTCAAGAGGCAGAAGATGCATTGCCTGCTTGTAGACATCATTAACACAGATCACCGTAAATGGGCATTCAGAATGAGGGACAGACGACTGACAGACACTGTGAAAAGAAATACTGAGATGTCAGGAAGTTAGGCTAAAAACAAGAACCATTTTCTCAAATCACCTTGTTTGCCTTGTGGTACAAATTGTTCCAGGATTCACACTGTCAAGCCTTTCTCCCAGTCATGAGAGCACAAGGCTCGCTTTTAAAAAAGAGGAAAGGTGGAGACTACTGGATGAGAGCTGATTTTGGCAAGCCGGGCCTTGAGAAGAGGTATTAGCTCTTAGAGGGGTTGTGACTACAGCGGTGAGCAGAGACGCTGTGCTAGGCAAACACGGTGTAATTGACCCACAGCGATGACAGGCTTCAGTATTTTCTCACAGATAATAACTAGCTGAAGAAAAGAAGATGCCTTAGGCCTCTAACCAAATTGGTCACCTTACAGCTATGAAATGCCCCACCCAGCACTAATTATGACTATTATAACAGTAACAATTAAATCAAAGTAACTGCTGCTATTCTTTGAGAGCTGCCCTGCCAAGGCGAGTATTTTGTTTGATTATGAAGCAAAGAAAGGGACTTAATCAACTGAAAATTGCCCTTTGTTTCGGAAAGGTCTGAGTAAATCTGAGTAAAACTCAAGTTTTAACAAGTTGTGAACACAACCCTGTGTCTCCAGTTTCCCAATTTCCAGTGTTCACACCTCACACAGTGTTCGTGCATCTGTGATGAGGGTTGAAACACGGATTTGCTCTTCTGTTTTATGTGATATCCTCCAGCTGAACTGTGGCTGTGACTGCCCCTGTAGCTGTCTTTTCTGCCTCGTACCATCCTTGCCTGTTGTTCACATGGGTTTGGATACAGCCAAAATCAGACACGAGTACCTTTAAATACACTGACTAGGAACAGCAGCAGGTGGGCTCAGAATCAGGTTAAGATGAAGTTTAAACTTTTGGAAGGCACAACACTGTCACTCAGAGAGGTAAAATGACATTATAACTCTGCAGTTCACTTGGAGAGTAGCTCACGTTTGGGCCATGTGGTGCCAGCCAGCTGATGCAGACATTTAGTTTTCCTGGACTCATTCTATAGTCAAGCAATAGTGATACGTAACAGTTGGCTCCTGTTGCTCTCAAATTTAGCAAAATTAAGGTCAAAATTTAAAAATTGCAGGCACAGCCCTGGTTCTCTGCTAGCTTTTACACAACAGAGGTGCTGGGGAAGGCATTTTGCTCTCCCAACAGAGCTTCAGCGTTGAAGCAAAACTCTTCAGGCAAACATACTTCAGCTCCCTTGCAGAGCATAGAGAGCAAAGAGCATTGCAGCAGAGAACTACTTAGATTACCACTTATTTCCCCAAATACAGATATCTTCAACCACTCAGCCCTTTCAGTTGGAGACTGGCCCTTGGACATATAAACCCCACCTTTTGAGCCTGCACCAAAAGAGACATTTTAATATAATCTCTGTTAAACACAGGAAGTCAGGTGAGTATCCTCTAACTAGTTCTATTTTTGAAAGCAAAAATAGGTTTGATGCTGTGCCACAATGCTTGGTGAGATAAGAGAGCATCACCATGGGCCATCTGTTCAAAGCACAGCCGGAGAGCATTCACCTTCACCCAGCCCTGGGCTCTGCAGACCGCCTGCCAGCAGCAAGGGAAGCCCTGAATCTGGGCTAATTGAAGGGATCTGCAGCCAGCCAGCTTCATATTTAATAGGGATTTACTGCTGATGGAAATTACAAGCAAATTACAGATTCCAGCACGTCATGGTCTCGCCAAACAAAAGCACGTGGTGATAAGAACAGAGTGCTGCACGCTGGGCCCTGAGGTCTCCATGGACCACGTTGTCCCCTTGTTAAAATACTGCTGATAAGCTATGAGATACTACAGAGCTCCACATCTTTCCTAGAGACTATATTTTCCTCAGTTGTGTCTATAATGCCATTTATAATTTCCAGCTCTTCTGTTTGTTTTTATACGAGTGTAGGAGGGTTTCTTTCTCTTCAAATCAAATCATAGGGCCTCACCATTTCTAGCTCAAAGTCTCCCTAATGCTGCTAATCTCCTATTAACAGCCTACTGACACAGAAGAGACAACAGAAAAAGACTGACTGCCAGCCCTCTGGCCCTGTGACCGTGTGCTGGTCAGATCTGGATTAATAGTTGAGGCGATTTACCTCAGGAGGCCTTGTCACAGGTGCCTGTAACTCTAAACTCTCCTCAAACTGCCTGGCAAGAGAGGGAGGAGGGGAACCAGTAAATCCACAGATGATGCACATACAAACAAAACCCTGCTAAAACTCATTTTTCTTCTATTAAAAAAAAATCAGGATGACTGCGGGAAAAGAATTGCTTGACTTCATATAAAAGGCAACGAGCTGGGCATGGACATTCAACCCAGGACACAAACTGCTCATACTACCTGTCACTGACAGCAAGTTCGTTTAACTTTAGCTTTTCTGGTTACTAGAAATGGTTATCCAGGAGCACAGGCAAACACAACTGCTTTCCTCCAGTGCTTGTGCAGTCAGATAGATCACCCTGCTGTGTAGCTGGTTCAGGTACAAGAGGGACCCTTTCAGCTTTAAGACAATTTAAGCTGCTCCCATTCAAGGAAAGATGGAAAAACAGCATCATTCTTATTTGGCAACAAGTATCCATGTGACGATTGGGTTGAGCAGCCCGAACAGCCCCAGGCTCCCCTCCCGGGCTGGCCTGCAGCTCCTACATTTGCAGCGCTGTGCTGGCTGTGCTGCTCCATGACCCTACATAGCAGGAGGCGGGTGCTGGGGTGACAGCTGCAGCTGACCAGCTGCACTTGACGTCACCCAGCAGCAGAGTGTCCACACACAGCATCTGAGCTGCACCAGGAGTCCTACTGAGTGCCAGGGACAGAAACAGAGGCAGGAGCTGCTGCTGCCTGTGACCAGGACAGCCGCCGAGGCTTCGCGAGTGCCCGACAGGGGAGCTCAAGCATCTCTCATCTCCACGAAGATGATTATATTTCAGAATGAGTTCAGTTTGCTTGTTAACAAATTGCCGGTAAAATAGGTAATTGTTCCTGGCCTGGAGTTAAACAATGCTGTTACTGAGTGTTACTTGCAGGTCAGAGAGCTGCAAGATGTTTGGCCTTCAAGGCACCACACTGTCCCCTCTAGGAAGAGGGGTGAAGTACAAAAACATTCCACCGTGCCTTACAGAGAAATGAATTTAACCTATAAATATTGTTATTACAAGCTGCTTGTCCACCTTGGCTTCTTACACAACCACACACTGCAACTCATGCAGAGCCGCTGTCCAGAGCCACTCCTAGCTCTCCCTGACCCTTCCCAGCCTCTAACAAAACTGCATCAATGTTGCAGCTCACTGTCTTTGCACAGGTCTTTATTCATCAGGAGGATCCGCAGGGAAACAGGATCTGACTCACTCCGCAGCACAGCTGCTCCTGCTGCTCACTCCCCCACCTGAAACAACAGCCCCGTTCCAAAAGCTGCCTCCGTGACCACAACACCTACTGCAAACATCACCAGAGCACTGCTGGGCTGCCCTTCTAAGGGATAGAACATTACTGGCTGCTCCCCGTGAAAGAAATCCTTGAACAGCATCTTTGCATAACGCAAACTCACCTTGTTTTTCTGCTGTCTCACTCCTTTCCCGAGTCTCAGCGAGGAGCATCCAGCCAGTGTGATTCTTTTTCAAACCTGATTCCTTATCCATATTTGGGAATTTGTGCTGGGCACTGGCTGGTACGAGGCACGTTCTTCCCACAGTGCACTTTGGGACTTGTAGTTCCCAAAAAGGAATGCTGTTTTTTTAATTGCAAGCGCCGAGTAACAGAAACAGAAGTCTGAAACGCCTTTACCTCTGCCTTTGCCTGCTGGGCCCCTCCTTTCACGTTTCTGTGCAGTGGTTTCACCTTAGCCAGCCCTAATCCTTCAGGAAACTCTTCCACAGTTAAGGGCGGTGTGCCAACCCCTTGGACGCACCGCTGTGTAAAAGCTGCTACTGCCGAGCGCTCCTGCTGCTGCCGAGAGGGGCAGGTACGTGGTCCTGCCTCCTGGAAACAGCTACCTAGAAAAAGAGAGCTCTGATCAAGTTTTTAATCATATTCGCCACACTGAAATGGCATCGAAAATCCCCTTTAAAAGATGTTTCACTCTTCAGCATGTTTTCTATGAGTCCATTTGATTTTTGATTAAATAACCGTAGTGGGGGGACAGGTAAAAGTGTCAGTTGTTTAAAAAGGTTACAAGATAAATCAATCCTGTCTGTCTTGTAGAGATCCCTTTTTGAAGAGCGTTTGCACTGACTGCCGTAATTACCTTGTAACCACGACACCCTGTTGTTTTTAAACAACAACCGGAGCAGAATGCGAATCACTGCCTGTCGGGTACTGCCGGAGACGCCGTTATTAGGCCGGAACTCCGTTAACAGCGTGATGTGCTTAAAACTGCGGGCACGGGGTGCCTGGGGAGAGGTGCCCGGAGGAAGAGGCGGCCGGGAGCGCAGAGCATCCTTCACCCTCGCGGGCGGTGCTGCGGGCACGGGGAGCGCTCTCCCGTTAGCACCGCGCCGAGCCCCTTCTCCCGGCTCCCGGCCGGGGTGAGGAGAGCTGGGACACTCTCGGGACTGGGCTGACGCCCGGCGGCCGCGGGGAGAACAGGCGAGGCGGGCGGCTCCGGCTCGGCTCCTTTCCCTCGGCAGCCACACGAGGGAGAAGGAACCGCGTTTTGGCAGGGACGGGCACCGATCTCGGTGGCACAGCTGCGGCCGCAGCCGCTCGGAGCGCCCCCCGAGACCCCGCTTTCCATCGCTAGTCCCCGCCGAGTCACGGAGTCACAGCAGGGGTCAAGGCTGGACGGGACCACAGTGGTCATCTGGTCCCACCTCCCCGCTCAGTCAGGGTCATTGCAGAGCACACGGCACAGGATTGCATCCAGGCGATTCTGGAATGTCTCCATAAAGGGAGACTCCACACCTTCTCTGGGCAATCGGTTTCAGTGCGTGGTCACCGCCAAGTAAAGAAGTTCTTCCCCTTTCCCAGCTGGAACTTCTCGTGCATCAGTTTCTGCTCGTTGCCTCTTGTCCTATTGCTTGGTACCACGGAGCAGAGCCTGCCTTCATCTTCTTAGCACCTCCCTTTAGGTATTTAAACACATTAAAGAGGTTCCCTCTCAGTCGTCTCTTCCCAAGGCTGAACAGACCCAGCTCCCTAGCCTTTCCCCGTAAGAGATGCTCCAGCCTCTCAACCACCCGCGTTGCTCTCCGCCCGCCCCGGCAGCCGTCGACGCCCTCCTGCAGCAGTGACTACACGTCCCGGCGGCCCGCGGGGCCGGGCGATGCTGGCCGCGGCGGCCCTTCCGCTGCCGGGAGGCTCCGTCCCGGCTTTCCGGTGCCTGCCCGAGCGGAGCGGAGCCGGGCTCCGGCGGGGGCGGTGGCGGCGCTGGAGCCGGAGGCGGAGGCTGAGCCGGAGCCGTGCGGGGCCGGGGCGAGCNCCCGGGGCCGGCGCAGGCGGCCGCGCTGCTGGAGGAGGCGGCGGACCTGCTGGTGCTGCACCGCGACTTCGCCGCCGCCGTGGAGCGGTGCGAGGCGGGCTGCGACAGCCTGGGACCCGGCCCCGGCCCCGGCCACGAGAGGTGCGAGCGGTGCCGGCCTGCGGAGGGGACGGGGTGGCGCTGGGGAGCTGCTCGGTGTCGCATCAGCACCGGGCTGGCCTCGAACTGGGAACTTCAGGCCATGCCCGCGCTGCTTTGGGGTTTCTTTTATCCCTGTCGATATTAACATGTTTCATGTGAAGGGATCTGTGCGTGTTTGAGGGAAGTGGGGTGCGCCCAGGAGCCTTCCCTTCATTCTCTCAGTGATACAGTCACAGTGCATATCCGCGGAGGTCAATTTGGCCTTTTTACAGGGGCCAAGTAGACGGGAAGGAGGGGGAGCAGAGAACTGTGGGCTGCCTGGGCTGCACTGAAGCTCACTGGAAGGGATGCAAGGGGAGGTGGGGTTGTAAGAAGCACTTATTTAGGTGTCTGTTCCCTACCAGTTTTGCAGAAGTGAAATGCTCCCTTTGTGTTGTGGGGATTCAGGCGCTGGCCGAGATGAACCGGTGGAGAGAAGTTCTGTCTTGGGTCCTACAGTATTACCATGTCCCTGAACATCTGCCTCCAAAAGTTCTGGAGCTGTGGTGAGTTTCTGTCTGTTGCTATCAGATACACACACGGGGCTTGCGTTAGGTTGAACTGCAGGCCAGGCTTGGGTATTATGTGATATTTTCACTTTGCGTGGTGTGAGATCTGGGACAGGCCTGTTCTTGACCTGTGAGTGCTGGAACATGCCTGCAGGATTGCTTCATGGGGATCAAGTCCAAAAGGGGTGATGCTGAGAGAGAAACACCCATAGCTGCACCTGTTGAGTGCCTCAGAATTCTCTCTGTGTTTTGATGTAGACCCTGATTCATCCCTTCATGAGAACTGCTTGTGGGTAGTCGCTTGTGGGCCTGATATTTCTGGATCTGAGAGATTTTAGCCTGCTAAGCAGCTACTAATTTTCTCCCAAGGGAAAATTTCTCAAGAAAGTTTCTTTTCAAAACAATCCTGGCAAACAATTATCCTTTCTCAAAACAATCTTTCTCCAGCTAGTGTTGCCTTTCTAGTTCTCAAAACATTTGAGCTGTTTCTCTGGTTTAACCAATGGGATTAGAGAGGTGGTGTTCCTGTTCACCAGTCATGTTAAGTCGGTATCGGAACACCTTATAAAAAAGTAGTAAGAATTAGACAATAAAGATTTTTCTATGCGTCTTTGCCTTCTGAAATATTTGGAGCCTGTCATCCTTTTTTTGTGTCCTACCACAGTCGCTGTCCGTGCTGTCAGCTTCGACAAAGACTTGGGGTTTTCTCATGCTTCTCCCTTGCGTTTCAGTATCCTGTTGTACAGCAAAGTGAGAGAGCCGCAGGTGATGCTGGAGGTGGGCGGCAGCTGGCTGAGAGCCCCCAGCAACCAGAGGCTCCCCGAGTTCGGGTCGCTGCTGGAGCTGTACCTGGCGCAGGTGCTGGTGCCGCTGGGGCGCCTGGAGGGCGCGGAGGAGCTGGTGCGGGGCTGTGCCGCGCTGGACGGCGAGCGGCAGCTGGCACTGCTGGGCACCGTCCGCGACAGCCGCCGCGCTCAGCGGGAGGAGACACGCACGCCTGCTGAGGAGCAGCGAGAGCCAGCCACAGAAACTCTGCTGGGTGGGCTTTCCCTCTGTTGTTTGTGCTCCTTTATCACAGTCTCGTTTCAAGTTGGGTCCTTACTGGCGAAGGGTAGCAAGGATTAACTACGTATTAAGGATATTGCCGTGAGAAACAGGCCAGGAGGAAGGCCCGTCGTGTATCACGGCAGGAAATAAAAGACTTAGTGATTCCTTTGCTGAGAATTGCAAAGCATATTTAGTCTCTGCCAGCATCAGGAGATGACAATGTCCAGGATCAAAAGCACTGTGGAGGTGTTGGGGTTTTTTTAAGGTAAAAAAGGAAAACTAAGACTACCTGGCAATCCTTTAAGGGTATGTTTTGTTGGCTCTGTGTACAGTTTGCTTCATTTCCATTTACAGTTGAGTCCAAGTAGAACATTGCCTGGCTAGTATTTAAAGTACTGCTTCTTCTCCAGAACTGTAAATCATTTGATGTTTTCTCCCAGGCCAGAAGTTGGCACTGCTGTGGTATGAGATCATATTGTAGTAAAGTAGGTGCCTAAAAAAGAAGTATAATGACGTGTATTACAAAATTGTCCTGTTTCTCTGTTCCCTGTTATATAGAAACCCAAATCAAACCCAACTCTCATGCAATCAGACTTCCAGTATCTTAGTTTCTTCTTGTCTATATCTGTGTGATTCCTTTATAAACTTTACTTTGCCCTAACAGCCTTTCTGTTCTTGTTTTCCAGGAGTGCTGTCTCAAAAACTCCTGACCATGTTGACACTGCTACGTAGAGCACTGAGGTCCATGTCAAACCACTTCTATTTACTTCCTTACAAGAAGATGCTCTTGGCTACTTTTTTGCTGTACCTGGTGGTGGTGAGATTAGACCCAGGTACAGGATTAAGATTTCCAATTTTCCAAATTCCATTAGGGTTTGGAGAAGAAGTGAGTTGCTTGTAATTAATTTGGTCTGTGTTTATGTCTCGGGGAGACAAAATCTGTGTGATTGGGAACTTAATGTGTCTAATGTTTCCAGTTGCAGTTCATGTAGAAAGATGAAGCTCCACAAATGCCAGTTTTCTGAAAACCCTTTCTAGCAGACAAGGTACAGACTGTGAGAGGCAGGCAGGCAGAGCTGTCCCAGACTCAGCCTTTTCCTCACTGAAGGAAGGAAGAGAACTAGGTTTTTATTAACTCTAGCTGGGGGTAGTTCTTTCTTTATATGTTTAGAGTATGTTAGCTTTACCTAGGTAGTTTTACCTAGTTAGTTTTACCTTTTTGTTCTGCTTTGCAGCTTCTCCCACATCACTGCCCTTCATTTACAAACTGGTCCAGCTCTTCCGACAGGCTTGGGCAGCTGTGCTTTCTCCAATCCATAGGCCTCCAATTCGAGACTAAGTGTCTTCCTCCACAAGTGTCACCTTGTCTTGGGGATGTTACCAGGCTCTGCAGGGACTGTTGGAATCTGAGATGACCACCTGTGGACTCCTGGAATTTCTTCAGACAGGGAATGGTGGTGTATGACTTTTGAAGCCACAGCAAGTATTCCTGACATTTTGCTTGGTCCTGTCCAACACTAGGGTAAAGCCATTCCTTCCATATCTACAACTCAATAAGAATCCTCCTTTTCAAACACTTTTCTTTGGATGTGTCTCTTGAGTGAGGGTTGTGTAGCCAGTTATGACCTATGGAAGAAGTTCTCATCCTTGCAAATGCTGAGCAGTTCTGTGAACAAGTGCAATAGTGTTCCTGGAAGCATGACTGTAAAAGGCAGCAGAGTACCAGTGATTAGGGGAATATTCTGTTTTGCCTGAAGACATCTGAAAAGCCCTGTTCCTGCAGCGTGGTATTTAGGACAAGCACATGGAAGAAAAACACTGGGGAAAATAAAGCCTAATGCATTTTGAAAGCCATGGTTTTTCTTGTGACTGATGCCTCTTTGGATAGGCACACTCGATTTTAGTCATATTTAAGCCAGAGAGATGAGATGGTGGGCCACAAAGACTGCTGTGCTATATCTACTCTTCTTAAATGCAAATTACAGCACTTAGTGCTTGCCTGATGCCTAGTCATTCTTAGAAGCACATGGTGGTGGTGGTAAGGAAGTAGACTTATTTTTTTAAATTATATTGTATGTTGTTGTCTTGTTGAACAACTGAAGTTGTTGCTTTGTTTTACTCTTTCCCTACCTCTTTTTTTGTTTATGTAGATGTCAAAAAGTCTCTCTGTATATCTAGAATTGCTCTCCAAGTCCCTAGTATCCAAAGTCCTGGGTTATATGGGAGTGATTTACCAATGCTCTGTCACTCAGAACAAAAGTTTATTTTTTATAGAAAGAGATACTTCTCTGACATCACAAGACCTTCCCCAGATCAGTGACAAGAAGATTGTACATCTGCAGGTCTGTCACCAGACCAACTCTGTTTCTGACCATTTGGGACAGAAATTGGAGGTTTGGGGTAGAACATTAATTTCTCCTCCATCCATTCATCCATCTGTCATCAATTGACCAAAGGTAAAGTCCAAGGAGGGAGCACTGACCTAACCAAACACTGCTTTCACACTGTTGTGTGCTGGAGGGGACAAGTTAAAGGTGAGAGGCCACAGACAAACTGGCCTCTGTCATCCCAGCACCTGTGCCAAAAGGGTGCAGACTCACTGATGTCAGCCCAAACCACAGAATGTCAGAGCAGCCTTTTTGGTGGGACCACACCAAACCCGTGAGAAGCAGGCAGTGTAGATGCCAGTGTGGTGTCTTAGAGCAGTAGTGGCCTTTGTCTCTAGCAATAACCATACTCCAAGGTGGTGGCTGTTCCTGTTCACTTCACACAGATGGGCCTGTTGGTACCCTCAGACTGTGTGTGATCTGTTGTTTTGCTCCCTACTGGGGCACTTTGAAAAGAGTCTGATCTTCACTACTAAAAATAATTGTTTCATCTTAAATTAGCCTAAAACAGAGCTACACTCCAGCATTATTGTCAGACAAACTCAGGCAGGTTATTCATGAGTAGGAACGACCTTGCCTAGTTGTCTCAAGAGCTTTTAAAACCCAAACCAATCCCGTATCCCTCCCCAAAGCTTTTGTCTCTGCCAGGACTCTACTAGTCTACTCTACCAGGTTAAGTAGCACATAGCTTTTCCATGTAAAAAAAAGTAATTTCTTTTATACTGTGCACACACAGGGAAGAGCAGCCTTTGATATTGCTAAATGGTTCCTGTAATCCAGCTGTAAGTGTAGTTACAACACTGAAACCAACACTTGGTGTGAAGTCAGAATGAAACACAGCAGCTCTGTCTGGAGTTGAGCTCTTCCAAGAAATGACCAGGATGAGTCTTCTGCCTCCCTGCTTTGCAAGGCCTCAGGTTAAGTCCTTTGTAAGCCACTTCATGAAATGGCAAACTCCACTCTGAAGTCAGGCCAAATTCCTATCAAAGTGACTCTTAGCAAATGAACACTTTTTGCTGTAGTCTTCTGGCATAATTTCTAGTTGGATGGCAGAGATGCAGTTTTGGAGGTTGGTTTGGACCAGTGATTTCAGCAGGCCATACATAGTTTTTAGAATGCCATTAAGTGTCATTTACCAGGACTTTTAAAACTCAAAAATTAAATTAATTCAAAATTAAAACTTTGTTTTAAATGTAGGTTCGTAACCTTGACTTTACTGGAGTACTACTGATTTAGAATTTATATTGTTTTTAATTCACGATGAGAGAGCAAGAAGGCAGAAATAAGGTATCAGGTTATTTTTTTTGCAATTAATACTAAAACTGCAGTATCTAATTTTTATAATAAAGAGACTACTTTACCTCTTTACCTCTTTATAGAGTTGCTTGTTTGTGCTGTGATTGAGTATATGAAAAAAATGGTGTTTATTGTATTGATACACTACAAAGTATATCAAAGTTTTCCAGAATTGTTTCACATTGATTCATTGTTTCAGCATATTTGAATTAAGTAGAGAATGTCTTCAGTGTGAATCTGATGAGATCTTATCCACTGATGATGTTGGTAGGGTCTAAGTCTGCATTTTGGGATGGCCAAAACCAATACTGCCAAGAATAAAGTACCTGGTATTCATCATTATTAGATGAATGTTATCTTTATATTAGAACTAAATAGTTTCAAGTTCTGACCGTACTGTATTAGGGGAGAAAACTCTACAAATAAAAAGTAAAAATACATAGCACAGTTCTCTGTTTCAGGGATAATGCCAGAAAACCAGTATTTTATCAATGTAGCAGTGTTATACAGGTACTTAATTACTAGACTTGGGAAGTTCAGAAATCCTGAAATAAGATGCTGCTGGTTCTCCCAGCAGGTGGCAACAGACTAACAGAAAACAGTTATACAGGGAGCACAAGGAGAGTGTTTAAATCTTCATTCACTCTCTGGGGAAGGTATTTTAATGTCTGGGAAATGCAAAGACTTACACATCCCAGATTAAAAGGAAAAGAGGATTTTGTGTGATCACCTCAGAACTTAATAAGAGTGCACTGTTTTTTAAAATGGCATAATAATGTTCTGAAATATTCCATAGTTCTGACACTGTTGGTGAGTCATTCAGGTAACCAAACTGTAGGGAGGGAGTGATGAACATCCAGTAGAGCAGAAAAGTCATTTAACTGTCCTTCACTTGCCTCTTGATGTATTTCAATCTCCAGCATATTTGCCCAGCATATTGACTTGGGGGAAGAAGGAGAAAGGGGAACACAGAGTGATGGTGTTTGTCTTCCTGAACCAGTGATGGAGCCCTGCTGTCCTGGGTGTGGCTGAACACCTGCCTGCCCATGGGAAGTGTGAATCCACTCCTTGGTTTGCTTTGCTTGTGTGCACAACTTTTGTTTTGTGTGTTAAACTATACTTCAACCTACAGGTTGTCTCTTACTCTTCTGCTTCAGTGCTCAGTTGCCAGCTGGGGTTAAACCAGTACAACAATCCTTCTGAGTTCTATATTATTGAAATATGCCATTTTCAGAGATGTGCCTATCTCTAATTAGAGAAAAGGGCTTGTGGTTTCATATGGCAACTCACCATCTGCCCACAGAGGTTGAATGCCAGCATCCATCATGATGACTTACTTTCCAAGAATCCAGGTCCAGGCCATATCTGCCTCATGTCTCTATGGACTCCCACTGGCAGAGAAAATGCCACAAAGGATTAAGTTGCAAATAATTTGGTAATTCACAGACCTGTTTTAGATTTTGTCACTGCTAGATCTGACACGTTGACTCAAAGTGTGCCTAAGTGGCTTTGGGTGGTGGACTGCTCAAAGTATTTGCTGTGACACTTTCCTGATTCTCTGAAGCTGTGAGCATTAACATTTCAGATTGTCCAGAGCACCAGAGCTTGTCTGGAATGTTACCACTTCCACTGGAAGAAGAACACTAGAGCAACCTATTCCCAAGTTTTAAAGCAACGATCTGATGGTTTTCTGAAGAACTCTGAGATTCAGCTTAAACAAAGCAGCAGATGGAAATTATAATGGAAATTCTTTGTTTAAAAACAATTATAGCTCCAGAAATACGTGGCTTTGTAGCTTTTCCCAGCCAAAACCAGAGTAATGATTTGCAGGTTTATGTAAAGAACAGCAAAGATGAAGACTATGCCAAAGTCAGTTTATAAAATCCAGTATGAACAATTTCTCACTGTTGAAATGTAGGTGTTAAAGAAGATACTTCTGTGCTGGTTGCCAACAGTGGCAGAACAATCTATTAATATCATCATGTCAGAGTAGACTAACCTACATTTTAGGTGCTGTCGAATGTCTGCTGATTAAACATCATCATAAACAGTACATTTATAAAGTCTGGGGATACATACTGCAGATTCAAGCAATTAGCTGTGCCTTCCTCTTTGTTACCTAGGGGTTGCAAACATGAGGATTTCTCTACTGAGAGAAGCTGCTGCTTTCCAGTGGGGAACTAATGCAGAAGGAGCAAAGTGGTGGAGGCAACTGCACTAATTTGGTGTCAGAATGTTGGGGTGATGCCTCCAGATCTGTCCTGCAATAAACACTGCATTTGATTCTTAAATCAAATTTCTTTCTGTGTTTGGGCAGAGAAGTGAGAGTCTGTTCTGAAAGCTGTCCTGTCCTGCTGACAGCCTGGATGACTGGACAGGGAAAGAGAAGTAATAGAAGTAAATTGAATGTTAGAGAAGCCAGGAGATCATTTAAAAAGCACTAGTAGGGCACAGTTAAGAATGGTAATTATGTTTACTTTCCAGATCTCTATTTTTGTTTTTCTTCTATCCTTCTCTTTTCCATTCATTCGCTCTCTTATGCCTTCTGTACTGGAATTTAGGTGTGATTTTCACCTATAGAAGTACGTGTTGGCAGAACAGAGAACTGGGGTGGTGCGTGTGTTGTAGGTGATGTAAGATCCTGAGGTGTGAGAAAGCACAGTGTACAATGTGTTTGGTGGCCACACTCCAAATTAATAAGCATGGCAACCCTGGCTGCACTGGGTTTGAAGCCTGGGTGTCTCTGAGCCCAGCCTGTGTGGGTGGATTTGCCCAGGAGGGGTGCTGGAGGCAGCAGGGTGACCTCCTCCCCCAGTGCTGTGACACTGAAGCGCAGCAGCAGGTGCTGGGCCCAGGGTGCCTCCTGCCCTGCAGCCCAGAGCCAGGCTCCTGCACAGACCTGCCACCAGTGACCCCAAAGGGAGGGAAACACCTCTGGACACACCATGGTAAGGGGGATGTGGGAACACCGGGCACACGGGGACCGGGAGGGCTGTGGGAGAGGGAAGGCAGCGGGCTCTGCTGTTGTTATCAGCAGGTTTTGCCACGGAACCCTGATCTCACACACCACTTACCAGGAAAGAAGATGGGAGTGTAGAAAATCTCACTGAAGCATTACGGCATTAAGTTTTCTTCAGAGAGTCCCTAATTAGTGGAATAAGAGAAATTAGATGTGGAGTTTTAGCTGTTTGGTTCTTTCTGTTGTGACCACATTTTCCCAACACCAGTTCATTTTCATGTGAGATAATTTTTTTAAGAAATAAACAAAAAAAAGTTAATTACCTTTGTGTCTGTTTTAAATTAATTTAGCCCCAATGGCTATACTGTCTGTAGCTATACAGGGTATGCACGTGTGCTTCTGGAGTCCATGAATGCTTTTATATATGTATGCATTTAAGTAAGTGAAAAAATGCCCTTCTTTTTTTTAAGTGTTGGAGGCTTGTTAAAAATTCGTAGAAATCTCTCAAAACTTCTTAGAATGTGAAAAAATCCATTTCACTTTGTACCCCAGTATATCTCTAGCACTGAGTCTAATTTTGGTGCAGAGGAAGAACTAGATTACTTTCTGCCAGCTCATCTCACAGGCAAAATACTTCCACAGGATTCCCAGACCTAGGGAAGTGAGCGTGTTTGTGAAACAGCTGGAAGACTAAAGTCTGCCTTTTGCAGTAAATCCTGGTATTAGTTTGTTTTTTTTAAGAGTCAAAGCTGTCCCAGGTTTAGTTTTACAAAGGATCTGGTCCTTTCTGCTGTTTCTTTGTTAGACCCATCCTGGTACATTAGTGGTTGGATGTGAAACATGAGTTTGGAATAGGCTCCAAATTAAAATATCATGTAAAGATCAGTTTACTCTGACTGTGACGCTGAAGAAGGCCCACTCTCTTCCCTAGCAGAAGTCTGGCATTTATTTTAATGCTGTTTACTATGCAAAATCAGAAACCTCTTTTTCACTGTCTTCTCTCTTTGGCAGAATATTTCCAAATTACTGCTGGTGTAGGAAAAGATGAAATGGCTCAAAAAGCAGGGTTGAGATACGGTTTCAAACTAATGCAGCTGAAAACTCAGTCTGAAAAGTCTTCAACTACAGTCCCATATGAAGCTTTACAATATTAACTTCCTAAGGCAGCATTCACTTGTTCTATCTGTGAAAAAACACCAATTCCTCTACAGACCTGAAGAAGTGACCAAAGCAGCTCTTTAGGTTTAAAATATTGCTTGACTTGTAATTGTAGTTTTGCTTCGAAAGAGATTATTTTTAAAAGCTAGCTGGCCTCATTGCTGTGTTTGAAAAGACAAGAAACCCTTATGTTTCTTGCTGCCAGCCTCACGGAGTGACACTGGGATGTGAAAGAAAAGGCAGGAGCCTGCCCTGTGGAAAGTCAGCATTAATTGATTTCTCTAAGCCCAGACATGCCTTTGGTGTCTCCTGTGTAATCCTCCAGATTGTGACACACTGACTTATGAAGCCCCATTGCCACTCAAATAACTCAGAGACTTTTGCACAACTCAGTTGAGAAAAACAGGGTTGTGCAACACTTGTGAGCACGTGCATTTGCAGAGTCAGCAGCTTAGAAATGAGTACTGAATAGAAATAATTTATTTCATTGAATGAAAGATTTAAATTGAGCTTTCATGCTCATTTGAACTTCTGGGGGTGACTAGCTGGGGCAGTGATGACTTGAAATTCTAGTTGCTTCTGAAAAAATGTCCTCAGCTACGTTTCTTAAACACAAATATATGTCAATTTGTGAAGAAAACACTGCTCCAGAGATGTTGCTGGTCACACATTGTGGCTGAAAATTTAGTTTTTGGGGAGGATACATTTCATTCTCTGGTCACAGAATGATTTTGCTGGGTAAGCAGTTACAGAATTAACAAAAAAATTAACTGGTCAAATCTGATAGTGCCCTTGGTTATCTCTAAATGTAATATTACTAAACAAGAATGAGGGAGGACCATCCTCTGCCCTTAAAGCCCGGCCTGTTTCATAGCTGGGCATCTCAATTCTCCTTCCCTCTCCAAAGCCTGGCAGGGGTCAGTGAGCTGCTCACTGGAAACCATTCTTGACAATGAGTTGTTTTCTGCAAGGTGCCCAAGCATTGTCTGGAAAAATATTAACTGGCATAAGCCAAAACTGTGCCAGTTTTTCTGAATTATCAATCAGCACAGGAGATCACAGGCCAGTGTTCAGTACTGTGACCTGACTTTTTTTTACTCTCTAGTACAGACAGGGCCCTGGAGATCACAAAACCAGAGCTCAGGCAGCTTTAATTGCTCCAAAGCAGAAACCAAATCTGAAAAAATCCACGTGCCTGAAACCACTCTCTCCTCAAAAAAATGCCTTTTGCTACACCCAGTGTTGCAATTGTTGGGACTAACCCAGAAGCATTTGCTTTATAATTCTGTTTGTGAACTTATGAAATCCAGCACCAGGGCCTTCATGCTCCTGTACTTTTAAATGTACAGGATTTTGGAGCAATTGATACCTGCCTACTTTAGCCTGGTGTTACACAGTTTTCTCTTCCTGGCTGCCACAGAAACAATGCTGCAAATCATGCAAATACACTATACTGCAATGGCACTGCCTGACAAACAATGGACCCGTGATGTAAAATTAATGGCTGCTCAGGAGCTGGAAGGAACATTTGTTTGGACCAAGAAAATCTGATATAATTTTCTTAGGTGAAAGCAGCTTTTCCAAGTTTCTCTGCTAGCCTGCTATCAGAGGGTAGAAGGATCAAAAGACAGCACCTGCCTTGGGTTAAGTGAGGGTGAAGATGCCACATGGCTGTGTCAGGTTCCAGCCAGGACTAAAAATAAACTAAACTGGGATGTGCTCCTCAGCAGGGCCAATCCAGGAAGAAAGATGGGGTTTGTGTAATAGAAATTAATTTTCACTGTTCTATAGTACAGCACGCAGATCTCAATTTTTTAAAGAACTGCCCCAGTACCTGGCATGTGCAGTCTCATTGTGGTCATGGGGCTGAACAACCAAATGAACAGCTGACAGTGACACTTCACTGGTTTTCTGGAAAAGCAATGCACTGGGAAGATGTAACCACCAGGAATAAGGAGGGCTAAGGTACACTGTTTTTTCTGACCCTGCCTCTTCTCTCTCCCCTCAGCGTGAGTGCATCTCTGTTCACGTTGGCCAGGCTGGAGTGCAGATAGGAAATGCGTGCTGGGAACTCTTCTGCCTGGAGCATGGCATTCAGCCTGATGGCACCTTCAAGGACCTGCAAGACAAACTCAGCCCTGACGACTCTTTCACCACATTTTTCAATGAAACAGCCACTGGGAAGCACGTCCCACGGGCTGTAATGGTGGACTTGGAACCAACTGTGGTAGGTCAGTATAGAAATGAACCTGCAAAATGGAGATGAGCTTGCTTTCCCTCATACCACCACGGTGTGCCACCAGTCTTCACTGGCACAAAGCAGCCCTTTGTACCTTGAGCTACCACTAGGTAGCATGAAATTAATTTTCTTGTGACACAGGACGCCAGATTCTGTCACAGGTGTTACAAACATAGGAACAGGAGGATCCCCAGCAGTTTAATAGCTGGTCCACGTGCTGTGTACTTCATGCATAAACTTCTCTTTGCATCAATATTTAACTTTGGGGTTTGTTTATCATGACATTTTTGCCATTTGAATTCTGCTTCAGTTTGGATTCGAAGTGCCAGCCTGACTGGTCCCCTCCAATAATAAAAGAGTGTCTAAAAATTGGGACAACTGAATTTCTTCACATTTTATTTTCTGGGGACCTGTGGATGCAGGCTGTACTTGTCACTGACAAGCTCATGAGAAGATAAGTGGCTGGACTGAAGATGTACCATAAATCAATCAGATGCAACAATGAAAAAATGCTCCAGAGACATTTCCCTTCTCCATCAGCATCAGTCTTTTGGCATCATGAGCTCCTGTGACTGAGAGCATGCACTGATGCCAACAACAACCAGAATTTGTTGGCACTGGAGCGTATTCTTACAATTTCTCTTTCTTCTTCAGATGAGGTACGGGCTGGCACTTTCCGGGAGCTTTTCCATCCAGAACAACTGATCACTGGAAAGGAAGATGCAGCCAATAACTATGCCCGTGGCCACTACACCATTGGCAAGGAAAGCATTGATATGGTGCTGGATCGTGTCCGGAAGCTGGTAAATCCCAGGAGTTTTGAAACAGCAGTTTGGACTCTGCAGAAGAAAGAAGGGCAGAACTAACAGCTTGTTAATGGCAAATGATGCCAATGGTTCAGAAAAGAGTTTGCAAGTCATACAGATGACATCCTGGACATGGTGCAGAAGAGAGAATCCCAGTAGTTCACTTCTCAGCTGCATGCCTCCAGGCATTTTTATAAAGTGGTTCTGAATATGTAATTTTTAATTATTAGCACAGGGCTACAGCACCAATACTGATACTGAAGGGTGGATTATGCAGTTGTACATTGCTGGTTTCAGCAGGAATAACAGAACAGTGTGAAGTTCAGAGGCAGAGGCAGGACAGAGAGGCAGGACAGATCCCAATGTCATAGGTTGAGACAATGGGAAAAGCAAAGGTTGGGATTATCACCAGCCCTTTCCCAGGAAAATTTGACATGAAATCCATGCTGTATACTGCCTTTGACTGCTTACTCCTTCAGCTCAGGATAAGCTCACATGGCAAAGTCTTCTCCATCTTTTTCAGCTGCTGCTCTTTCCCTTTCTCTTTTACTTTCTAGACTGATGCCTGTTCTGGGCTGCAAGGATTCCTGATCTTCCACAGCTTTGGTGGCGGTACCGGCTCTGGATTTACCTCCTTGCTGATGGAACGCCTCTCCGTGGATTATGGAAAGAAGTCCAAACTGGAGTTTGCCATCTACCCAGCCCCTCAGGTGTCCACCGCTGTGGTGGAACCCTACAATTCCATCCTGACCACGCACACCACCCTGGAGCATTCGGACTGTGCCTTCATGGTGGACAACGAGGCCATCTACGACATCTGTCGCCGCAACCTGGACATCGAGCGCCCCACCTACTCCGACCAGAACCGCCTCATCAGCCAGATCGTGTCCTCCATCACCGCCTCGCTGCGCTTCGACGGCGCCCTCAACGTGGACCTGACGGAGTTCCAGACCAACCTGGTGCCCTACCCGCGCATCCACTTCCCCTTGGTGACCTACGCCCCCATCATCTCCTCGGACAGAGCGCACCACGAGCAGCTCTCGGTGGCCGAGATCACCAACGCCTGCTTCGAGCCCAACAACCAGATGGTGAAGTGTGACCCGAGGCACGGCAAGTACATGGCCTGCTGCATGCTCTACCGGGGCGACGTCGTCCCCAAGGACGTCAACGTAGCCATTGCTGCCATCAAGACCAAGAGAACCATCCAGTTTGTCGACTGGTGTCCAACGGGCTTCAAGGTGAGTAGGGCTGCCACGAGCTTCTCCTTAGTGCTTAAAGGGCAGGTTCCGTCTAGTAGAAAACTTGTATTTAAAGTTTTCTCTCTTGTCTATTTCTCCTATTTCCCCCAGAACGTGGGGGAATATAGATATTTCCCTGTGGGAATCTAAAAGGTAAAAGACTTAGAAAGTGCAAAAAAACCTCAGAAAGTAGACAGAAAGCTGAGAAAAAGGCTGAGAATCTCAAAACTTTCCCATGGAAAGTCAGGAAATTAGGAGACAAGAAAATACATTTATATCCATCATAAGGTACAAGAACAAAGACTGATTGCTAGTTCAGGATGTTGAAATGTCCTAGATATACGCTTTGCAAAGACAGAAAAAGTTTCAATCTTAAATAATGAAGTATTGTATATTGTTTCTTAGGTTTATAGAAGTCCTTTTGTTCATATTAAACCCACATGGGTCCTCCTCTGATTTACTGGAGTAATATGACTCTAAACTTCTTGTAAACTATTAGTTGAGAAAATATCTATAAAATGTTCTGCTTCAGTTGTTGTTTCGTCTCTGACCTAGCTTTGCATAGATTTTGTTGTTTTCTTGTGTCTCTTAATACTTATATGATACAGACAAAGAATAAATCCTAAGTCTACAAACTAAACAAGGTCCCATCCTGTTTGTGAAACACAAACCAATCCAATATTTCCCAATGAACGTAAGAAGGATGCATTTATATAAAATAAAATTAAATTTTAATTTATATTTAATTTAATTTATATAAAATAAAATAAAATTTCACTTTATATAAAATGTGCCTTCTCTCCTTTGGACATCCCATTGACATAGGCTCTTACATATTTAAATAAGAGGAAATTCAAAGTGTGTATGGGTTACAATTGAAAAAAGTTTTCATTTCAGATCTGACCTTTGGAACAGCCAATGAGCGTTGCCTCTGAGGCACAATCTAAACTTGAGGAAATACCAAAACTGATAAAATTGATAAAGGAAATGCTGATATTAGGCAATCTCTTAGTTAACCTAGAAATATTATACAGCCTCTCCCCACTGGCTACACAGCAGTTTTGGGAAACATATTTTCAACAATAATACAGACATTAACAGTGGAAAAATATCTGTTATACAGACAGCTTCTGCAACAATGAAAACTTTCAACTGGGAACCAACTTTTTATGTTAGTTTCTACAGAGTATCTTGGCAAAACTCTATGTTCAGTATTGAGTAGCTGTTAAGAAAGCTACAAATTCATCAGTGTACATTAAACAGTAGAATAGTATAGATATTACAGTGAGTGTGTATCATGCTCTTCGACATTTGTAATGGCATTGCCACCTGGCACCACTCTACCCCAGCACCTGTAACTTGACTCAAGTTTCTTCAGCTCTTTGCCTCCTGCCCCTGCTGTTTTACAGCCTTCTCTCACATTGCTGTTTCCAGGTTGGGATCAATTACCAGCCTCCTATGGTTGTTCCTGGTGGAGACCTGGCCCAAGTTCAGCGGGCAGTGTGCATGCTGAGCAACACCACGGCCATCGCCGAGGCCTGGGCAAGGCTTGACCACAAGTTTGACCTGATGTACGCCAAGAGAGCTTTTGTGCACTGGTATGTGGGTGAAGGCATGGAGGAGGGAGAGTTTGCAGAGGCCCGAGAGGACCTGGCTGCCCTGGAAAAGGACTATGAGGAAGTGGGAACTGACTCATTTGAAGAAGAGAATGATGGGGAGTAATTGTAAAATACATTTTGTTCCTGGTGAGCACAGAATTGTCTCCATATCACTGTATTGCATGTGTCAACAATTAAGTCAGCTTTTCTGTACGTTGTAAACATAAATTTAGGAGAGGTCATGCAGTGACATTTTTTATTCTATGAACCACAGGCAAATTATCCTGTAAGATATCATCAGCTGCAGTAATGCCCCACCACTCCCAGTAATGTGAAAAGACTTGCTCTCCCTTGCACACTTAATGTGAGCCTCTTTAAGCTCTAGCGTACATGATAAGCTCACTACATTCCACGCAGGTCATCCCAAAAAGCTGCAGAACCCTGCTTCCTGCTCCTGCATGAGAGCAACAGAGCCAACAGGGACACCACAAAAAGGAACACCTGCTAAAGCCAGGATTCTATGGAATTCCCAATCAGCTATGACACTCCCCGGGATATTTGAAAAGTCATGGCAATCAGGTGAAATGCCAGGAGACTGGAAAAAGGGAAGCATTGTCTCCACTGTTAAAAAGCGTAGAAGGGAGGGTCCTGGTGACTGCCAAGCTGTTGGCCTCACCTCTGTGCCTGGGAAGATCATGGAAGAAGTCCTCCTGGAAGCTATGCTAAGGCATATGGAGGGCAGATTTAATGGGATGCTCATGGATAAATTAATTGGGCACTTATGCATGAAGTACTCAGGTGCTCATGCATAAATGAATTGGGAATTTATTAACACCTTTGTGCAACAAATGTTGCTTTTTGATGAGGTTCTCCTACATGCATTTGTGATCCTCCTTGCTCATTTCAGAATCTGGATTTTTCATGATGCTAATATAGAATTCCTTTCAAGAAGGATCTGCCTATATAAAGTAAGACAATTCTTAGAAATACCTAAGTGACCTTTTTTTCAAGACTGTGAACTTTCAGACCTGAAAACCTCCTTTCTGGGAATGATTCTGCCAGATTTTCTCTGAAAAATTAAGACAACATCTCTCCTTTGTTGCACAGTTGTGTTCATAAATTCCCAATTAATTAATGCACGAGTGCTAATTACTTGACATTTCCCACCCTTTTCCTACCTTATATTTCCCACCCTTTTAACCTCACATTTCCCACCATTTTTTCTCTCCTTTTTCACCTCACATTTCCTGCCATTTTTCACTTCACGTTTTCCACAATTTTCTATCCCTTTTTCTGCCCTTTCGCCCTCTGTTTACTTCAAATGTTGGAAAAAGGGGGCTTTTTCCTCTATTAAACCTTAAATAATGGAAAAGGCAAGTTTGCCTTTAATTGATACCCTTAAAATCACAAGTGAAGAGGGATCCCCTCTAATTTAAACACATACAATAATGAAAAAGGAGGTTTTTCCCCTCAATTTAAACCCCTTTTCCATCAAACCCCTCTTTTTTTCTGGGGTCACTGGGATGCAATAGGCAGAGGGGATACTGGGGGACTGGGGAGGGACTGGAGGCACTGGGAAGATGAAGTCAAAAAGAGAAAGAAAAAGGATCTTCCCTGCACCCCCAGGCGCTGCCCCACCTGCTCAGGTGTGCTGCTCCCTCTCCTGCGCTGCTCTGGGGCACAGGGCTTGTCCCTTTGCACCCCTGAGCAACGCTCCGGGAGCACCCAGGTGTTCCCCTGCTCCTGCAAACACTGTCACTGGTGTCCTTTGAGAGATCCCCAGAGAGCCCTGCTCCAGCAGGTACAGTAACCCTGCAGGGCCTGCCCCTCCTCACCCTCACTGACCACACCTGGGGGTCCTGATCCTCCTCATCCTCACTGATCACACCTGGGGCTGTCCGGCCCCTCCTCATCCTCACTGACCACACCTGGGGCTGTCCTGATCCTCCTCACCCTCACAGACCACACCTGGGGCTGCCCCACCCCTCCTCATCCTCACAGACCACACCTGGGTCTGCTTCACCCCTCCTCATCCTCACTGACCACACCTGGGGCTGTGCTGCCCCTCCTCATCCTCACTGACCACACCTGGGGCTGCTTCACCCCTCCTCATCCTCACTGACCACACCTGGGGCTGCCCCACCCCTCCTCACCCTCACTGACCACACCTGGGGCTGTCCGGCCCCTCCTCATCCTCACTGACCACACCTGGGGCTGTCCGGCCCCTCCTCACCCTCACTGACCACACCTGGGGCTGTCCTGATCCTCCTCATCCTCACTGACCACACCTGGGGCTGTCCTGATCCTCCTCACCCTCACTGACCACACCTGGGGCTGCCCTGGACACTGATTCACGCAGGAATTTCATTAACCCCTACTCTGAGTCTCACTCAACAAGCCGAGCAAACCTTGCTGCTTTTCATATTAAACCTGAAGCTGATTAAAATGAAAAAAATGAGACTCGATCGGGATTGCAGCGGGCACGGCCCGGAAGTCACCCGGATGGGGCCGGGACGTGGCATCGCGGGAAACCCGGACTGGCTTTTTCCGGCATACGGAATGGATTCACACAGAATGGGGAAAACCCGGACTGGATTTCTCCCGGAATACGGAATGGATTCACACAGAATGGGGAAAACCCAGACTGGCTTTTTCCGGAATACGGAATGGATTCACACAGAATGGAGAAAACCCGGACTGGATTTCTCCCGGAATACGGAATGTATTCACATAGAATGGGGAAAACTCGGACTGGATTTCTCCCAGAATACGGAATGGATTCACACAGAATGGGGAAAACCCGGACTGGATTTCTCCCAGAATACAGAATGGATTCATACAGCCTGGGGAAAACCCGGACTGGCTTTTTCCGGAATACGGAATGGATTCACACAGACTGGGGAAAACCCAGACTGGCTTTTTCCGGCATACGGAATGGATTCACACAGACTGGGGAAAACCCGGACTGGATTTCTCCAGGAATACGGAATGGATTCACACACAATGGAGGAAAACCCGGACTGAACTCCTTTCCGGAATGTGGAATGGAAAAAACCCGGACTGGATTTTTCTGGAACACGGAATGGGGGAAATCTGGACTGGATTTTTCTGAAATGGGGGAAAACCAATGGGGTTTGATCCCAGTCTTTTGTACAGGGGTGTACAGCAGAAACAATGTTCCTAAACCAAGAAACCATATTCCTAATCCAAGAAAACCAAACTGCTCCAGCAGTGCACGCTGCTCAGGCACTCGACCATCGCTGGAAGAGCCCAGGTGCTCTACGAGACCGCACTGTTGGTGTTCATGGCTTGAACAATAGCTGGTGCTTCTCCAGTGATGCACGGAGGTGCCTCCCAGGTGCAGAGGGGCGTGCACACCTGAGGCTTCAGCCTGGCTTTCCAGGTAAAGGAAGAGGCTGATAAGAGGGAATCCTGCAGTTGGAATAAGTCCTTGTCAGGCCTCCCTTGCACAATGACTCCGCTGTGAAAACTCCTCCCCAAAGTGCTGGGACATTCACACCTCGGATGAGGCAACTCATCGGCTGACGGGCCCTAACACTGGCTGTGGATTTCTTAAGTTCCCGAAGGCCTTTTAGATCTCATCCTGACCATCAGCATTAGGATTTAGTTTATTTGCAAGGACACTCAGTAATCAGGAGCCCCGCTCTTGAAGCAGTCAATGCACTTTCTGGAGCTATGTGGACGTTAGAAGTGCCGTGGCAATTATCAGGAGCTAGCAGCTTTTCTCCGAGGGGCACTGCCCCGTGAGACTCAGCAGGCAGTGTGTTCAGACACCCAAACACTGCACCTTTCAGTTTGAGCCCTCCCTTCATCTGAGCCCATTTCCTGGGCTCAGACTTCTGCCTGCTACCTGCTTTGGAAGTGACTGAGTTCTGCAGGCAAAGNGGCGTGCACACCTGAGGCTTCAGCCTGGCTTTCCAGGTAAAGGAAGAGGCTGATAAGAGGGAATCCTGCAGTTGGAATAAGTCCTTGTCAGGCCTCCCTTGCACAATGACTCCGCTGTGAAAACTCCTCCCCAAAGTGCTGGGACATTCACACCTCGGATGAGGCAACTCATCGGCTGACGGGCCCTAACACTGGCTGTGGATTTCTTAAGTTCCCGAAGGCCTTTTAGATCTCATCCTGACCATCAGCATTAGGATTTAGTTTATTTGCAAGGACACTCAGTAATCAGGAGCCCCGCTCTTGAAGCAGTCAATGCACTTTCTGGAGCTATGTGGACGTTAGAAGTGCCGTGGCAATTATCAGGAGCTAGCAGCTTTTCTCCGAGGGGCACTGCCCCGTGAGACTCAGCAGGCAGTGTGTTCAGACACCCAAACACTGCACCTTTCAGTTTGAGCCCTCCCTTCATCTGAGCCCATTTCCTGGGCTCAGACTTCTGCCTGCTACCTGCTTTGGAAGTGACTGAGTTCTGCAGGCAAAGTTTAAAATATTCTGAAGACGTAATACTTCTCCTAACTGAGCACCCAGGCTTTCACAGCGGTCGTTACCGAAAGCTCTTTCAGCTGCACGCTGCTTCACTAACTTCCACCTGGCAGATCTAGTTCCTGTTTAACCTCCAGTGTCCTTTTGCACTTTGCTCAGGTGGTTTCATTCTCTTTCGGCAATTTATGACTTAGCGGTTCTTCTCTCGCCTTTCCTCCCTTCGGGCAGTCGCCACACAAGCCACTGATAGGAAGGGAACGTCACTAAATCTAAACTATTGCTGAAAGCCTCTGCCACAGCCAAGACGCTGAGTAATTTGTGCCCTTCTGCTCCGAAGTCCCTATGGACATCCACATCCCCCCGTGACGATTCAGGACAGTTTTCACTGTCCCTGCTGCCTCGACTGAAGATACAGAACTGCTAAAAACTGAAGCGTTGTGCTGCCTCCGGCAGAGCCAGGCAGTGCGAGCAGGTTCCCCATTGCCTGCCCAGAGGGTTTGCAGCTGGGATCTCTCCACAAGGACAGCTCTGATGGGCTCCAGACAACCCCTCTGAAAGCCTCCCGTGTGCTGGCTCCTTCCCACGGCTCAGCGAAGCCGGGTGGGCGCTGCACGGAGGTACCTGACACAGGGCTGGGAGCGCCTGCTGTCCTCACCTGTGCTGCCAGACGAGCTGTGTGTGGACAGTTTAGCCTCAGAATGCTTCCCCCAGAAGGCACACCGTATTAAGCCACAAAGAACCGGCAGCGAAAACCCCTGGGCCCCTTTCTCCCAGCCCCCTCCGCTCCGGGATGCGGCGGGAGGCGGCGCTGGGCGGCTCCGAGTTTCACTTTCTGTCTCCGTTCCCGGCCGAGTGGGAAATGAAAACTGCGCGGCGGGGCGGGCGCTGCCGCTGCCTGACGCGGCGGGGCCGCTCCGCTCCGCCCGCTGCCCTCCCGGATCCCGCTGCCCTCCCGGATCCCGCTGCCCGCGGCTGAGCTGCTCCCGCTGCCCTCCCGCTCCCCCGGAGGAGCGGCTCCTCCGCGCCGCTGCGGTGCGGGCAGAGCGCTGTGCCATCCCCGCTGCCGCTTCTCAGCAGTGCGCTGTGAGCGGGAGGTCCAGCTCGGAGCGCTGCTGGTCCCGCGGGAATTGGTAAGAAGTCGGGTTTTTTGCTGGTTTGTGAGGTTGGATGTTGGAGGCGCAGGGTGTCAGGAGGGAANTGCCCTCCCGCATCCTGCTGCCCGCGGCTGAGCTGCTCCCGCTGCCCTCCCGCTCCCCCGGAGGAGCGGCTCCTCCGCGCCGCTGCGGTGCGGGCAGAGCGCTGTGCCATCCCCGCTGCCGCTTCTCAGCAGTGCGCTGTGAGCGGGAGGTCCAGCTCGGAGCGCTGCTGGTCCCGCGGGAATTGGTAAGAAGTCGGGTTTTTTGCTGGTTTGTGAGGTTGGATGTTGGAGGCGCAGGGTGTCAGGAGGGAAGGAAATAGAGGGGGAAATAACGGAGAGTAGTTCGGCAGCTACAGGGGAAGGCTCCTTTCAGTCGCATCCCAGAGAAGTGTGGAGGTGATGCGCTCTTAGGCGCTTCTTTCTCCTCAAGGGTGGCTCGTCACACTGAGTCTCTGCTGGAGCCGCTCGAGGAGCACCTCAGGGCGACCATAGAAACAGAACAGTTTGGGTTGGAAGGGAGCTTGAAAATCATCTAGTTCCAACCCCCATGCTGAGGGCAGGGATCCCTCAGCACTGGAATAGATTAGATCAGATCCCTTCCACTGGAGTAGATTGCTCAGAGCCCCATCCCACCTGGCCTCCCCAGCTGCAGCCCACCACGCGCCCCAGCATCATCTGCACCACAAGATTCCCATGAAGGAAAAGGAGCTGACAGGGAAGGGATGACAAGTGCCAGAGGTGGGAACCCTTCCAGGGAGTGAAGGGACAGTTTGGGGCTTGTCATGAGAAGCCAGGGTCTTGGGAGGGCAGATGGACAGTGGAGCAGGCCAGGGAGAAAGGGAGGCTGCTGGGCTGGCTGAGGGAGAGGAGTGTGAGGGTAGATGATTATGGGATGGAGGGTACGAGGAGGGTATCACTGCTCCCTGTCCTCTGCCCAGTGCTGGTGCCAGCCACATGCGCTGAGGTACCGAATCCTGTCCATGACGTGCAAAGGAAACTGAGAAGCAACGCTGCCCCTCCAGAGAGAGGGGAGAAATGGGGGGCAGGAGAGCTGCTGCTCAGTTCCTTGGCTCGCTCACCAGTTGTTTTTTGTCCTTGTGCAGGGAAAAGGAGGTCAGGTGCAAGTCTTAGGAAGGCTGTGTTTCTGATAGCCGAAATGAGGCGGTTCCAAGGGTTGGGAAGTTTTATTTGTGTCTCTGCTCCCACAACAGGATTCCTGATAGTGGTGACTGGGAGAGAATTTCATGGAACCAGAGACACAAATCCTCCTGTATCCCCCCTGCACCTTCCTGCCCTAATATCCCTAAGATCTTTCTATATTTTCCTCAAGTCACCCAGAGCCATTCTGCCCTGTGTTTGCTCTTTAATCCCACTCTTAGTCCTCCCTTTCCTGACAAAACCTGTGTTTTGCAGGTTTATGTTATCCCCAGTACATCCCTAGCTGTTGTTTAGCTACCTCTGAGCTGCCTGCCCCTCTCCTTTCTGTCCCTTTTGACAACTTTTGACATCCCCAGTGCCTGTGAGCATCCCTCTTCTCCTGGCTGATTCTACACCAGCCAAACCCACCAGCCTGAGATGGGCTCCCACTCCAGCTCAGCTTTCAGAACCCTGAATGCGTCGTTAAATCATCTCCAGGAAAACAGGCAGCCTGTGTTCAGGCTCTGTTTTGGCAAGGGCGAAATCAGATGAAATTTATCTTTTCCTGCATAGCAGTTCTAATCACCGGGTTTGTGTATAAAAAGTAATGTTCTTGGATCTGTCTTTCAGAGTTTATTTTCCCCACCCAAAAAACTTCTCAGCAAATTCGACAATATTTGGTGAATCTTAGCGTGTGACACTTAGAGATCAAAAGTAATCTTCAAAAGTAAGCAATCAAAAGTACAGTTGGAAATAAGGATACTTAAGCTTAAAGGTAATAATCAGGAGAAAAAAAATCCATTTCTAGCTTCTCTGCCTGAATCTTCAGTAACTCTGATATTTGACATTATTAGGCATCGTTAACCCAAACACATGCTTTTAAAGCAAAGATTTTTTTTTTGTTATGAAAGGCAGAATCAGGATTTTCCTGATTTCCCTTTAGTAGCTTTTCTTCATTCTTTCAGTGCTTGGCCTTAGATTGATTTTACATGCTGTTGAATAATAATTTCTGAGCTTTTTTGGGGGGGTCTCCACATCCCCCCTTACCTGTGAATATCCACTTTTTTCTGATTCTGTCTCCATGTTGGCAGTGGGCTTTTAGAAAGTTTCATTTTTGCCTAGTTACATTTGAATTTTTATCAGATTGTTCTGAATATGTTAAAAATTATTACTTTTAAGCTTAAGTATCCTTATTTCCAACTGTACTTTTGATTGCTTACTTTTGATCTCTAAGTGTCATACTATTTTGCTTTAGTAGCTGAGTCACAGGAGACTGTCAGGGTAGTGGTCTCTTGAATATTCCCTTAAAAATCAAGGCACTATAATGGGTTTCTTGCACAAACGGTTACTTTGCCTGTGATCACTTGAAGGAACAGAAAAAGAAACTAACATCTTGGTGCTTAAATATCTTTCAAAATTACAGTCCAAAGTGCCACAGTAGTGCTGTGACTCAGGCACTTCAAACCAACGCAGGGAGCCCAGTACAGAAACCAAACGTGGTCAGAAGAAAAGGTGAAACTTGACCTTTTCAATACTTGGGCTGCTTTTTTTTGATAAAAGATTGCTTTATCTAAACTAAGGAGTTTTGCAGCCTCTGCTTTTGGGCAATTTTAATCATCTTATTTACCAAATCTTTCCAAACAGGGATATGTGGAGTTCCTTGGCTAGATGGAGCTGTTCCTGTGGAACTGAAGGCTCATTTATTTATTTAGCCACAAGAGGCAGACAGGATGAGCAATTGTCGTCAGACTCCGTTTTTGTTCCCTAAGCAATAACCTGCACACCTCAACACCCATGTTAATTCAAATATCCCACATGCTGTTGCAGTAATTTTACTGATTTTATTGATATGCCAGGCCAGGCTGCATGTGGGGCCCTGAGCAACCTGATCTAGTGGGTGACATCCCTGCCTGTGGCAGGGGGTTGAAACTGGGTGGTCTTTAAGGTTCCTTTCCAACCCAAACCATTGAATGATTTTTTTGATTTCACCTTTGTCATAATGAAAATGTCTCTGCAGTCCTTCTGTCCTTCAGCAATATTGTTGATGGGACAAAGAAGTGGACGTGAAGAAAGAAGTGAGAAACCAGAGGTGGCACTAAGCGAGACCATGGAGGCAGAAATTGAAGTACAAAATAATAAGGAGGAAACCGAAGAGGTGAAGGCCAAAAACAAGAAGCTGACATCAGTCTTTGGTGTGGCAGACTTAAAAAATGGTAAAAATGTTTTGCCTATTCTTCGCTGTCATATTTTCTATTTCTCATGCCTGCTGTTCCATTCTCTGTCCACAGGCCTAATTTTCTCCTATTCCTTACCTCTTCACTGAGGAATATACGGATGATTCTCATTTTGCCTTGCCAAGTAACCATTTTGAGTTTTTTAGAATGGAATACATGAAGATCTCAGAGCTTTTTCCCTATTTAAGTCCTCAAATTGGCCACTGCAGCCAAAAAGGCCTAGTTGCTGGTTCTGTCTCTTTCCAAACACAGCCAGCATTGCTGGATTTGCTAAACCGTGGGCTAGGCCCTGATTATTCCCCTCATACAGGCAGTCTTTACCTCCAGTTGTTCTATTTTATGTTTAAGTGTGTTATGAGAGGACTGAAAATAGAGGAACTGGGAGAAATCTGAGCATCATTAGCCAGGTTGACTTGGATTTTTTCTGTCAGTTGCCAAACAAAACCAAATGTTACCTGCTTGAGCAGCAGAAGAATAGATTGAACACTTTGTCAGCTCTGACCAAGATGCTGGGCTTATACACTGAATGACTGAACGTGCACAGGAAGAGTTTGACACTTCCAGATAGTTTTCACTTTCTTTTCTTCTTGTACCTATCCCCAGGCCTCACTTCCCCTTTTTCCTCCCCTGCAGAAGCTATTGGACTGTACAACCTTGGCCAGAGCTGCTGTCTGAACTCTCTGCTCCAAGTGTTCCTCATGAATATCCGCTTCACCAGGATACTCCGGAGGTACCACCTCTTTGAGCTGCCTGAGGCTCTTCCATCGTTGCCCTGTTGTCTCCACTCCTTTTTTTTTTTATGTGGGAGGTACATGTGAAGGCTTGGATCACCCAGGTGCTCTGGGGATGCTTTTGGTCCCTCAGCAAGCTCTCTGCCTCGTTGTGTCTCTCATACACTGACAGGCCCTGCAAAGGTAGAAGTTGCAGTGCTCAGGTTTGTTAATCACCTCTGGTTCATGTCCTGAGCTGAGTCTTTGTGGCTTGAGTCTCTCTTTTCCCTAAGAGGATATGATTTCATTCCAGGTTTGCTCACAGGCTGTTATAATGAAGGATGTGTCATGTGTAGCCATATCCACTATTAATTTTGTCACTTGAAGCATGTAAACATAAACATACCCAAATCCCTGGCCTCTGGGGCCTGGCTAGCCCCTGATAAAGAGGTGTTGTTGCAGATCATGAATACCTACTATTACTTTGTTTTGCTTGACTGTTGTCCCTGCCTGTTTTGAGGAGGATTTGGGCTTCTGTCTGCCTACTGACCACACTAACAACTGGTTTGATTTGTTTTCAGTTTACTCACTTCACTGCAGATTTAATCATCTAAGTGGATCATTCCCATTCAGTCCTTTCTTACATGCTCACTACTGAGCAGAGGAGAAAGAAGACAAATTACAGACATGCAGAAATGATGTGTCATAAATGGGCAAAGCTAAATAATGTGGGCTGTAGGGTTACCATGCTTATTTGAAGAAAGAAGAACCTGTGGGCTACAGTAAATTTAGGGAGAAATAAGAGTTTTTGTTGGCAAATAGTTGAAATACAAACATTATGATAAATGTGCACATGAAATTTTGAGGTCAAGGAGAGTGAGGACATCAGTGGGTGGGAGGCAATGAAATTGGCTGTAACTGATGTTGTTCCTAGAGGCTAGAAAGCACTTGAGGTCCTGCTTGGCTTGTTTCTTATTCAGGAACAAGCCAACTTAAAATTCTAGCCTTTTACTTTAGGACTGTCAGCCTGCACTGTGGGATGAGCTGGTGCAGGTGACTGCTTTCCCTTTTTCCTTCTTCTGCTGAAAATGTACCCATTCTGGTTCCTCTTGAGCTGCTGTCTCTGCTGCTGACCTGTGGGCCTTCAGGTGTGATGTCTGATATTCCTCCATTGTACCTCAGTTCCCACTGGTGTTGCCTCTTCCCCTTCCAGGATCACAGTGCCATTATCTCCTGCACAGAAGAGGAGCAGTGTCCCGTACCAGATGCTCCTGCTGTTGGAGAAGATGCAGTGTGGCAAGTGCAAAGCTGTTGGTCCCACAGACCTGGCCTGCTGCCTTTCAGAGCACAGAGTGAAATGTAAGCAGCCCTGCCTCGTGCCCACCTCTGTCTGCATCATCCAGCACTTACAAGCAGCACAGACTCCAGCATCTCCTTCAGGAATTGAGAAATGCCAGGAGTTGGGTACACAATGCTCTTTGTAGCTGCCTCCCAGCTGAGTGCAGTGCTGTGTCTTACTTGTGAAGAGAGGGGAAAAAACCCAACCTGCTGGATATATTNGAGAAATGCCAGGAGTTGGGTACACAATGCTCTTTGTAGCTGCCTCCCAGCTGAGTGCAGTGCTGTGTCTTACTTGTGAAGAGAGGGGAAAAAACCCAACCTGCTGGATATATTTGCTGGTATCCAAAGGGTGGGAAGACTATCAGACTGCTAGAAGATTCAGCTGTGGATACTGGCCAGGAGGAAAGAGTTGTGCAGGGCAGAGAGGACAATTCATAGTTTGATTTGTCTTGCTGTACTGGCATCAGGAGAGTGAAATAGCTCCTGTGACTTATTCAAGAAAGGGATAGTGTGGAAAAAAGAATGAGTTTGCACAGATTCCCCTCCTGCTCCTTCTTGTAAGGGCAGAGAGAAGAATTTGCAGGCTAAATCTCCCAACTGGGTCCAAGTTCTAAAAGAGAGAGGTTTTTAATGCACGAGTGACCAGTGACAATGAGATGCCAAGAGTGTGTGAGTACAAATATGCAGGGTATAACCAAATGCCCTTATCTTTGTCATATAAAACCCAAACAGGATAGAGGAGGTGCTCTGACCTTTATGAAAGAGGAACACAAGATAAACTCAGTATCCCTGTTTGCATCATTTTTCTCCTGACTCTGAGTGGCTTTGCAGTCAGCCATCTCTGTTCCAGTCAGAGATAGGGATCCAGGGGTTTATTCTAGCTGCTGTGTGAGACATTTGGATAAGCCCTCCTGTCATTTTAATCTCAGCACTCAGGAGCATTTTAGCCTTTATGGGGCATGAGGGGATGGGGGAAACAGGTCTGTGAAGTAACAAAGGTGAAAAAAAGAGCAGACTCTTCCCTGTATTGTTTGTAAGGAGGATTCAAAGGGCACTGTTTACAAGGGCATGGTAGGACATGTGACATGGAAATGACAGGAGAAGGGGTTATGGCTTGAAACAGAGAGCTGGTTTAGATTAAAAATTGGGAAGAAATGTTTTGCCATGGGAGTTGTGAGACACTGATGCAGGATGCCCAGAGAAGCTGTGGATGCTCCATCCCTGCAAGTGTTTAGGGCCAGATTAGCAGGTGTTTGCTGGTCTAGTGGAAGAGGTCTGTGCCCGTGGTAGGGGAAGTAGAACCAGATGATGTTTAAGGCTCCTTCCAACCCAAACCATTCTCTGATGCTGTGAAATGCAGCCCTCAGCTCAGTGAGCCACCTGAGCCCTCCTCTACCTCTGGCAGGTATTGAGTATCCTCTTACACGACTTTGGCACTGGGTGGTACAAACACTCCTGTCTCTTCCCACTGCCTGCTCAGGTCACACGGAGAAATTGCAGCTTGTGCCCAGTGGAAGCTCTGTCTCTGCAGGGAGGAGCAAGGGACAAGAGACTGGATCTAAGGGGGGACAATAAATCTCCCTTTGCCATTTGTGGGAAATCTGTGCTTGGTGCTGTTCAGGATACTGACTGAGGTTGTGTTTTCTGTTTGTGCAGTGTTTGTGCAGCATGATGCTGCTCAGCTCTTTCTGACTCTCTGGAACTTGTTAAAGAAGCAGATGAAAAATCCAGAGCTGGTAAGGATGGTGACTGAAGTTAACCTTTGCCCCTTACCATGTGTGGTTTCCTTTGCTCCTTGAAGGATCCCATTCACTGGCAACTTTCCTAAGTTAAATTTTTAAAATTATCTTCTCTTTCATTGCATCTTTCAAATGGGACAGAGAATCTTTGTTTCATAAGCTTCAGCATTTTGAATCACAGTTAAGTTTTGCTTATCCTGCTTTCAGGGCATGCCAGTCTCCATTCTAATGGGAGAGCTGATTAATAACTAAAAGATTGATCTTTTTGCAGCATTGTATTTAGTTATATTTAATTTTTTTTCCCAAATTTCTGAAAGCATTTATTGGTGTATCTTGACACAGCTTTTCCATTCTTTGAAGTCAGCCACGTGCATTTCATTATAATTAGTCACTGATAGTACTTGATGTAAATAACAACTCCTCCCATGGCACTGGGAAAAGTGACTCTTCCCTGAATGACTGTCACAGTTTTGTTAATACAGAAGACAGGCTCCTGTTGCAGTTTCAAGCAAAACAGAGAAATTCTGCATCAAAGCAGATATTTAACTCTCTGATCTCATAGGCTGTGTCTTTCCCCTCTGTTAAGGAATGAGGGGAAGGAGTTTTCTCCTTTAAATTGTGGGAAGTACCCTGTCCACATAAGTCATTGTCACACCTTGTTCCAACCTTAAAGCAATAACCTTGCTTGAATTGTGTGACCACAAGGGCTTTCCCAGCCCAGGGAAACAGCTCAGCTGTCTTCCTCATAAACCTTGTCTTGGCCTTTTTTTTTCACCCCTCCAGGTCAAAGAGCTGAGTGATTTGTACACGATCTGCATACAGGAGCATCTGGCCTGTCAGAAATGCTCTTTGGAAATAAAGACCAACAGCACCATGTTAACCCTTCCACTCCCAGTGCTGGATGCCAACTCTCACAGGCTGAAGACTCTGGTAAGTTCAGCAGCAGCACTGTTTCCTTAGGACATGATTCTCCTCTGTTCATAGTGGCTTCTTCAAATGCCAGTGGACCACTGGACCTTTTTGATTCTCTGATCACTTTATACTGTTTCAGCATAAAGGAGCTGCTTTGAAAACCTCTAAGGTTTTGAAGTAGATATAAAAGACATTTATACATCAATACCTTCTTTGTGGAATATCTTTTTTTTTTTTTTTCCCCAACTATTGCAATCACAGCAGCAGGTAGGAGAAATGAGGTACCTTTTGTTTCAGGCTGCTAGGTCCTTTCAGTCTTCTGCCCTTTGAATAAAACCTGCCTTCTGTAACTTTGCTGTTTGCTTGGACCCTCTGAAACAATGTAGAAATAAAAATCCAGCTTGAAGGAATTCAGTTGAAAGAAGTCTCTGTCTTCTTAGGAGGACTGTCTGCAATACTTCTTCCATCCAGAGGAGCTGACTGGACAAAACATGTGTTTCTGTCAACAGTGTGGGAGGAAAACAACTTTTCTGCAGGTAACTGGAGAATTATCTCCCCATGTCTCACACCCAGAACTCCCTTGAGGACTGGGGAGGCTGGGGAAGGGACTCAACCATCTCAGTTTAACAGGAGAGCAACAACTCAGATTTGCCAGCACAGCAGTGTCAGCGAGATGTAAAGCACAGGCATCTTTCCTCCTGTTAGAAGGAGGTCCCTTGTCACAAGGAAGTTGATTTGCCTCTCCTCACCTTCCTAGTGCTGCCAACCAAGGGCTAATGAAGCAGCCCTTGAGACACCCAAGGCTGGGTGCTGATGGCACTAAAGCTGGAAAGCTTGGCCATCACAGCTCTGTTACGTGGATGTGCCTTGTGTGGGGCTACAAAGGTTTGGCATCTGCTGTCCCGTGGAATTGGCAAATATTCCCTGGAGCACTGGCTGTTCTCCATCCTACACGCACTGGGTGGCAGTGGCTCTTTCCACCCTGCCTCCCCAGGGTTTGTTCCCCAGTTTTTAATTGCATTTTTTATTGCTTTACAGAGCATGAGGCTCGTCCATCTGCCACAGACTCTGACCTTGCACCTGAAGCGCTTCTGCTTCGAGAGATCCTCCCACACGCACAAGCTGAGCCACTCCCTGCCTTTCCCACAAGAGCTTGATCTCAGGGAAGTCTTGAGAGCAAACCAGTGCCTAGCAGATGACAGTGAAAAGGTGACATGCTCCTGTTCAAAAAGGCAGATTTTCTTCTCCTCTCTGCTCCACTCTCCTAAAAATTTAAGACATCACACCAAGACTTGTCGTAGTTCAAAGTGCCTGTCTTAAAAATTTGTGTCTCAAACTTTACCTGTGCCTGGTGTTGTCTCACATCCCATAGTTTTAAACTGGTTCAGTCATTGTTCAAAATTCTGTGCTCAGGTTAAATCACCAAAGGCACCAGAACTGGAGCTTCCTGCCTTAAGGACAAAAAGCCAGGCTCTGCAGATCTCACCTGTCCAAGAGAGGGAAACTCTGTTCCTGGTATTTCCCATGCAGTATTTGTTGGTATTGTTGGCCACAGGATTTGGCACTGCTGGCCACAACAGCTTTGCCAGGTGGCTGAGATGGATCTGGCCCACAGTGGACGAGTTTCTCTTTCTGGGAAATAACAAGGGGAAGTGAAATAACAGTAGAAGTCACTGCTGCAGCGTTGGCTGTGGTGAACCTCTGTGCTGCTCCTTTGCTTTGCCTTTTTCACAATCCTCTGGCCTCCAGGGAGGCTGCCAGCCCACAGCTGACAGGCAAAACTCTGAGGGTAAGAGCAAACAAGGCAGGATACTCAAGGCCAACCTGACCTTTCTTTCTTACAAAATGCACATCCTTGCTGCCCTGGCTGCTCTTCAGTCCTTGGCAGGTGAGAATTGCTGCCCTGAGAGTTGCTCTTTGTGTCTCTCTGCAGGCTACCTGGCAGTATGAGCTTTTTGCTGTGGTTGCTCATTCAGGATCCAGCAGCTTTGGACACTACTGTGCCTACATCCGGAGCCTCACAGAGTGCAAATGGTATTGCTTCAACGATTCTGAGGTTTGCCAGGTGAGCAGAGCAAGCTTGCCTGGGTACCTTCCTGGACACTCCTCCAGGTCTCATCCAGGCTGACTGGCTGCTGACTAGAGAGAAGCAGGAAAGCAAACTGAGGCTGCAGAGCTTTGTCCACCTCTGCTGCAGGGTGCTCTGACTCTCACTTGTGTGCCAGGCAAGGCCTCAGGTTGTGTTGTGTGATTTGTAGGAGCAGCCTACTCGATGTACCCTACATCTATTTAATGTGTACATTCAGAACTGGTTTTCCTCCAAGGGTAAAAGCAATAAACCAATTTATTGAAAGGTGTTCAGTTCCTGGAAGTGCCACTTATACCACTCTTCTGAGAACTCCTGGGATGGTATCAGAATGTGTCAGTCTCTTAAGAGTTTTTACACATCTCTTGTGTGTTTTTCTTCTCTAGGTATCGTGGGATGATGTTAAATGCACCTATGGACATTCCAACCTCTACTGGTATGCAAATGTATCCCTGATTTTTCCTAATGCTGCTCTGGACTTTGGAATGAGGGTAGCAAAGAGAGGGAAGACAAATTGGTTTGGGCTGCATTTTGCCTGGGGGGTAGTGGGGATGCAGGAGCTGTGTCAGTCAGGATTTCCCCACGCTTTTTGTTTCCATGCATCATAAGAAAATGAGCTTACAGGAGGGAGATAATCTCTCCTATAAACTATAGCACTGCCAGGGAATCTTGGGAACACTGGAGAGGACCAGCTTAGTTGACCTAAAGCTCAGAAAGCTGAGCAGGAGCAATTCTGGGATGTTGCTTGCAACCTAGATCTTCAAACATACCTTGTGTTTTGCTTTCTCTTTGCCTCCACAGGAGAGAAACAGCCTATCTGTTGTTCTACATGAAAAAGCAACCTCAGTAGCCTTGTCCAGGGGTATCAGAATGTCTCTGAAAGCTGTGCATTGCCCATGGAGCTCAGCACCTCTGTGCCAGTGTGGACATGTACAAATGCTTCACAAGAAAGACATTCTGCACTCAGCAGCCTCAGTCTTCACATTTATTTATGAAGAAAGTGCAGCAGACAACTCAGCTAGAGAAAGGATCTGGGAACTGTTGCAACTAGAGACCTTTTCTTTTGTGTGTTTTTTGTATTTATGTCACTCTATGTGTACATTTCCTCTTTAAAAGATGGTGAGTTAGTCCTTGTCTCTGCTGCCTTACTATTTTCCTTAATGCTGATGCCTGGATTCCAGTCCAGGGAAGTGTTTGGGCTGACAGCCTGTTGATGTTCCAGGAGGGTGTGTGGTGTGACTGGAGAGCTGTGGGAGCCACACAGAGCCAGTAAGAGCTTGAGATTCCCTTTGTCCTTTTAGCACAGTGTTAGATGCTGGCAAGCTGGGCAGGAGACCCCAAAAATCACCCCAGAAACAACTGGAGGAAGGATCAGAACCCTTATGACCCTCACATCAGTGGCACACACTCCTTAAAACCTCCCTGAAAATGAATCCCTGCAGGGGCTGAGATGTGTCAAGAGGTGTTTTAAAGCAGGAGCTATTGGAGCAGTTCTGATTTCCAAGATGAGTTTGCATAAATTTGTGCAGGGGATTATTATTTCAGCAGGCTTATCAGGCTTTTTAGATGCATTTTCTTTCCTGTAGAGGAAAATATTGAGAGCAGCAGAGATTCTGAAGCTGGTTAGTGATTTTGCACAACACAGGCCATACATGGTGATAAAGGAAGTGAGATGTGCTTGAACTTTTGGGATTTTTGGTCGTGTGGCTTTAACTCTTGATGATCCTCTTGGACTGAGGATCCCAGCAGTTTGAGATCTGGAAGTACCTTCAACCTAATACACCCTCTGACTGTATCTTTACAAAGGTGCTGTTTTTGTGGGACTGAGCAATTACAAAATTATATAAAAATTATATAAATTGTATAAAACTAATGTAGATATAGTACCATCTATGTATAACCTAATTTCATTTTGGTAATGATGATGGAGCTCACAAATCACGTCCATTTTCTGAAGGTAAACTGAGAAATCTTAGAGCATAGCTGTGAAATTACTCTTTCATGGTGTAGCAGCTATTTATTTTGCTGTGTTAGCAAGGTCCATCGTTCTGTTCAGCTCTATATTTGTATTATTTATTCTGTGGTAAAAAAAGCCCAGTGTATTATTTGCCATCAGGATGAGGAATTTTCAGCCTGTTCACCTTCAGGAATGCATTGCACTCTTTCTAAAGCATCTTGCAATGGGTGAATTAAAAAAACAAGTTTCTGTTTGCTTTTCCAACACTTTGCCTCTGTGAAGGAGCTGAAAAAAGCTGCACTTTCAGGAACTGAGAAGTTAATGGGATAAGACTGACAGTTCTAATTAGCAGTAACTTGACATTTAAAAACTTATGCTTATGAAAAACGCCTTAAATGCACGATAACCTTCCAGGGATCATCAAGGAAACAATTGCAGAGATATATTCAAGAACCTTTTCAGTCAGTGAAAAAAAAATTAATTTCAATGAAAAGTAATCAGTGGGTTTTTTTGAATAAAATATTATGGGATACATTCCTTAGAAAATCAGTCTTGTGGTTTATTCTTGATCTAGTGAATGTGAATGCAGTTCAAGTATTCAGGGCAGAGCTGCTGCTGATGTTTATCTCCACGAGCCAAGGAAAACCAGCCAAACCTGGACACTTCACCCTTGTGCTGGAGCCACAGTGAGTTTGTTTTCAGGTTTGCTGTCAGCTGAAAGCCTAAATTGCTTCCACATGCAGATGGGCCATGGGAGAGGGAGGGTGAACGAAGTGCATGGCAGTGCAAAAACTCAGCTTTAAAACCTGCCCGAGCTGAGCTGCTTTTGCACAAAGTCACCTCGGCTGCCTCTGTGTCCACAGCACAGCCCAGCCTTGTGCTGCATCAACTGGCCCAGGAGGTATTTTCATCCAAGGAGAGGCCCCTTTCAGCCCAGTGCCTGGGGTTCAGTGCTGCTGAACAGGCACAACACAGCTCGTGGTGGGAACCTCGCTCCCAGCGTTCCTGCCAGAAACACTTTTCTACCAAAAAACTGCTACAAAGGAGCTGGGATTATTTGTCCTGTGTTTGAGTCACTGTGCAAATGAAGCTCAGCACCACTAGCAAGGGCTTTGAAAAGCCAGATAAAGCCAAGAGGATGTGTTTGGGGAGATTATTTTAGATCCTGGTAACTCCTCGTTTCCGTTTTTGGTTTGCTTTAGGATTACCACGCAGTAGCAAATTACACATTCTCTGCTTCTTCTCTGCCAGGCTTTTCCTCAGATTCAGATATTCCTCACCTTCAAGAAATGCAGAGAAAACCAGGAAAAAAAAAAGTAAAAACATCCAATAAATGTCTCACAAAGGTATCATTTCTAAAATGTCAATATGAGATTTACAAAATCACTGAGGGACAGGAAATCTTTGGAGCAAGTGGAGGTAGTCAAGTAGGTACAAGATTTTTCTCAGCTATGGCAAAAAAAATTACATGCTACAAAAGTAAAAACTTCTGCCCCAGCTCATTTTTCTTTGTATTTTGGTTTTGGTTTTTCCTTTTGCTTTTGACACTTGGTATTAATATCCCAGGACATCATGTAGGTGTCGTCTTCGGTGAGTGTGTGTAGATATAGGAATTTAAGGGGCAGTAAGTAGATTTGGAAATGGGAATTCACAACAATTCCTTAGAGACTGAGGGTAACTTATTTTTATTGGCAGCAGATGAGTACGCAGCACTTTGCAGGAATATAGTTTGGGTGGTTCTTTACCTGCAAATGTTACCTAATGGACTTTTGGTAAGAGAGAATAGGGTTTAAGAATATACTGAATTGTAAATGTAAAAGGAGTCTGGAAATGAGCTGAAAATTGAAAAACCAGATTTTCTTACGAAAGATAAAAAGATGAAAAAAGTAGATTTTCCCCTGGATCTGAGACTGGAAACAAACTATGTCAAATTCCATCTCCATGAAAGACTTTTCCAGTGACCATAAAAATCTTAAATTCTTCCCATATTTTTGGGCCAGTTGATGCTAATCAGCATTTATGTGCACAAATGGGGCTGAGTTTGTTTAACCCTTTCAGTCTTTATTTTTCTGATGCCAAAGGACACTAAGAAGCCTGAAGCAGTTAAAGTAGGCTTTAAAAACCAAAGTGAGCCTTGGGGGGGCCTCCTAGGGCACAACGCTGTGACGGGGGAGCTCTCTGGAGGATCTTGTTAAATTTCTGATAGAAACTGGTTAGGACTAAGGAGAAGGAAAATGTTGGGCACACAATCCCTGCCACCACAAAAGAATATCTTCTTTATGCAATGAAAACGTGGCCCAAGCCCATGGTGATTATTTCATCAAAGCTATTTGATTTCAAGGTTCCCACAGCAGCCTCAGCATTTCGGGGCTTCCCCACTCCTGCTTCCCTGTGCTGCCCTGGCAGGCTCACATGTGGGAAGGGATGGCACGGGGAAAGGGACTGCAAAAAAGAAAACCTGTGAAACCTCTTCCGTTGTGTGTAGCCTTGTGGAGGAAAAAAAATGCTGCGTTTTCTATGTTTTTGTTGTTGTTGTTAATTTAGGTGAACCAACTAAACAGCCTTTGACTGGAAAAGCTTGGAGAAGTGATATAATAATAATAATAGTAATAATAATAATAATCTGCTGGAGGAGGTGGTCATGGTTTTGAATCACATTTCTGTTTGGAGTGGCATTTTCTGGATTCAGTCATCAAACAGCTCTTGGCTGTCTCCAAGCCAAGAATCTGAAGTGGTTTATGTTGCTGTTGAGTACCAAGTGTGTATTTTACCCAGGAGGTGGCACTGTCTGCAGCGTTCTGAGTCTCCTCAGCTCCCTGCCCTGTGTCAACAAGACCTGGACTGTTTTTGTGCAGGGCCAGCACGCATTCCAGAGGTGATTGGTTTCCTCATGTCACCGGCATGTCACACTAAAGTTGCTTTTAATTTCTGGGGAAATTAGAACTTATTTCAAGATAGCCTCGTGTCCCAAGGTGAACTTCCAATCCTTAGAAGAGGGCAAATCAGCTCAGGCACCTCATCAGTGACTCCCTTTGCCATTTGATTTCACAAAAGTAAGGAAAGCCAGATCCAGACTGGAACACCTGGTTATTCCAGGGCTTCAAAACGTCGGATTTGCAGAACAGCAAACTTCTTGACCTGCTATTTAGCAAATCACTGGCTCCTCTTCTGGTTTCAGTCTCTGCAGGGAGCAGCAAGGGCTGCAGTGAAGTTGGCCATCCATGTTGGGTACCGCCACTCTGACTGTGCCGACGTGAGAGCGAGATCGGGGATGCGCTGCGACAAAAAATTGAGGAGGGCATCGTGAGGCAAGAAGAGCTCTTTACTGTCAGCAAGGTGTGTCCTTGGATGATGTTTCTCACATGGGGCCAAGCTCCAGGGAGGAGAGACAAAGTCCCACCATGGAAAGGGCCACGGGATGAAGCTGGGAATGAACTCCTCTGTGTCAGGCCAAAGCAATTTGTGGATGGTGGGGGTGAAGGAATAGGTCAACCCCTGAGAAACAAAAGGCTTGGTTGGAGAGGGTTTTTTTTGTAGTCCATATCCATTGTCAGCCACGGAGACAGGAACTGAGGCCGTGCTCTCGGTGGCCTCTGGGATAGGAAGCAGGGCTATTGTGTTCATGGTCGCTCCCGCTGCGCCGCCGGCCTCAGCCTGTCAGCTCCTCTGTGTTATGCTTTGTTTTGTTTTTTCCCCCAACAACAATGGTAGGAAAAATAAAGTAACTTCTATCTGCTGGAAGCTGGTGGGTCGATTTTCACCAGGTTCACTTATTTTCTTTGTTTTAATTGTTGCGATAATTGATGGAATTTCAGAGTATCCCATTCTCATTTGACTTACTTAACGGTACCACAAATAAATTACGGTGCCTCAAGTGGCACTTCCTCAAGATGAGAAGGTGTGCCACATCCTGAGCTGCCTGTGTGTCTGTGTCCTGTGTTTCCCTGCCTCTCTGCCATGGTGAGGGCAGGACAGCAGCTCCCAGGCTTTGTGTGCACCCACAGCTGTGGTCCACCTTCCACCAGAGATCCCTGGTGAAGGAGGTGTGCCAGAAAACACTTGCTGCCCTCCAGCTGAATTATTGGGATCTCTACATGATGTACTCTCCATGGGATTCAAGGTGTTGCAACTTTAAGTCCTGGGATCCATCTGTCAGGGCTCTGCCCATTTTTCCTTTGGGATCAGACATGTCTTTAGTCCTCTCCAAGGAGGAGTGTTGGTAAACCTCGTTAGGACATAATGATAAACCTCTGCCCAGGGAGAGCCCAGGAGAAAAGGTAAGGTCATGGCAGCTTAAACCAGGTCTTGTCATACAAAAACCACCTCATTTTTCCTGCACAGCATTTTCAAGTCATGGATCAAACTTCCATCCAGATGACATTCCTCTTAGAGTGTGGTGTTTGGCTGCCATTCCCTTATCAAGAATCAAACGTGCAAACTACTTAGTTCCAATTTTTCTCTTCTCTCTCTACCCACAGGTTAAACAAATCCTGGTTCCCCCACTGTGTCACCTCCCTGCCCTTGTCCCAGCCTGAGGCACACAGAAGTGCCTGCCCTTCCTCTGCCTGCAGTTCAGAGTCCCAAGAGACAGATTTTCTTGAAGATTTCTCTGTTGGTACAGGCTGCTCATTTCAGCCATTTCTCAGCCCACCACAAACACAAGTCAGGCTATCCAGCTCAGTGTCTTCAGCTCCACTCACTTGCCCAAATTTCTAAGTGATTTCTTTAAGTACTTATAATTCAGCTGACCTTAATGTTGCTTTTATTTTTGTGCTGATAGGCAGGAGAGGAGCTATTTCCTGCAGATGGACACGGCCTGATCATTCCCAGCCATACAGATTTGCTGGATACGTGGGAGGTACATTCATTTATAGACCAAAAATATCTTGCTAGTTTGAAATAACAGCCTGAACACTCTAAGCTTTCCACTGTGGGAATTGTTCTGAGAGAATTTCTAACATCAAGTATTCGAGATTGCTGATTTCTCTGTGTCCTTGGGCTCCTTTTTGTGTCACTGTGCCAAAATTTAGGTATTTTTATATCTACTGCTTACTAAACTGGCTGGCTTGGCACGACAAGAGGAAATCTTTGCCTGTGTGTGTACCCTGCAGTGGCTTGGGCTAACAAATGCTGTCAGTCCCATCCCTGCCCCACTCTCTGGGCAATTTTTGGTGGCTTTAGTTGTAGCCACGCTCATCTCTTGTTGCACCAGACCCAGGAAAGCCCACATGCCTGTGCCAATGTACCAGAGCACCCAAGTTTCTGTCTAGAAGGCAGTGGAAGTTGGCCCAGGTCCTTTGCTAAGCTCTGTGTGCAGCACAGGCTGTGTGGGAGACCAGGCTTGGGCGCGAGTTCAAATTCCAGCTTGGCTGAAAGTTTGGGCTTCCCTTCCCTTCCACTCCCACGGTGTGCTCAGCACAGCCAGGCCAAAAGCAGACAAGAAACTCACCAGAGTCAGAAGAATTCACTGATGCTTTTTGCCTTCTGTCAGATGAAGAATAAGGCACGTTTTTGTTGTTCATTTGAAGGAAAAAAGTGGACATTTCAGGCTGCTGCCTATGACAGCAACTTCAAATGAAAATTATTTCTGCTTTGGAACAAGGGCATCTTCTGCTCTAAAGGCTGGTAGTAGATTCTTTTCCCCTGTTTCTTTTCTGCTGGATGTGGCAATCTAATTAGGGCTGTCTGGCTGTTTTATTGCTCATTAGTGTGAAAGAAAATTGGTGATGGAGGGGGAACACGGTGCTGCTGATCCTATAATCCAACTGCTAAATGGTACATCTCTCCTGGGAAATTAATCAGTGTTAATCAGCAGTATCCATCCTGTTCCAGCTGTCTCTAACAGCTCCTTGGTGAGCTGCTCTGTTCCAAACAAGGGGCTTTTTATTATGGGATGATTATTTGGTTAGCTGAGGAATAACCCTAAAAGAATCTCTTTCACCTATGTGAAGGTCTGCCTGGGGGCTGGTATTTCAAAATAGTCATATTTTACTGCAATCATACTAGTTCAGGAATGGTGTGAATATTGTTATTTATCAGTTTAAATACAGGTGACACACGGTGTGAGATCCTGAGTCTGACCAGAGCCCTGCTGTTCATGTACTGCTCTCACAGCACACGAGGAGTCCAGCCAGGAAGATTTTTACCACTGAGGTTTTTGTGTGGGCATTTTTCCCACATAAAAATGAAAGAACTTAACAGGAACTATGGTTCTGTGGTGTTTCCAGGCTATGGAAGAGCTCGTGGATGTGGGATGGTGAAGGATATTGGAGTCTCCAACTTCAATGGCTCCTGAGCAAACCAGGCTTGAGACACAAACCTGCAGATAAGCAGGTAAATTGTCCTCCAGCTCCTCAATACTGACATCACACCTGTCTGGGGTATTGCACTGGATGGAACATCTCTTAAAGGTCCCTTCAAAACCCCACACCTGCAGAAAACCCCACTTTTTCAAAGCTGACGTGGCACTTGGTAGGTCACCACAGTGATGCTAAACCTTGAAGTACCTTCTGCTTCTGAGAGGTGAAAGCTTTTTTTTTTTTTTCCAGATTGAGAGCCACCTCTATCTTCCTCAGGAAGAGCTGATTAAATTTTGCCAATCCAGAGAGATCTCTGTCACTGCATATTGTCCCCCTGAAGCACCCAACTGGCCAGGGTAAGAATGTTTTGTGAGATTTCTTTCTTAGATGTAGACTGGAGTCAATGCAGTAGACCTAGGATGTGGATGAAACCTCAGAGTAAAACTACTGCTATTAGAAAAAGATTTACTAATTCATGAAAAAATCACACCCACAGAAGCCTCACACTTATTGTGATATTCAGTTCACTACAATTTCATATTTTGAAGAAAAATGGTCAATTGGTTGATGAAAGCAGAGAAGAGAATTCTTAACTGAGCTTTGGTGAGCTTATTAAACGTAGGAGAATTTCTGAACTAAAAAAAAACAACCCACCCACAACAAACCAAACAAAAAACTAAAGCAGCAGATGCTTATAAAAATAGCAACTTTGCAGTCCTGCTGAGACAAAGGGATTCAGTTTTTAAAAGGGTAAGTTGCAGAAATTTTGCTTTTACTCCCATCTTCATGGCTTTCTCTGACCCAGGACAGGGCGTTTGCCAGAGCAGCTGTGCTTGTAAAGGACAAGATGAAATTCTTGGGATCTGGATCAAAGAAATTCCCAGCCTGATCCCAGGCTGGACAAAAATATGTTACAGTGACCTGTTTTTACTAGAAACTACAGGCCTCTTCTCGTGTGCTCACTTGTTATAAAAGAAAAGATTGAAGGCAGAAACTGAAGTAACAAGATGTTAAATTAAAGTGTTAAAAAGCAAGATTATGCTTTTTAATCATTTAAATAATATTCTTTTGATACAGGACTTGAGGGAGAAGACAATGGGTCATTCAGCTACTGAAGCCTGTTTTTTTTTTTTTATTTTCACAGGTCCCAGCCTGTCCATATTTCCCTTTTTGATGATCCTCAAACTAAGGAAATTGCACTCAAGCACAACAAAACCCCAGCTCAGGTTAATACTGGTCAGAGTTATTTTCCCTGCTGACATGTATTCTTCCCACTTGTGCTCAAGTGACTATTTACAGAGCTATTATGGAATAATAATATGGAGTTCCAGCTGTGTCTCGTGTGCAGTTTGAGCTTTAGAAAAATACTCTCTCTACCTTGGTTTTAGTGATGGACAGAAGATTCCCAGTGGCTTTGGGCTTTACCTGGCACTCTGGCTGTCTTTCCACACAGCATCCCTGCCAAGGCTGGACTCTTGCTCAATGCACTCCTTTGTTGTCATCTCAGCCTCAGAGACAGATAAGGATTTAATGAGCTCATGTAGTAATTAGCAAGGGTTTAGGTAGTGCTTCTCTGTAGGAATCTAAAAAGCAAAAGACCCCAGAAAGTGCAAAAAGGCCTCAGAAAGTAGACAAAAAGCTAAGAAAAGGCTGAGAATCTCAAAACTTTCCCACAGAAAGTCAGAAAATTAAGAGACGAGTAAATACATTTATATCTATCATAAAGAACAAGGACTAATTGCTAGTTCAGGATGTTGAAATGTCCTAGATATACGCTTTGCAAAGATAGAAAAAGTATCAATCTTAAATAATAAATTATTGTGTATTGTTTCTTAAGTTTATAGCAGTCCTTTGGTTCATATTAAACCCACATGGGTCCTCTTCTAATTTGCTAGAATACTATGAGTCTAAACTTCTTCTTGTAAACTA